>OZ024828.1:79840032-80440032 GCA_964016985.1 Anodontia alba
GAACGAAGGTGTCAGCTAACGTGACGTTAAAATTTCTACCTTGAAATTTGGCAAACACAGTGATATTTTTTTGCTGTAAAAATGTGAGTAGTTTTGCATTGATTATACCGTAGCTACAACAGTAAACGGGTTTGTCATTAAAGAGCTCGTTAAACTAACGATGCTTTCAACAACTGGACCCTGAAGTACGGGGAGACGTTTTATGGCCGCCACACATTTAACACCAGCGGGAGTGAATGGTTTTACATTTTAGAAAACGTGACCCTTTGCAAGCAAAACATTCACTATCGAAAATAGCAGACCATCAGTATTACTAAACCTGTTTCTGAGCACAAATGCAATCTGCAATCCTACTCACGCCTTCTGTTTTCAAATTACGGTCGAACTTCAGTGGCTCCATGGAAATTTGTTCTAGACATACAGTATAACCTCAGTGGCTCGAACACGGATGGCTCGTTTACCGTGGATGACTCGAACTCTTTTTTCAGTCCCTACAAAATCCTTCCAATAGCTCAAGAAAACAAATATTTAGGGATTTTTCTTATTTTATCATGGAATTGTATGTTGTGTGTACTCATTAGAATCGCCTCATCGAGGCGATTCTAATGAGTACACTCAACATACAATGATTGTGTAGAAAACATACAATGATTGTGTAGAAAATTGAAAAGATTTCCCTAAATTATCGCTATTTGTTTCCTAAACTGGTGCCATGATTAACCCTCAGTGGCTCGAACTACTCATGTCTCGAACGAATTTCTAGGGCCCCAAAGATGTTCGAGCCACTGAAGGTCGACTGTAGGTAGTTCGAGTAACTGAGGGTTAATCATAGCGCCAGGTCAGGAAGAGAATGGCGATAATTTAGGGAAATGTTTTCGATCCTCTACCTAATAATGGTATGTTGTTTACTCATTAGAATCGCCTCGATTAGGCGATTCTAATGAGTACATACATCGTGCAATGTCTTGATAAAACAGAGAATTTTAAAACATATTTGCTTTCCGGAGTTACATGTATCTGAAGATGTTCGTAGGGACTCAAAAACGAGTTCAAATTAGCCATGGTAAACGAGTCATCCGTGTTCGGGACGTTGAGGTTCGATTGTATTCCAAATTAGCTCAATGATTCAGACGTACCAAAAAGTATAAACTGCGCTATGATGAATCAAGGCGGGGGCATTTAACGGCCACCACATGGAACTTAACACTAGCAACAGTGAAGGTAAATAGATTCTGAGGAAAAGGAATCCTTTGTAACCAAAGCACGCTTTACAGAATGCGTTCATCCCAGTAAGCATTCTTTATAAATCTATAGCAGGCCGTTATCGGCCCTTCAGGGTAGCTGACGGACCGATAACGGCCCGCTATAGATTTATAAAGAATGCTAGCTGGAATGCGAACAGAGTCGGTTTTACTGAACTTGTTCATAAGCAATTATTTTAAGTGGTTTATTTTTCCGGATAACACACTGATCGAGCGTGAAGCATCTAAACAAACCAAATACTCTTACCAGTCTTACATGTAAGGTACAATCTTGGTCCAGATCTGGACTCAGAGGCCTAATCAAATTATTAGCCATTTAATAGTTTCTATTCCCAGCCAACATGTCCCCCAGTATGGTGCCACCACTAACACCTAGCTATAAAAAAGTAATTATTGGAAGCTAGATCCTGAATTAGGAAATTTGATAAGGTTGCAGGCTTTCTGTGTGGCCTCAGCAGAGAGCAGGGACTTTCATTATTGCTTTTATTAAATTGTATTTTATTAAATGAGTAGAAGTTGAAGTAAACAGTTTTAATTTAAGAGTCAAACAATATGTAATTTTATTTTATGTTTTCTGTGTTGATATTGGTGTCTTCGAAAGTAATTATGTACAATTAAGAATATATCATAATATTATCATGTCGTTTTCATTGCTTTAGTTGGACATTTTATTGTGTTAAGTATTTACAGAAAGTCAAAAGATAAGATGACAAAGTCAATAAAATAGAGACAAAATCAGAATTATGTTTGAACTTCCTGTAGCGAACATGCTGATGGGATAAGTACTATAGTGTATTGGGAAAGGTTTCAAAGTCATTAAAAATAAAGTTCATTTCTCTCAGGTTCATCTAAATATGAACGCAACGGGTCACAAGCAAGTATGTGGCGCGCAAAAGGCTTCGGATAGGCCATTGTGTTCATACTTCAATGACCTTCAGAAAGATGTAATTCATCTCTTATATTTATACATCGTTTTTTACATCGTTTTATAAATTGTTTTGTAAAGTTTTGATTTAAATCTTGCAAGTAAATGGAAAATAAATACTATAAACCTACATAAATCATCTTAGTCACTGCATGACAGAACCAACAAATCACCTGTGCACCACGCGAAGATATGAATCAGTCCTGCTGTACACATAAAGAAACGTTGGATCCTTAGCTAACCGTTGAACGCACAGACACGACTCTGGTCAGCCTGGGAGATCTTAGGCATCACTGATTTTAAGCATCACTGGGCGCAACGGCTCATTTATTACAAAGAATGAGGAATTAGAAATTAATTTGATGAACAAGGATCTTTTGTGCACTTTTATTGTTTGTTATCTCCACGCTTTTTTCAAAACGCGATTGGGATATTCTGAACACCTCCGTCAGTCTGTCCATACGTCGAGTTTTACTTTTTGTAAGATTTGAGTTTCGAGTTGAGAAAAGCGAGTTTCGAGTCAGTAAAATCGAGTTACGAGTTGTAAAAAGCGAATTTCGAGTTACGAAAAGCGCTTCGAGAAGTTTCGAGTTGTAAAAGCGAGTTTCGAATTGTAAAAAGCGTGTTTCGAGTTGTAAAAAGCGAGTTTCGAGCGGTAAAAAGCGAGTTTCGAGTTGTAAACATCGAGTTTCGAGTTGTACAAACCAGTGTGGAGTTATGAAAACACGACTGAGTTTAAATCTTGAATTCTTTATACAAATTGTAATACAGTCATCCGGCCAAAAATCACCGGACGTCACGTCAACTCCTGGTGATAAAAAAGGTGTTTACAAAAGATCTATTTGTCCTCATTCTTTAATATATTTTCATACATGACCCATCAAAATTAGCCTATTTAAAAAAGAAAATGTTAACAATATTGTTGTACTAACATGTTTGATAAAAGATGCGAAATGTTTTGAAAATCACGGAACAATAACAAGTCCCATATTTTGCAAGTAGACAGACGCCTATTTTGCTGGAGCTTCAATTAATGAAAATACACAATATGACCTCGCACTTTTAGATTTTATGTCACAACGTTAAATCTCTAAATGTGCCATTACGATGGACTATTAATATTCATCTGTCAGAAGATAATGTGAGTAAAACAGCGATCAGAAAGCTTCAGGAATATTATAACTTAATGCTAATAAACAAACTGGAAACAAATGCACGTAAATCAGTGAAGGCCATGCTATTTACGACAAAGTAATGGCCTAAATGAATAAATATCGGTTGTTTTGAATGGCATGCAACTGGGCACTTCTGGAACTCATGCCATCTAGGAGCGTGTAATAAATTTGGCACCATTCTCTCTCTCTCTCTCTCTCTCTCTCTCTCTCTCTCTCTCTCTCTCTCTCTCTAATCACGTAGGTTTAACTTCTATATTTATGATTATGATTGCTTGATGTCAGTGGTCACATTGGCGCTGTATGATATTTTGTATTTACAGCGGCAATATAGGTATCACATAGACTTCATCATCACGAAAACATGCCTATATAATTTTGACCTCCTTAAACCCCACTTGTATATAGTAAAACTGGGGTTTACAAGGGTATACATTATTTTACTTATTTCTGCTCAAAACATTGATTGTGGGTATTCGTTAAAACCGCCTCGCAGAGGCGGTTCTAACGAATACCCACAATCTATGTTTTGAGCAGAAATATGAAAAATATTTGAACTTTTTGTCTGAAAATTTTCAATTTTTCGGTGATTAACTTTTCAGTATATTTGAATAGGTATGTTTTCGTAATGTTCAAACAGGGATCCACATGCAGATCTGAGTCCTTACTAGGTGCATACACGTACTACTTTGATGATCGATGTGCTCCTAATGTTTTTGGTAAGGGCCATGCTATTAGAAAACCTGTCTTCAGAGTTGTGTGCCCGGGTAAGCCGAACACCAATACGTTCAGTCTCAGTAACCCCCAAAAGGCACGCTTAATTGATACTCATTATTATATCTTAGTAGCTAAAAGCAACGATAAGTTGTCGATTTAGGTTTTAAATAGAAAAAATGATATAGCAATATAGGGATAAGCAAACATGCTTAGATATATACCGAATCAAAAAAAAGTAATTATATGCACTTCTGAGCAAACTAGCATATTACAGGGCATATATTGAGCAAAAGATTCAGTTAAAATATATGAACTGAACGTATATGAACTGAACGTATAGATACAAAATGCCGAAAAGCGCATTTCCCCAAATGGATCTGTTAAGGAGTTGTCTCACAAAACGTTCTTTTGTAGGCGATGCATTCAAGTAGTCATTGCGCATGCGCATTTCGAAATTCATACGCACCAACGTAAAGATTATTTCCCAAGAACAACAAATCTCAGTTTAGTTTTTGAAATATCTTGCAAAAGTTCTCTTTAAGCGATGCTCGCATTTGTGAATTTCTCAAACTATCTCCGTTGCAATCATAAACAATGGGAAATTCGAAGTCTTCATTTCTGTTCCTGTCAACCAATACTTTCATTTTCTTCAAAATCGCTTTGTTACTACCATATCAATTTTCCTAGATGGCTGAAATTGTTAAACATGCATTTTACATGTAGCACTAACATTTGAAAGTTTCTATGGAGTTTCTATAGAAAATGGCATTTGGACACAAATTAAAGAAAAAAGACAGCCGTGCGCGTTCGCATACCCAGCTAGCATTCTACGTAAATCTACATCGGGCCGTAATCTACCCTGACGGGCCGATGACGGCCCGATATAGATTTACGTAGAATGCTGACTGGGATATTTCTCTTAAAGTGATGAGACCGAAGGTCCTAAGTTTTTGTGTACAAATCGGCGGAATATCTTTTGAAATGCACAAAGCTATTATTTTGAATAGTATTTAATTTCGTGTACGTTTTTATGATCTCAAAATCAACATTTCAAGGACTCTTTGTGTGAAAATGGCAAAGTGTTCCCTTTGGTGCTTGCAGCAATTTTGTAGCATGATAACATTCATCATACAAATGAAAATTAGACTTTCGCATGCAAAAAATAATTACTCTTGCAAATGAAAAACAAATAATGTGTATATCACTTTTATTGTTGATATGGTAACGAATCAATTTTAGCATATAGGAATTTTTTGATACAGTATATATAAAACGCGAGTGTCGAATCGAAAAAAGCGAGTTTCGAGGTGAGAAAAGCGAATTTCGAATTAAGAAAAGTGAGTTTCCAGTTAAGAAAAGCGAGTTTCGAGTTTAGAAAAGCGAGTTTTGAGTTGAAAAATTGTAGGTAAATCTAACTTTTCGGAGCAATTCAGAAAACTTATTAACCGTTATAAAAGAATTGGCTATAGCCTGGATATTATGCGGCAGACTGCATGCCTAGTTGTCAACCCAATCATTGTTGATGGCTATGCTTCACTCTTTAATTGCACGACGGCGGTTCGGGCCTCAGACTCAATGACGGCCTCTTCGTAAAACTTTAACCAGTGGGTTGGGGCTTGACGATATGTCTTTGGCTTGGCCCGCCGTGGTTCAACTATTGGTTTTCATTTACTCTGGCATACAGTAGAATTAGCCATGAGTACTCGTCTTTGTTTATTATAGTGATTAATTTGATTTTTATGTTTTCGCTTTGATGCATTGACTGAGTTGGGAGCCTTTATGCGAACCGAATTTTTTATGTATTTATGTATTAAGAGTAGCATCGGGACCCAGGGTGAAGTTAGCTAGCTGTAAAAGTGCTTTAAACCCCCCGGTGGTTTGCTCTACCGACCGTTCTAAGGCGGTGGTCCCGGTGTTAGTCTTACTCTTTGTTGCTTTGTGGTTTATTCTACGAGGTCTTTCCGTGTGTCATTTTGTTCTTGTGTTTTTCAGTCCTTTTAGTATTGCGATTACCTCGCTTGGGGAAGAGAGAGCTAAGCTTAGTGCTTTTCTTACGTTTGTTCGGTTTGTGCTTGTTCAGATTTGTCGGTTTCCTCTTCCGCTTGGGGTCTGGGAAGGGCTGCAGTTTGTGATTGTGGCACTCCCTGGACTTTTCTCTTACTTTTTTTTGAAAAAAGTGAGTTTCGAGTCAAGAAAAGAGAGTTTCGAGTTATGAAAAGCGAGTCTCTAATTGAAAATAAAGGTAGCTTCGCATTCCAAAAATGACTTTGAATTTGAATCTAGAACCCTTATTTATTTGTTGTAAGACACCCATTTGACCAAATACAGCTTGTCAATATCCATTTTTTTTTTTCAAAATCATTGTCGGTGTCGATCTGGCTTTCTTACTGTCATAATCTGACTAGACTGGCCTTAGTCGTTTTTTTGTCTATGTATTATTATGTTTATTGTATTTTGTATGCCTCTTATACCTATGGCTGAATAAAAACATTTCTTTTCGGCCAAGGGACTGAAGTGTGAAGTCTTCTATTTGTTGTTCTAGACTTGTGTCCCTTCAATAAGAAAAAAGGTTCTGGATTTTCATATTTACACCATCTGATGGATCTTTTGTTGGGTTTACTTGGCGTAAAGAGGATGGTCAAATTTTCATATTAACACAATGGACTAATTATCAAACGACTCTGACCAGGATGCGCGACTGGTATGGGAATATGCTGTCCGCGTGTCCTCCAACCCCTTGAAACAAAGAGAGTTTCAACGCTGATTCAATGTCACTGACGTTGTTTTACAGCAATATGATGCTTTAATTAAAAGTAGTGTGCTTGATGAGTTTTGTTTGCCTACCGCGCGTCATAACATAGCACATGCTGATAATGACAATATCATATGCACTTACCACATGCTGATAATGGCAATAACACACTTTCGCTTGCTGTGATAATGACGATAATGTATGCTCCACGTGACGCTCCAGAAACGGTCAACAGAGATAAGAATTAACGTAAATACAGAAACAAACGTCATCCCATAATCAAAGAATATCCAGACACCACAAAGGAATTCACCAAACGGCCAGTATCCGAGAGCACTGTCTGTTGTGTGAAAACTCATCGCCGTCACGGCGACGGCAAGGTCTGTCACGGCAAGATTGACAACGTAACAATTAAACGTCGTTTGCAATTTCTTGTTGATGTAAACGGCTACAAGTACCAGTATATTGCCGCTTATGGTCACCACCACAATAGTGTATAATATTATTGCTTTCAAGATACTTGTCCAAGACAGCTCTGAAGCAGTATGTGACGCAGTAGTATCGTTAAACGACGTATTATTCATTGTCTGTGTTATATTCAGAAATTGTCAAAATGCGAAGTTTTTAATACCAGCTCTACTTATATCATAAACTCAGAGTTCAATATAGGGATAGACGCTATTGGATTTAAAGGAATAAGATACTCTCTCAGGGTAGGCAACTGTGATAAAAAATGTATTCACCTTCCCTTCTGAAAAGGGTCTAGTCTATAAGGAAAGAATTTGCTCCCTCTGGGAACTTTTTTTTCCTTATAGATTAAATCCATTTTCAGAACGATATTGGCTTGCTTAAAAGCAAACAAGAAGTTACAAAAGTTGTGCCCCTTTGAAAAATCCACCAGATGAACTCCCCTTAAGGCAATTGGATACGCTTAATAGAGTTTCCTACATTTCTGACACAGGGAGACAACTTTTGTGACTTCCTCTATCATTACGAAAACACGCCTATTGACATATATTGAAAATAATTTCACCACCCAAAACAGAAAGTTTTCAGATAAACATTCAGATATTATTTCACATTTCTGCTCAAAACATAGATTGTGGTACTCGCCAAGACGGTTCTAACGAGTACCCACAATCTATGTTTTTGAACAGAAATAAGAAAAATAATGTATACCCCTGTAAACCCAGTTTTACTATATAAAAGTGGGGTTTATGGGAAATCAAAATTATATAGGTATGATTTTGTGATGGCTTTGCAACACACCAAGCCCCCCCCCCCCTTTTAAAAAAAAACAAAACAAAAAAAGACAAAACAGATTCATCCTAAAGTGAAAGTATGCATTTTTATCCTCTTGGGAGCAAATTCTTTCCTTTAATAGTAGACATTTTCTAGAAGGAAAGTAGAACAAATTTTGGCATTGTTGCTTTCCCTGAAAATGTATCAAATTCCTTTAAAGTCAACTGACATATCTCTATGCAGAACACCCTTAACTGAAAGTTTTGCCCCGCACCCCGTTCTAAAGGGACAGCACTCCAGCATAAACCATTTGCTTCCCTGGTTATATGAATGTATAAATCTCATCTGTAATGGGGCTGCACTTAATCCTTACAACTCTCTGGCCTAGTTCAGCAGCTAACAAATTGATGATATTATTAGTTATTTTTCCCATGAAACAGGAGTTGACATTTTATGCAGATTGTTTCCACTGGAGACAATTTGCATCAAATGTCAAATTCTGTTTTATTGGAAAAATGAGTAACAATTCAATACGTCATCTGCTGAACATTTTACGAAGAGGGGTAAGCGTTAAGCGAAAAAATCTGCTTGGAGAGATACCTCTTAGAGAATGGAGCTAAATACAGTATAACCTCAATAGTTCGAAATCTTCCAATAGCTCAAGAAAACAAATATTTAGGGATTTTTTCTTATTTTATCATAGAATTGTATGTTGTGTGTACTCATTAGAATCGCCTCATCGAGGCGATTCTAATGAGTACACTAAACATACAATCATTGTGTAGAAAATCTAAAAGATTTCCCTAAATTATCGATATTTGCTTCCTGAACAGGTCCATGATTAACCCTCAGTGGCTCGAGCTACCCATGTCTCGAACGAATTTCCATGGTCCCCAAAGACGTTCGAGTCATCGAGGTTCGACTGTACTATCTGATTATAAAGCTCTCACTTGGATAGGAAGCCATTTGCTTTAAATTCGTTCTAGAACTGCAAATTCTTACCTAACTGATTTCATAGTAGAGATAATTCTAATAGTTTCTTTTCAATATAAAATGATTTACACGCTTTGGCACTCCATAAAATTCAAGTGTTCGCACCCCTGCTGACAAGCACAATATCGTCTGCTCACAAAGATAATATCATCTTAAAAAGCACAGCCTGAAGTAATGTCAGTGACGTAACGGATCACATCTATTATCATTATCGGCTTATCTTTAACGCCTCACAGGCTGGCTAACTTTTTTCAGCAGACGACATATTGAAATATTTTTCATATTTTTTCATAGAGAGGTTTTAGATTTTCACTGACCTTTCAAAACGTTTAGATTTTCGATTTTCATAGACCTTTCAAAACTTTTTAGATTTTCATTGACATTTCATGCAGACAATTTGCATGCAACGTCAAATCCTGATTTCTGGGAGAAACAAGAAAAATACTTTCAATGTACCGTCTGCTGAATTAGCCCTGAGAGTGGTTACGGTTAAAAATCTCTGGGTAATTTCAGGAATGTTCAATTATCTGATCTAAAACGCGCACGTATTTATTAACACTATATGAGAGGAAGAAAAAGACTCTTGCACAGTTAATGAACAGGGAATTAGATTAAAAAAAGGAATAGTTCAAGAGTCCAATAAAGTCCAATAAACATTGATAAACGCATTGGCAAAACAGCTGCATTGCTAAAATATCATCACGAATACATATCTATATAATTTTGACCCCCTTAAACTCCACTTTTATATAGTAAAATTGGGGTTTAATGGAGTATACATTATTTTTCTTATTTCTGCTAAAAAACATAGATTTGGGATACTTGTTAGAACCGCCTCGCCGAGGCGGTTCTAACGAGTAACCACAATCTATGTTTGAACACATTACGAAAACACGCCTATTCAAATACACTAAAAATTTTACCCCCCAAAAATGGCAATTTTTCACATAAAAAAATCGGATATTTTTCATATTTCTGCTCAAAACATAGATTGTGGTACTCGTTAGAACCGCCTCGCCTCGTTGAGCAGAAATAAAAAAAAATAATGTATACCCTGTAAACCCCAGTTTTACTGTATAAAAGTGGGGTTTAAGGTGATCAAATTTTCGTTATGCAAAGAAAAACGGCAACAGAGGAAACTACTGGGATAGTCTGTGCCAGACTAGGTAGTTTCGATGACCCTCGTATAAATTTTCAAGACAAATGCAAACATGCAAACAAAAAACAAAACAAAACAAAAAAAAAAAAAAAAAAAAAAAAATACAAACAAACAAACAAAAAAAAGCAAACAAAAACAAACAAACAAAACAACAACAACAACAACAACAAAAAAAAAAAAAAAAAAAAAAAAAAAAAAAAAAAAAAAAAACATTACGAAAGCTCGCCTATTCAAATAAATAATCATTACGAAAACACGCCTATCCAAATATATAGAAACTCTCACCTCTAAAAACTGAAAATTTTCAGATAAAAACTCTGTAATTTTTCATATTTCTGCTCAGAATATAGATTGTGGGTACTCGTTAGAACCGCCTCGGCGAGGCGGTTCTCGCCGAGGCGGTTCTAACGAGTACCCACAATCTATGTTTTTGAGCAGAAATAAAAAAAAATAATGTATACCCCTGTAAACCCCAGTTTTACTATATAAAAGTGGGGTTTAAGGGGGTCAAACTTATATAGGCATGTTTTCGTGATGAAAAGTGGCGTTTAAGGGGGTCAAAATTATGTAGGCATGTTTTCGTGATGAAAAAGAAAAACAAAAACTGAATGCGTTCACAGAGGATCAGAAATATAAACTACGCTTTAGTTAAGTAAAGACAGATGTTTTACGGCCGTCATACGACACTAACACCAGCTATTGTGAAGACAAACAAATCTAAATAAAATGACACTTTATAGCAAATAGCAAACAAGAAAAACTGAAATCAGCTATTATGCTAAAATTTCAGGGTCAGAGTAGCTAGTTTCTGCCAGTGACCCTTATATGAATGTTCAAAGGTGCCGCAATGGGTTGAGTGATCACAAAGGACAAAAAAAAAAAAAAAAAAAACAAAAAAAACAAAAAAAACAAAAACAAAAAAACATAAGAACTCGCTATATAGTGAAGTACGGGGTAATTCCTATATGATAGCCAGAGCATGTTTATTTCACCCAGGTATTCTACAGTGTCCATTGTATGTGTGCGGCGTGAAGCCAACGCACTGAATTTACTAGTATTAAGTAATTAGTGAAGATACAGACAACCTCTTTATGCGGACACTCGATATAACGACAAAATTCGTTATAGTGACAATTTGACTATCCCGAATCCTTCGCTTAAGAGGTAACATTTGGTCACAAACTATGCAAGAGTATCGTATTTAATACTTTAAAGAAACATATGTTCTATGAGCAAATAAGAACAAAACGATACCTTTCTTACATATCAATCTGCTCATGAAGTATTCCAACGAGTACCCACATGTTTTGAGCAGAAATATGAGAAATATTAGAAATTTTTTATCTGAAAATATTCAGTTTTTGGAGGTGAACTTTTCTATATATTTGAATAGGTGTGTTTTCGTATTGGAGAGAAGAGCTGGGGATTAAATAAGACAAAACGATGCATTTACAATAATGGACGTACGAAGAAAGACAGCTCATCATATGAAACGCTCAGGAAGTGGCGGGCGGGTTAAAACAGTTTTACTCGCGCGGAACATTCTCTATCTCTTGAGCAATTCCAGACATTAACGCAATACGTGAAAGCACAAACAGCAAACCAAGTCTTAGGGTGAAGATTTTGTGCCACTTAACTCGATTTACCCCCTCTCTCCGTTTTAACTATTGACTATTGTGAGATGACGTTCTTGTGTTGCTCGTTCTTTGTAGGATTTTTGGACCCTCGCTGCAAGTCTTATTTGAATTCTAGGATTGTGATGAAACGCTTTGCGGACGTCCATTTCGCTTTCTACAGTGAAACCTCAATGGCTCGAACATCTTTTGGATCATGGAAATTTATTCGAGACATGGTTAGATCGAGTCACTGAGGGTTAATCATGACGCAATGTCAGGAAGCAAATGGTGATAATTTAGGGAAGTCTTTTTGATCTTCTCTACAATAATGGTACGTTGTGTGTTATCATTAGAATCACCTCGATGAGGCGATTCTGATGAGTACAGACAACATACGAGTTCATTATAAAATAAGAAATTATCCCAAAATATTTGTTTTTCTTGAGTTATTGGAAGAATTTCGTAGGGACTCAAAACGAGTTCGAATCATCCGAGGTCAAAAGCCATCGATGCTCGAGTCATCGAGGTTTTACTGTAATTTGTTTTCGTGTGTCATATTTTCCGTATTCTAATGCTAGCAATGCTCTCTGGCATTTTGTGATCACATTGCTGGGGAAGATGGAGCTGGTTGCGGTTTTTTTCTTTGATTTGTTAAATGTGTGCTGTCCGTCGCAGTTCTTCATTATTCCTCTTGGTGTCATTGGAAGAAAGGTTGTGTCTCTTCATTTTATTTAATTTTTCTTTTTTTTCTTTACTATTTTGCTATTTTGGTTTATTTGATGTGTGTGCTCCCATAAGATCCATTAAAAACTATTCACAAGATTACGTCACAGTGGTATTGAAGCTAATCAGGCGATTTATAGACATTTTATGCACAAAGTATTACCGTATCAGATACTTAAAATGGTAGAGAAATTCCTGTAATATGGAATGTTGGGCCATTTTAACTCCCTACCGCACTTGTCCTAACATTTGAACATGAGCACATCACGAAAACACGCCTATATAATTTTGACCCGCTTAAACCCCACTTTTATATAGTAAAACTGGGGTTTACAGGGGTATACATTATTTTTCATATTTCTGCTCAAAAACATAGATTGTGGGTAATCGTTAGAACCGCCTCATCGAGGCGGTTCTAACGAGTACCCACAGTCTATATTTTGAGCAGAAACAAGAAAAATATCAGAATCTTTTATCCAAAAAATTTCTTTTTTTGGGTGATAAAATTTTCAGTATATTTTAATAGGCGTGTTTTTGTAATGATCGTACTACACGTTAAGGTATCTAAACATTATCTGGATGTATACAGTAACAAACAATGTCGTACCTGATCGGACGCCGTATTTTGCGGCGTCTAAAGTGGGTCTGCACTGTTTGTCTTAGGTTTATAACTGTAATTGCTTTTATTATGGTATATAAATGATCCCATATACAGGGTACTAAAGGATCCCAGCTTCTATATTATTCCGTTTGGAACATTGATCGTTTAATCGTTTAAGAAAATGAAAGCAACTTTTTACGATACATACGCTTAATTGGAATCGCAATTTAAGAAAAAAAGCGTGATAAATCAAAATAAATAAAACACACGTACAAACATAACGAGGAAAACATTATTTCAGCTCCGGTAAGTCTAAGAGAGATAACTTTAATCCCAGCACCAACTTTTGAGTAGCGGCATTAGTATTTCCTAGCCCATTGTAGACTGAATGAACACACCCACACTATATATTGCAATGGGCCAACTGCAATTTTAGGTAGATCAGACTATGAGATTTAGATATTCCTAGAGAAAAATGGCTAAATTATTTGCAAACAGTGAAGACCCTGATCAGACGCCGCGTTCTGCGGCGTCTGATCTGGATCTGCACTGTTTCCCAATTACCCTGTTAGGGGGCTCCCAACTACAATGGGCTACATGTAACAGAGGCTAGCCTGCACTCTCATTATTTTGCATAGCTCCAGATATGGGGATATTCCTTCAGGCGACTACAGATTTTCAATAATAATAATAATAATAATAATAATAATCATAATAATAATTATACATGTAATAATAAATATCCTAAATATCGCCACAATGTCTCTTTATCTGGAGCTATAATTTAGATTAGTACAATGACAATAAAGTAGCATATAACATATTACAATAATTCAGCATTATTCTTACTTACCACTTTGACTTGGTTTGGAAGTGGACTACTCCCTCGTTGAATATGGAAATGCCCATTGTTCAAAATACGGTTTTAACCCTTAAGATGCCAAGAAAAACTACATCTGAAAATGTCATCTGTTTATGTCGTCTGCTGCATCTTCTTGCAAACTTTTCAAACATACTTTTTGCATATAGGCAAACAGTATGGACCCAGATCAGACAACTCCTAGAGGAGCAGTCTGATCAGGGTCCACACCGTTTGCAACAAAGAGCTTTAAAGTAACCGACCGAAGACAAAGCAGACGACAGTTGTTGTATTTGGCATTTTAAGGGTTAAAGGGAATAGATACACATGGGGCTGGCAACACTGTCAAAATGTTTTACGCCCCTTCTAAAAGTGTGTGTAAAAAGAAAGAATGTGCTCCCAAGTCCCTTAAGTATACACAAAAGCAAATATAGAATGGTAAACAGTGAATATCTTGATCAGCCAACTATGTCTTATCCGGATCAATGCTGTTTGCATAATATCTACAGCAACATGAACACATCACGAAAACATGCCTGTATAATATTGACCCCCTTAAACATCACTTTTATATAGTAAAACTATGGTTTACAGGGGTATACATTCTTGTTTTCTTATTTCAGTCCTAAAACATAGATTGTGGGTACTCGTTAGAACCGCCTCGGCGAGGCTGTTCTAACGAGTACCCACAATCTGTGTTTTGAGCAGAAATATAAAAATATCAAAGTTTTTTGTCTAAAAGTTTTCAGTTTTTGGAGGTGAAATTTCTATATATTTGAATAGGCGTGTTTTCGTAATGAACTGAAAAGGATAAACACAGTTCTAGGTAAAAGGAGAAATCTAAACACAGTATCAATTTCTCCCTTCAGAAATATAGACTACGGAAAAACACTAGAATCACCTGCTATACAATATTATAATTTCCTCTTACAAGCCTTACACTGCTCAAAAGCAGGAAAAAAATAATCTAATAACAGGTAATCTAGCAAAATAATAAAATATACACAAAGCAAAGTATCAAAATATCACAAAGTAAATATGAGAACTCAAGAACTGATACAATCAGATTCACCTGCTCAAGGTCGCGCTGCTGACGTGACGATTCCGAGTCAAATGCTCAAGGTCGTGCGGTTGACCATTACGAAAACATGCCTATTTAAATATATACTGAAAGGAAAAAGAAACGCAGGGTAGAGTTTTTTCTTTCTTATTTTAACCATTTTTTACGGTGTTTACTATAGCCATACACTTTTACAGATTGTCCTGTGAATGTGAACCGCGGGTATACGAGTCTTTGGTCAATGAGCTATCTACCCAGTGTGTGAAATCATTCAACCGTGCACTACACAGTGCATTGCACGGACAATACGGAAAGCCAAAATTTCGTGCAAAACAAGCATCTTTAAACCTTCAGCACAAGATTTCTTCACACCATTTGGTACACTTCAACGATACACAACGCTCTTTGATTCTTTTACCGATTTTTCTTTTCATTTTTACGCTACTTTGAACTTTTTTCAATCATGGTACGATTGACTGATGTTCAGAGGGGTAGGGCAATTGCGTTGCTGATGCAGAGTCAGAGGCAACAGCAAGTTGCCAATCATTTTGGGGTTAACGTCTCAACAACTCAAACAAGCTCTTGTTATACGTTTAAGGGAGACAGGTCATTTAGCAGACCGACCGCGGCCTGGGCGTCCACGCGTGACGTCGCGACGTCAAGATAGGACAATCCGTCTGGCACATTTGCGGAATCGTCATCTCACTGCTACCGAAACTGCCCTTAATACAGTAGGTACGCATAATCGAAAAATTTCTCCGAAGACTGATGGAAGTCGATTGCGTGAGATTGGTCTTCGAGCTCGTCGTCCATACGTTGGTCTGTCTCTGACCCAGGCACGTAGGTTGCGTCGTATGGCGTGGTTGACGGCGCATGCGCCCAGGCTATTTCCGATGAGGCAGTGGAGACGAGTTCTTTTTACGGATGAGTCTAGGTTCACTCTCTATCGCGCAGATGGTCGACGTCGTGTGTACCGACGTCGCGGAGAACGCTTTGCCGACGCCTGTGTTGTCGAACGGGATCGGTTTGGGGGTGGCTCCGTTATGGTCTGGGGAGGCATTGCTTACGGGATGAAATCACAGTTGATTATTGTTGCGGGCAATATGACCGCAGTAAGGTATAGGGATGAGATCTTGCGTCCTGTTGCAGTCCCGCTTGTGCAACAACGTAATCTGATTCTGCAGCAGGACAATGCCCGACCACATGTTGCCCGAGTTTGTCGGGATTTCCTGGCAAACAATAACATTGCACCACTAGCATGGCCACCGTACAGTCCAGATTTGACCCAAATAGAGCACATGTGGAATGAGCTGGACAGAAGGGTTAGGGAGCGCCGAAATCCCCCCGCAACTCTCGCACAACTAAGGAATGCGTTGATCGATGAATGGAATAACATCCCGATGCGAACTGTCAATGCTTTGGTTAACTCTATCCATAGGGCAATAACGGCAGCAAGAGGGGGGCACACCCGATATTGATTTTCAGTTTGATTTTGAGTTCAAGATTTGTGGGGTAGCTACCAATGAACTTCAATAACTCGAGACTTGTTGATTACAAACCAATGAAATTTGGAACTTTTGTTCCATACATGTACCGTTTTGTAATCATAATAAAATATTTAACAAACTTTTTCAAACTTGAATGAAATTTAGGAAAAAAATTTACCCTGCGTTTCTTTTTCCTTTCAGTATACTAATACATTTTACCACCAAATTTTCAGATAAAAATTTCTGATATTTTTCATATTTCTTCTCAAAATATAGATTGTGGGTACTCGTTAGAACCGCCTCACCGAGGCGGTTCTAACGGGTACCTACAATCTTTGTTTTTGAGCGGAAATAAGAAAAATAATGTATACCCCTGTAAACCCCAGTTTTACTACATAAAAGTGGGGTTTCAGGGGGTCAAAATTATATAGGCATGTTTTTGTGATGGTTACGACGATTCCGAGTCACTTGCTCAAGGTCGCGCGGCTGACGTTGCGACGATTCCGTCACCTGCTCATTACGATTCCGTAACGTTGTGTACTCTTTGGGTAGTTTTGGGCAATACAGTAGCCGTTATATGGGTGTTTTAGTAGTCGCTGACAAAAGAAAAAGAATGGCTAGCAAAGAAGCAGATGAGCCCGTGCATTTCCATAAGCTCGCAAATCATTCATTATTATTCATAGACCAACGGCAACAGTTAATTATTGTATTGATTCTTGTACCGATTACAAGAACTACACCGTTAATGCTCTGCTAAACAATAAATTTAGCAACAATCATACATACCGAAGATCTTCATTATTCAGATTCCATAAAAGCTTACAAGAAATTAATAATTAAAGAGAGACAACTTTTGCGACTGCTTTTCTACACACCAAGCCCTTTCTGAAAAGGAAGCAAATTCTTTCCTGTTTGAATCAATTGCTTTTCTGCGGGGAGGAAAGCAATTTTGACAGAGTTGCTTCCCGTGATAATGTATCAATTCCTCTTCACCCTTGTCATGCTGATATGATTTAGATGTCACACCCACTTCTAATGTTCAGCCAATCTGATTTCTTGATCCGGATTGTTGCTATAAGTTCACATACTGAATGGCAAACACTGCAGACCCGAATCAGATGGCTTCTTCAGAAACCAACTACCACACTGTTTGCAAAGGCAGAGTATATCCGGGTCCAGCAGAACAAGGGTTAATTACACTGTTGTTTATATACTAAGAGACAAACGGACATCTGAGGAAACTTCAAGATAAACGTCTTGATCAAAGTAAAGGATATATCAAATGGTTGGTGTCCTCTTACTTAGTTTGAAATTGAAAACATTCGTTATCAGAAACTATGGACGGCGGAAACCGTCAAAACTTCTGTTTGCGAACAAAACAAACGAATTGGAAATGTACTAAAGCAATTTCAAATGAATCATTTCATCAAATCAAATAAATCAATAACCTTTTAAACGATAAAATCACATTTAGCAAATGAAATAAAGAAATGATCGAAAATCCATAACCTAGGTCTAAAGAAATACCAAAACAATCAACCACTCATTTAAATGCATGCTTGTAGAATAGTTTACGTTAAGAAGGGTAGGGCTGAACTGAGGCGTGGGAGACCGGGTGCATGTGAATAGGGGTAAGGGCGTGGTCAAATCGGGTCACATCCTATCTTACTTGTGCCTTACGAAACGCTGATTAAGGGGAGGTGGCTTGAGCATGGTTGTCAATCTTAGTGCTTTTCGTACGTTTGTTCGATTTGTGCTTGTTTGGATTTGTCGATTTCCTCTTCCTCTTCGTGTCTGGGAAGGGCTGCGGTTTGTGACTCCCTGGACTTTTCTCTTACCTTTTTTTGAATACATTACGAAAACATGCCTATTCAAATATATTGAAAATTTCACCACCAAAAACTGAATTTTCAGATAAAAATTCTGATATTTTTCATATTTCTGCTCAAAACATAGATTGTGGATCAATGTTTTTCAGCAGAAATAAGAAAAATAACGTATACCCCTATAAACCCCAGTTTTACTATATAAAAGTAGGGTTTAAGGGGGTCAAAATTATATAGGTATGTTTTCGTGATGTTAGAAAATAAAACCCATGTTACTGTTACAGGGTGCCGATATGCCACATAATTTAACATCTTCGAAACGATGGAAAATTTACCATCACGAAAACACGCCTATATAATTTTGACCCCTTTAAACCCCACTTTTATATTGTAAAATTGGGGTTTACAGGGGTAAACATTATTTTTCTTATTTTGCTTAAATCATAGATTGTCGGTACTCATTAAAACCACCTCGCCGAGGCGGTTCCAACGAGTACCCACAATCTATGTTTTGAGAAGAAATATGAAAAATATCAGATTTTTTTTTTATCTGAAAAGTTTCCTTTTTTGGTTGTAAAATTTTCAATATATTTGAATAGGTGTGTTTTCGTAATGAATCTGATCTAGGCCTTCGCTGTCCGCGTATGCACGAAGATACACTTTCGCATGGCGCGGTCCGTATAATGTTACATCAGTACAAGGCTATCAGTCCATTTATTGGTGAATGGTAAATAACGGGCATAAACAAAAAGTACTTATAAAAATATTATTTCGAAATTATTCTGAAGTGCTTTTGAAATACAGCACAAATCAGAAGATAGCCTATACCATGTACATGCTAGGTACCATAGTTACTCCATGTGCTAGGAGAAACAGGCCTGAGCAAACAGTGTCGCACTCAATACTACTGTAAACATTTTCAGCGTTTATTTTTTATGCTTAAGCTAATGTTCGGAAACGTAACTTGGAGTTTGGTTGCGCTTGGCAGGCGAACAAGAAATATTAGCTTTTAGACTCATACAGAATAGTCAGGAGGTATACTGTTCACAATATAAATTCTGCAATGGTCTTCGATAAATCTATAAAGGTTGCCCTTGCAATTACGAAAAACGCCTATTCAAATTTATAGAAAATTTTACCTCCAAAATCTGAAAATTTTTCAGATAAAAAACTCTGATATTTTTCATATTTCTGCTCAAAACATAGATTGTGGTTACTCGTCAGAACCGCCTCGCCGAGGCGGCTCTAATGACTAGACACAATTTATGTATTCGAGCAAAAATAAAAAAAAATATTTATACCCTTATAAACCCCAGTTTTACTATTTAAAAGTGGGGTTTAATGGGGTCAAAATTATATAGGCATGTTTTCGTGATGCAAACAAACATACAGAAAGGGACGAAACGGTTATTTGTGGTTTTCTTGTGTTCTTGTTTCAGATCGCGAGTGAGCCCTTTTCTTTGTTTCTTCACAGTATGTGTGTGATGATATATATTCATTGTGATATTTAACTGATGAGGTAAATGACCCCTATGCGGACCGAACATATGTTTGTAATTAGGAGCTTCGTCATAATTAAGGGTGAGGTTTCTTGCAAGTAAACTGGTTGTAGCTTCCCAGTAGTTTTTCTGCTGACCGGTCATCTATTTTACCTATTTTATCTTTGTTATCTACGTTAGTTGGCTCAAATATGACGTTTGTTTTATCATTGATTGTTCCCCATCCCCACATTCTTTGGGTGCGTCTGGAAGGCTGTGCTTCTTGTTTGTGGCATTGCCCAGGTATCGTCACAAATATTTATTTACAATACAGAGCAGGCTGGTTTAATTTGTTGCATATGTGTTTCTTTTTATACATAAGGTACCTTTTCTACTTCATGTCCACTTTCTACATATACTAACGAGTCCATGTCATAACACGAACAAACAGAAAATCCCGTGATTCTTTTAATTTTCCGTAATGTGTCATGGTCCGCATTCACTATTTGACTATAAACAAATCCCATTGAAAATACGGCATAGGGCAGCCAAAACAAGCGAGGCGTACGCGTCTAGCGTCGATATGAGATATACCTTTTCCAGGGCCCAGTTGTTCAAAGCTGACGATATTGTTAGTTAACGATTTGTTAAAATTTACATCAATTAATACGCAAATATGCTGAAATGTTTTGCTGAAAAAATGTGAGTGCAAAAGCTACTCACATTTTTTTCAGCAAAAAATATCAGAATATTGTGTATTGAATCCGCTAAAACAGTTAACGAAATGACCCTTAACGAGCTCATTAAGCTAACGACGCTTTGAACAAGTGGGCCCAGGTTTTTTTTTCGGTGAGTGGTATTTTATTTAGTTATTTTATTTGTTGGTTTTCATTGCAAATTCCGAAATGTCCGGTATGCATATATAGACTGATAATTGAAAACCTTCAGCCTATTATTTCGCGGATGTCAATGTTGTGCGCAGCTTGATTCGATTCTGCATACATTGCCTGATTATTGTCTAGAGCTCTGAGCAGACTGCACTGACAGTAGTATTGCCTGATAAGGGTCTCTCCACAGTATACACAGTTTTTGTTTGGTGGAAATAAGATCAGCGCAGAGTCGAGCCTGCTGGGAACAGACTAAAAGAAGTGAATCTGGATCATATCAATTTATGATAATTAATGCGCGAATTTAATTTGTTGAATTAGGAACACACACACACACACACACACACACACACACACACACACACACACACACACACACACGATTCTAGAGTTCTCTCCCTTATCCTCAAATCCTATTGTTGTGTTTCCGCTAACATGCTGAACAAAAATTGGTTGTTAGGTAGGAGAAACTTTGTGGCCCCATTGCTATTCAGACATTATGGAAAATATTAATGAAAGAAAACTTGGAAAATGATATATTGTAATTGTTTGTGAAAGAAATGAAGCGTGCGGTCGATGTTTTCTAATGTAGAGCGACGGTTTCGACAGTAAGTGAAGTAATCACTGTCGACGGCACCGATGTCGGCAACCGGGAAGTAGGTCAAGGGGGACATCAGTGATGGATTAGCCATGACGTCGGTGATTCGGCCGCGGCGTCAATGACGTCACTTACTCTACCTGGTGGCGTGCGTCATCATAGTCACAAGCATAGTCGCAAAGTAGCAAACTTCATCTCTTGTTTTATAGTAGAATGTTCATTTGTTATAGGTGTTAGCCCTCGCCTTCCCTGGTCAGAGCTCGGATGTAGTAACCACAGGGAAGAAAACGCTCTGGTTGATCGGCAACGAATAATAATCTAACTAGATAACGTAAAGAACTCGTCGTCATAGAAGAAAGAAACTTAATACATATGGATCACTAATTAATGAGAAGAAAGTGAAGCCGATAAGACTTAATCTTATCGAGAGAGCTAATCTTAGTGCTTTTCGTACGTTTGTTCGGTTTGTACTTGTTTGGATTTGTCGGTTTCCTCTTCCTCTTGGGGTCTGGGAAGGGCTGCGATTTGTGTTTGTGGCACTCCCTGGACTTTTCTCTTACCTTTTTTTTTCTAAAAGAAACATTCTTAGTGGACACTGTCAAGTGCTAGTACCTGAAATTGTGATATCACTAACTTAAGTCAAGGGGAGCATTCCTTTCCATCGGCACGATAACGATCATCGTACTTGGACGGGGATTGTACAGGTTACTCACAAATTGATCAATCAACCAGATTTATCAAATAGTAAATCAGTAATAAATCAGACTGAGTATAGTCTTCGGTTATGTGATGATTGTTGTCGAGGCAGAAGCAAAGGGAATAGTGATCGTTAAGCGTCAAGTGGAACTCGATTTCTACAATACCATAATGGTGCTCAGTAATCCCAAGGAAAACAAAAACTTAAAAACTTTACTGTAATGAAGTACAGTTGACTCTCGCTATCTCGACCTCGCTTATCTCGAATAACCGCTTATCTCCAAGTGAAAATCTGGTCCCTACTTAAACATGAAAATCTAACAACAGGTAAAACTATTGTGGAAAAGAGGAAAAAGTGCTCCTAAGGAGCAATTTCTCCTCTTTTCCACAATATTTTTAATATATCTCTAACTTCAAGAGTCCAGTTACACATATATTAGTTAAATGTGATTAATTGAATTAGTTTTTCCTGAATTCTGCAAATCTGATGTGTCGAGGTATGGATATCTCGAGGTATTTCATAGAGTCCCTTTGAATTCGAGATAACGAGAGTGGACTGCACTTTGTATCTTTATACAACCGCCAAACGGTAATGAACGCCAGCTGCAGAATCTTTACGTGATTATCGAATACCCTCTGAGTTTGTTTTCATTCACAGGCTTTTATGAGATATTAGTATTTGCAAAGTCCAAGCTCTAGCTTAATCTATGCAAGTTCGGATTAAATTATTTAATTTATTCTTGTTTGAGCGGGTTATTAAATGAACTTGGTTGCTTTAGCGAGAAAAATATACTACCGACTTATAATGGGGAAATGATAAACTGACACATTATCCACAACCGATAAAGTGATTGGAAATATACTTGACAGTGTTTCTTTTATGATTCACTACCACCGTGTGTCTTATGCTTACTCGCTATTTCAGTTGGTAGACTGACATCTTTTATTAAAACATGAAGTATTTATCCATAAACGCCTTAAAAACTACTGAAGCGATTGGGGCCATTTTGGCAGCAATGTTTTTTTTTTTGTTTTTTTTGTTTTTGTTTTTTTTTGGCCTGGTCCCTTTCATGCTTAATGCGACTGGATAAATTTGGTAGACTTTCCGCATTTGATTTCAAGGTAAACGCGCCTTGTTTTACAGATCGAGTTAAGGAGTCTTTATGCGACCGAATACTCATTTCGTATATTTACAACATTTGAACCTAAGGTGAAGATCTGACGCCAGTAAAATCGATTTAACCCCGGTAGCCTTTACCACTAATCGTTCTACGGTAGTGGCTCTGGTGTTGTTTGTTCTTTGTTCGTTTGCCTTGTGGCTACGAAAACACGTCTATTCAAATACATTGAAAATTTCACAACCAAAAAAGGAAAAAATCAGATAAAAAAATCTGCTACTTTTCATATTTCTGCTCAAAACATAGATTGTGGGTACTCGTTAGAACCGCCTCGACGAGGCGGTTCTAACGAGTAACCATAATCTATGTTTTTTTAGCAAAATAAGAAAAATAATGTATACCCCTGTAAACCCCCAGTTTTACTATATAAAAGTGGGGTTTAAAGGGGGGCGGGGTGGGAGTCCAAATTATATAGGCGTGGCTTGGTTATGAGGTCTGTTTTCAAATGCTGCCCTGTTCGTAGTCTTAGTATTGTGTGTTTTTCGATCCTGCCTAAAATTGTGACCATGTCCTTGGGAGAAAAGGGAGCCGGTTACTTTGGTTTTTGGCATGTGTATTGTAGATCAATGGTTATTTTCTCTTCCTCTTGGTGTCATTGATAGACTATGTTCTGTGATTGTGGATTCCTGGAAATTTTCTATATTAATCTTGACTTTCCGTTGGATTTCCTGTATACAAAATCATTTCTGACGTTTACCAATATCGTATGTTTTACTGTTATTCGCAGGATTTGTTTGTTGTCACTGCAATAGTTATTTTTAAAAGAGGAAATATTTAAACGGTAGCTCTATTGAAGTAATTTGAGCCAGTCAAAAAGTAACGAGTAGGTCTCTAAGACTGATAGCCATTGCACTAAAAAGACCTGTAGTTTAATGGCATCTTCTTTAAATAGAAAAAAAGGCAATGATCAGGTATCGATACACTTACCTAACACCTTCCGTCCAAGACACCAAAGAGAAAGAAGGACGCACTTAAAGCAACGGCACCACAATCAAAACACTACAAGCAGAAGGCCAAAAGGACACAGTTTCTTTCCCAAAAATTGACAAAACGGCAATACATAATAAAACTTTCAGTAGGACATACATGCAAAGACATACAATGACAGAGATAGTAAAATAAAAATAAAAGCCAAAAAGGATTGCCTTTGGAAACAAAGAACACACAAAATTACGAAAATTGGAGACTCGGTTTGATTGAGTCCACAGCAGAAGCACCGCCTTGGAACGGTCAGTTAAAATAGTACTGGGGTGCGGGGACGGGGTGGGTTCTTAAACTGTTTTTACGTGGCCACAACCCTCGCCCTTAGGTCTGCCATGTCCGCGTGAATGGTTCCTAACTCAGCAGTGAAACATCTCAGAGAACATAAAAATCAACGAATACAGATACGAAACAACGATGAGGACTAGACAGGACAGTAAGAAGAAAAAAAAAAAAAAAAAAAAACAAACAAAAAAAAACAAAAAAAAAACAACAAAAAAAAAAACAAAAAAAAAACAAAAACAAAAAAAAAAACAAACAAACAAAAAAAAAAACAAAAGAAAAAACAACAAAAAAAAAAACAACAAAAAAACAAACAAAACAACGAAATACTGAAGCAAACCAAAACCAACAGTTGGACTCCGGTGGGACCGACCAAAGCCAGACCATCAGGCACCAACCGACTTACTTAAAAGTCTTTAGGCCGGAGTCATCATAGAGTCTGAGGCCCGACCCGGCAGCGTGCAGCCAAAGACGTAAGTAAAGCTATTCACTGTGATTGTGTTAACTACCATGCATACCGTCTGTCTTATTACATTAATGTTGTATCCAATCTTTATATATCGAAGAATGGTTTTACGAAATTGAGTGCTAAAATCTTTGCAAGCATATATTTTTCTGAATTTATATACTAAGTCACCATAAAATTCAGGTACCGATAGCCCTTGTTGCAAAAGAGATTTAAACCCGACCTTGAATTTTGAAACTAAATCGTAATGACGTCTATAAAATTTAGAAAAAGGCTTGGCGGACTTTATGGTACCGATAACCCTGATTTAGAAGCTTAGAAGTTCACAATTTATTTTGAGTATTGAAGTCAGTAATATGACTAGACACTCTGGAGAACCGAATTTTTTGCGAGATATAAAAACTGTAGATCCTCGACGAGGAACATCCCCATCCAAGTAAGGAATATTAACAATCTCAAAAGTCAAAATCATAGCGTTTATCATAAATTTTGTATGAAATAAACCCATCTAAAATAGACAGCAAATCCAAAAACGGGGTTTCAGTTTCAGAAGAATTTGCTTTAATTAATTGAAGCTCTGAAGGATAAATTTGACTAATCAAACCATCGAAGTGCTTATTATCAATATTTAATAAATCGTCCAAATATGTAGACGTCGATCTGAAAGCTTCAATAACTTCGGACTGCTTTTCTTCAGAAAGAGACATCATGAAGTCCCTTTCAAAACAGAACGAGAACAAACCAGCTACAAGCGGTGCGCAATTCGTACACATCAGAATACCTACAATTTTTCTAAATAGCTCAGTATCAAATCTTATATAAATATTGTCAAGTAGAAAAATGAGAACATCACACACTTTCTGACATGACCATAAAGAATAATTTCTGTGCGTTTAGGAAGTGAAAGAGTATTAATTTCTTCCGTTACATGCAAGATAAAGGGAACCTTCCCTATGAAATGTCCATTCAATTAAATCATTAAATGTTTCTTTTACAAAATTATGAGGTAGTGTAGTGTAAAGCGTAGAAAATAATACGTAGATAGACTTGATGCAACAAAACATCTGGTTTTAGTTTATTCTAAACTTTGTTCGAATTTTAATGGACCAAAACAGAATCTTGCCTGATCAATCATGGACCTTGTAGCAATATTTAATCACATGCTATCCGATGGCAGCAAGACAAGAAGTCAACAATTTAGAATGTTCAGCAGTAGTACAAGTGCTTGAGTTTGCAATTAACCGTGCTTTGTGTGTTTTTTTTTTTGTGAAGTTTAAATAGAAAGGAAGGCAATGATCAGAAATCGATAGAATTACCTAACACCTTCCGTTCCAAGACATTAAAGGGAAAGAAGGACGCATTTAAAGTAAAGACACTACAATCAAATCACTACAAGCAGAAAAATAAAAATAAAAAAAAAAGGATTGCCTTTTGAAACAAAGAACACACAAAATCGGAGACTCGGTTTGATTGAGTCTCTTCATATGCAACACTGTAGTTTGCGAGCCAAAAGTACCTTTTCTTCCCAAAAATGGTCAAAATGCTATCCAAAATAAAAAAAAAATTACCACGAAATACAAGCAAAGCCTATAAACGAATTTTAAACGTGGGACACGCGTTCCTTGGGAAGCTCCTTTCACACTGGTTTGGTTTGTTAGTAGACACTCTTTAAATTGCATCGTCTTTGAAAGCACTATTTTTATATTTTTAAACTTATGTGAGCGAGTCCGGGCCATATGACCCTCTTACTCTGTATAAGAGCAGAGTGCAAGAGCAGTATCGTTACCTGCTAGTTTAGTTTTAGCACATCTTCAAAGAGAAAAAATACATGTTATCATCAACGCGCAATAAGATTTCTTCTGCTGTTACCTGATAATTAGCTAACGCCTGATTATAGGGTGAACAAAACGTGTGTAAATTGTCAATAATAAGATTTTAATGCCAAAGTGACTTTAATATTTCTTGCTTCCTGTGATGTTTGTTGATTAAGGGTACCAGATATTCTTGACAGATTTTCTGCCTTTTTGTGCAAAGGAGATAGGTTTTGTGATTTCCTGTGGCCTAGCTGCACTCCAAGTCCTCTCCAAATAGGGGCGTCTCAAAAAGGAAAGATTTTTCTCCCAACTAGAGAAGACAACTTTTCAGAAGAGAAGTAAAACAATTTTGATAAAATTGTCTCCCCTGAAAGTGTATCCATTCACCTTAATACCTGGCCACGAGGTTATAAAACTTTTTTCGTGCTCAGCGCAGCTGTGCATGAAATTTTCTCTTTTTATATTTATAAGCAGAGAAAGTTTCAAGCTAAGTTATGTTTAAGAAGAACGAATTTGCAGTTGTTAATAATTTAACATTTATTAGTAGGACAAATTTCATGCTCAGTTGAGTTGAACATGAAAACAAACTTCGAACCTTGGGGCCTGATCACCATTCCTGCTTGTATTGTCTACAGGAATATGAACAGGGTCTGATCAGGACTTTCTCTGACCGCTTACAGGAGATTTTGGAAAATGTGGAACATATAAATGAATGAACAGCTAAATGCCCCGATCAGACCTACCGGACCTTCGCTTTCCGTATATACGTAAAGACCCTTTTTATTGTGGCATACTTTATAAAAGGCATGGTTCTTACTTCAGATGCTCCGTTGGGCTTGACTAATTGTAGTTCGTTAGAGACTGAATATACAAGGATTGTCACACACCCTGACATAACAAAGAAGTCTGATAAACCAATACGTAATGAACCAAAGCCATTGATGGGTTATGAATTGAACGTTACGACGGCAGATCTTTTGAACCAGTGCAGACAACAAAGGACCAGATCAGAATATACATTAGCACCCTCATTAGGTAATTCATTGTGCTTCGATATCAATACCTGATAACGCTGTAAGAAGCCAGCAAGAGCCGTGATCAGATTATTCTGACGCCCAGCCTTCAGGCTTGTGATCTTAGTCGTTGTTGTGCCCTAAAATTCTCTTGACAGATTTTGTTCTGATCTTTCGAAGGAGGTATTTATGCTTCTGTTGCTCCGGTTTTCCATGCTGTTTTCGAAGGAGCGAAGTTTTGCGTAACCATTATAATAATATTATTTGTCACCAAAATATAAGTGTAGATATCCAAGACATGCCACAATGTAGAAGCACTGCATTCATGGGGCACTGAAAGAAGGAGGGTGAGGAACAAACAATGATGGAACAAGCGCCACATATCATTACGAAAACACTCTTATTCAAATATAAACTTTCACCTCCAAAAACTGAAAATTTTCAGATACAAAAACGCCGATAATTTTCAAATTTTTGCTCAAAACATAGATTGTGGGTACTCGTTAGAACCGCCTCGGCAAGGCGGTTCTAACGAGTACCCACAATCTATGTTTTTAGCAGAAATAAGAAAAATAATGTATACCCCTGTAAACCCCCGTTTTACTACATAAAAGTGAGGTTTAAGGTGGTCAAAATTATATTGGCATGTTTTTGTGATGAAAACCTCCGATGCACAAACAGAGAAGAACTGCAACAGCCCAGCAGGCACACAACATCAAAATGACGTCGTATCAACGTCGATAAGCGTTTATTCGAGATAAGCAAAGTCACGATAACCAGCTTCGACTGTATCCCAATATTGTTTTGGCATTTCTTTATATGGATCGAAGCCACAATCACCACGTGTATAGAGGTACAGAACCAATGTAGAATACCTTGATTTTAAAGTGATCATTGAACCCCTTGTGGTATATTTGAAAACGGAGTTCTGCTCATGTATACGCTAGAGGGCGTAAGCAGTGTTGCAAACGACATTACTGATTGAGAAGAGTCTCAATAAAACCTTTTTTTTCTATTCTGTAATGTGTTCTTTGTTTCCAAAGGCAATCTTTATGACGTTAATTGACACACTAGGTATATTTTCCCTCATTTTTCTTAAGGGAAGACAACATTTGTGAATCACTATTCTGTTCTTCTACATCAAGGTTTTACTCCAGTCGGAACTAATTTGCTCCTATGGTGAGAAAAATCAGGAACTGAGCTCCAGGGGAGCATATTTCTTCCTTTTAGAATAGACCCCATAACAAAAGAGATGCAAAACAGTTTCAAAAAACGGCTCTCCTGAAAGTGTATCTATTTCCCTTAATAAATGAAATACAAAATGTAAGCGTAACTAACCCGCCCAAGTATCATTATTTGCTCGTCTGTTTTGCAGGCATACCGCACAGTAGGTACTTGTCACTAGATTTCACTCGCTACCCAGCAAAATACAGTAGATGTAACAATCCAATCACGTTTTAAAGGAAATGATATACTTTCAAGGGAGATAATCCTGTCAAAAATTGTTTAGCTCCCTTGTTGAAAAGAGATCTACTCTAAACGGTACAGGAACAAATTCTTTCCTTTTAGAGTAGACCCCTTTTCAGAAAAAGACTGCAGTTCAGCTGTACGGAAAAATACTACTTTGTCCTTTATCGAGAATATACATAAAAGAGACATTTGTTACAGGTGGTGCTTCTCTTTTTATTACTTGTCTTCATTTCGTAGATAACTGTCCACGTAGTGGTAGCAAATTGTACTGATATGCCTTAAACCTTCTCTGTGAGAACGAAACCAGCCTGTGTACCGCACGACTTTGTCTTTGTCTTTGCTGTAAGTCTCCACAACAGAGACATTAAGGGGAATTAATGCAGTTTCTAGGGAGATAAATGCCAAAAATGATTTTGGTCCCTTCGGAAAAGGGTCTACTCTAAAAGCGAATTATCTGTTCCCAAAGAAGCAAAGTCTTTCCTTTTAAAGAAGACCCCTTTTCAGAAAGAGCTTCGTGTGCAGGAAAGAAAACAGACAGTTATTTCCCTTCCAAAAGTGGTGACAAAAGCATCAAGTGTATCTGTCTCTTTAGTTTAAACATATTTTATTTCATTATAATACATGTGATACATATATAAACAGCTCAAGTAAAAGAGGGATTAGAACGAAAGCACGAGTGCTTATAGAGTTCATCTCTGGCTCTTTAATCATGGGTTATGCTTTTAGTAGCCGCTATTTGTAGTTTATTTCCCCGGAAGGTATAAACATAATAAGACAAAAAGTGAATTAATGATTTTATTACCACTACCTAAGCGTTATGCAAAATAGATCAAAGGCATGTCATAAAGAATTAGTTTTGAGATCCCAGTAGGGATAGTAAAAAAAGCACTAAGATTAGCTCTCGTTTCCCCAAGCGAGGTAATCGCAATGCTAAAAGGACTGAAAAACACAAGAACAAAATAACACAAGGTAAGACATAAAACAAATAGCCCCGTAGAATAAACCACAAAGCAACAAAGAGTAAGAATAATACCGGGACAACCGCCTTTGAACAGTCAGTAGAATAAACCACCAGGGTGGGGGTGGGGAGGGGGCTGTTTAAAGCACTTTTACAGCTAGCCAACTTCACCCTGGGTCCCGTTGCTACACTTACTACAGACATACTTAAAAATTCGGTTCGCATAAAGACTGCAATCTCAGTCAATGCATCAAAGCGAAAACATAAAAATCAAATTAATCACAATGATAAACAAAGACGAGTACTCATGGCTAATTCTACTGTATACTAGAGTAAATGAAAACCTATATTTGAACACCGGCGGGCCAAGCCAAAGATACATCGTGAAACCTCAACTAAAATTAATTGTGCAGTTCTAGTGATTTTTATCTTCTTAAACCACCTTTTATATATTGTAAAACTTGGGTTTCAGGGGTATACATTATTTTTCAAAGCGGTTCTAAAGAGTACCCACAATCTTTATTTTTAGCAGAAATATGAAAAAATATCAGTTTTTTTTTTTTATCTGAAAATTTTCATTTTTGGTGCTGAAATTTTCTATATATTTAATAGGCGTGTTTTTGTAATGCAGTTTGTCCATGTCCAATGTCTAATTTCTATCCAGCTCTTCAGTCAAAACTTTCCCTTAAAATCCCGAACTGTGTTGTATTGCTTATACAGGACAAAATATTTAGACGTAAACGTCTAAGTACCGGCGCAAAATTTGTTCATGTTTACATAGAGATATGGTACAAGGGTAGATTATATACTAAAATTAAATAAATTTTCAATGTACAGGTTAAACAGAGCAACAATATGATTCTTTAATGTTTGCTTTTGTTAAGCTTTATGAAATTTCTTGATTGAAATGAAAATAAAATAGACATTAATCTGTTTATAACACAGTTTGTTATAAGATTTTTGTTTTATATTAATCGGGATCGTCACAAACCGACGATCCCGGCAAATATTAAAAGTCTTTAGTGAGCTAATCGAATAGTCTACCATATATAAAAATCCAAAACTATATTAAGAGACCAGCGCGATTCCCGCGCCGGTCAATAACAATTAACACTCACAGGTGATCAGGTACTATCCTCGGAGGATAAGTTGAAAGTGACGTCACTGATTGTTTATATTGTTAGACCAAATCCATTTTAATAAATAGGTAAATGCCACCCGAATAGCTGCCTTCAGTAAATATTATAAGAAGCGGTAACCGTAAATTCGCAGTAGCTTAGTGGTATTTTTCCTAGACAACATATCTGGACATTGTGAGTTGGAATCTTAGTGTTTCGTTATCGCTTTTTTTTTATTTTATACTTTTTAAGAATAAATATAAAAGAAAAATATGTTAGGAAAGAAAATGTATTTTATGAGTAATGAAACAAATTTTCAGTGTAGCGACATTTTAAATTTCCATTTTTTTTTTTTGCATATCTTTTAAGTTAAATAAAAACAAGAAGAAAACCGGTAAGTCCGGTTAAACGTTTAGTTTGAATGATTACCACGTGTTGACAATCCGTGCAAATACATATGAAGACAAGCACGCTGTAAGGATGTCATTTGTGTAAAACGTCAACAATACCACAATAATGTCTAATAAAATCTAATTAAAATATAATATGCAACATACTAGGATCAAAAGCGAACTAAAAGGAATTAAAAAAAAAAAATAAATAAAACACACACACAAAAAAACAACAACAAAAAAAAAAACAAAAAAACAGGTGCTGATAGGGCCTCATCTACTAAACAATCATGTAATCGTTCGTCCAGAGCGCTCCGCTCTACCAATCGCGCTATCGCATCATACTAGCCATATCACATCTCTAGGTGTAAGATTGTATATACATAAAATTATTAGTTACGTTTTCGCGATAATTCATGCAAAACCTGCTTTTCCCAGGTAGATTTTTAGCTGCCGTAATGTCACTGTGAAATTATCCTCCGAGCATTATATTTGCATGTGTTTTTATATGCTTCACTGCAGAAGGTAGTTAGTGATTGAAATGAAAAGGTTTTTGTTTACTTTCACTTTTTTACGTATTTATGATGTATATTTATAAACATTTATTATTGTTTTGCGGGTAAGTACATATGAATATAATTTAAGAAGTGCTATCTGATTTGACAAGTTTCTAATTATATTTAATAATAACTGATATTTTAATTATCATTTACTGGAATAGCTGGAGCGTTATAGTTTGTTTTCTTACATATCAGTTTATTGTAACATTGCAATGTTATATTGTAATGTATTATAATGTTTGTTGTAACGGCATGCGTTGTATTGAAATATTATATTGTAAGGTAAAGTAAAAAAATGATTGTATGTTGTAATGCTATGTGTTTTATATGCTTCACGGCAGAAGGTAGCCGGCGGTTTTAGTGAAAACGCCTTTTTTACTTTCACTTATACATATATATTTTCATGTATATTTATAGATGTTTATTATTGTTTAGCGGGCCATGATGTAACAATGCAGTCATCGTTTCCATCAAGAAATCATTATGAATCATCTGCCGTTGTTATTATTCACTATCATAACAGTAGAAATTCTTTGTAGAATCCACGAGGGATCTGGGTCTTTACGACCCCTCAATAAGTACATCCTGTGACAGTTAGATGTTCTTTGAATCTATCAGATTCAATCATATCACGCAGTTACTAATTTAAATCTAATATCTAGTTCAATCATATCACGCAGATACTGATTTAAATCTCATATCATATGCGTGATGTTCATTAATTTACCAACTGAAGGAAATACCTCAATACTAATGTTAGTTTGATTAAAATATCAAGGAGAGGCCAAATTTACAACAACTTATTATATTTGGCTACATCAAATGACTAAAATATTGTATGTGTGTAAAATAATGAATACATCTGCCATACGTATGGCAGATGTATTCATTATTTTACACACATACAATAACATGTCAACATAATGACTTCAGAGTTTTCTCTTTGACAAATGATAGTAAGTCGACAAGCAGTCACATGCAAGCAATATCGATATGAGAAACATCTAAAACAGAGGCATGAACAGTACTGCACTTTGCATAACTGTTCATGCACATTATTAAAATTAAGCAGTTTTTTACGTGAATCTTGCTTTTAAACACCATTCATTTCAGAATCCATTTAATGTCATCACAGCTGGTGCTTGATGCTATGTTGCGGCCGCAAAACGTCTCCCAGTATTTCATGTTAGTATAGTTTATATTTACTGATATATAGGAATCCATGAGCTCTTTTGGTTTACCTAGGGTTCGGAGGCTTTGACAGACCCAATGTAACGAAAGCTGTTATTAGCGTTTATTTAATGTGCTTCTTGTATCCAAAGGTTCTTGTATCATCATTTTAGTCTGTTTAGTATCACTTTTACTATATTTTAGTCCTAAACCGCGTTTAAACAACGATGCATTTAAGTCGATGCAACGTCATGACATATATACATAATGTCCATTAACGTCGATGCAATATTATGACATTTATACAACTTCACATTAACGTCGATAAATGTTATGAAGTTGCATCGTCGTTATTGTGACGTTGTATGAATGTCATGTGCCGGCTGGGGATCGTCTCGAATTTTCCAACAACCGTTTAAAAACACACACATTGTTATTTATGCTATATAAAAAGAAACTAATGTTCCGTTAGGAGCGCTTAAAGAAAAGCGTTACATAATATATGTGTGGCTAAACAGCAGATTCTGTAGAAAATCTATTTTTATTTTATTACGGTATTGCTTCAAAAAACACTTCTTGTTTCTTGTGTCAGACCACTTAATCAGACTATATATACATTACGAAAACATGCCTATTCAAATACACTGAAAATTTTACCACCAAAAAATGGCAATTTTTCACATAAAAAATTCTGATATTTTTCATATAAATTCTGCTCAAAACATAGATTGTGGGTACTCATTAGAACAGCCTCATCGAGGCGGTTCTAACGAGTACCCACAATCTATGTTTTTGAGCAGAAATAAGACAAATAATGTATACCCCTGTACACCCCAGTTTTACTATATAAAAGTGGGGTTTAAGGGGGTCAAAATTATATAGGCATGTTTTCGTGATGTATATATGTATGTTGTATATATGTTTGTATTGTTGTGTATGGGCCGGAGGCCAGAATCACGAATAAATTACTTACTATGAAAACAAAAACCGCTAAGTTAAAGTTCACTTTTCCTCAAAAATATATATAATTATTATCCAAGAAAGTTAAATAAATTGATATTTGGTAGTAATACAATCAAAAAATATGGTAGATGACAGCCTGTACAATTTCAGTTAGTCTCTAGTTCTTGAATTGGAACAAAAAATAAAATGATTTTTTTTTATTGTATCTCTGAATTAATGTTGTCAACAATAATTCTGATATACGATAATAAAATCGTTTCATTTTTGATCCCGTTCATAAACGAGACAAATTGTAATTTTACATGTGCCACAGTTAAAAAAATCTCTCTTGGATAATAAAATGTCTATTTTTGAGGAATATAGAGTCCTTAATCTCCCATCCCAGTTCTTGTTACTGCTGGCTTTTCCAAGGCGGTTCTTCTGTTGGAGTTCTTCTTTGTTTGTATGTGTGTAACTACATCTGTGTCGTTGTTTTTTTGTCAGTGTTTGTTTTTAACCCTGCTCTTGCTGAACATGACAAGCCCTGTCTTAGCAAACAGTGTAGATCCAGATCAGTTGGCTTCTGTTTGTCATTAAATATGTGAATTTCTATCAAAAACCCGGATCAAATAATTTGATTGGCTGGAAATTAGAAGTGGGCGTGGCATCTTAATTTATTCAGCATGACAAGGGTTAAATTACTTCTTCTTTCGGTTCCTCGGGGAGTCTGCGCCCATGACAAAACACGGAAATTTCACGGAATCAAGAAAATCACTTTGTGATTGTGGCATTTTCTGGACATTCATATTTGTGTATTTGTAAAAAGCCAACAAAAATGATAAAGTTGATCATTTTCATTCCTTTGGTAGATGGTGGCAGAGAAAACGAATAATTGTTATTGTCACATTTACATTTATACACTTTACCACACTGCAAGCGTACACTTTGTTGAAATATGAGGTGATTATTATTTTCAAAATGGTTCATTTTGGTACCAAACATGTTTGAAACATTTTGCGGCTATTTTGCAACGAGATACATTTTTAATAGAAATAATTTTGTCATCTTAGCTGTTTGAACCATTTGGCAGTGTGTGTGAATCGCACAAAAACATACATACATTTTTTTTTTTCGTTTTTTTTTTTTTTTTTTTTTTTCAATTCTTTTTTTTGTTGCATACAATGGACCGCTCGTTTTTGTTTCTGCAATAATGGCACGTTTGGTGCTGTCTCCTTACATGCAAAAATATAAGTGAAGATACCCAGAAAAGTATTACATTCTTATGCGTTTCATTTATCGTTGAAAAACAGTTTCAAACATTAAGATCGAGGTAGGCATTGGGTGAGGACAAAAATATTGCTTATGATGTTAAGTCAATAGTATGCTTTAATTACTAACGTTGTAAAGATATCGCACGGTTATTTTCTTTATGTAACATGCCAGTTTCGTCTTCCGGTTATTCCGCATCTGACATTAACCAAATGCAAATACCGGGTATTAGGAAAAATAGTTCTTGTAGGTAGAAAACTACCAATCATTGTATGAGTAAACAATATAAATATAAGAATGAAATTCGATTTTTAACCTGCAGTGGCTGATGGAAAATAATGTTGTTATTTTAATGTCTTCAAAATGGCTTCACAGAAATTAAAATAGCCTAATGTTTTTCACCATCCAGTTCAGACATTTAAATAGATATCTGAGCTTCAATTCTTAAAATGAAAGACAATTAGCACATTGACCGACAATATCATTTACATCTTTTTACAATTACAGTTGTAATTAAACTGATGTTAAAATGACTAACATCCTATCTGACTTGAACATAAAGTCTCTGAGCCGCGGCAAATGGAAATACAATGTCTCCGATTATACAAGTATACAAAAGTTAAAAAAAATGGAAAAAATAACAAAAAGACAACAACAACAACAACAACAACAAAAAAACAACAAAAAAACAAAAACAAAAACAAAACACACACACACACACACACACACACACATACACACACATAAAAAAAAAAAAAAAAAAAAAAAAAAAAAAAAAAAAAAAAAACAACAACAACAAATAAAAGAAACCAAAAAGAAACAAATAATAATAATAATAATTATAATAATAATAATAATTGTGAAAGGAAAATTTTTCCAATTCTGCTCTTTTAAAGTAGAACATTTTCAGAAGGAGGCTGATGTGCAGGAAACCAGATGGGAAGTCACAAAAATGTGCCCCCCACGCCCCCTTGTGAAAATAGCGGATTACCTTTAAGTAATCATCTGCATGGGCACCATTTCAGTATAGTCCAATCAACTGTTATGGTTATAGCCCCGCTTTGAAATATTGATTTGCCCTGTCCGACATCCGAAATTCCGTCACGTCTTGTAGTAAGGGGTTTGTTAACTCCTTTTACTTATTGATTTCAAACGTTGCAGATGTTTTCTACAGAGACTGAAGAGTCCGTTTAGTATTGCGATTACCTCGCTTGGGGAAGAGAGAGCTAATCTTAGTGCTTTTCGTACGTTTGTTCGGTTTGTGCTTGTTTAGATTTGTCGGTTTTCTCTTCCTCTTGGGGTCTGGGAAGGGCTGCGGTTTGTGATTGTGGCACTCCCTGGACTTTCCTCTTACTTTTTTTGTTTTACATGCTTGTCTAAAGTAGTTTTTCTCACTTTTACCTCTTCTTTAGTCATGTTTTCACTAAAATGCCATTATATTGTGTAGAGAGTAGGTACTTTGTGAAATCAACTTTGTACCAATTATTTTGAAATTTTCCATATGTTTTTTTTTGCATAGAATGAAAATATGAATATGATTTTTCTCTTCTTTTTTGATGATTTGTTTTCTTACGTTTACCTCTTTGTTAACTTTGTCATTGTTTTCACCAAAATGCTATTATATTGTGTAGGCAGAAAGTGCTTTGTGAAATCAACTCCTCTCACACCTTTGTACCAATTACTTTCAAACTTTGCATATGTTTCTGCATGGAGTGAAGATGTGCATATGTTTTTCTAGGCTTTTCAGATTATTTTTCGTACGTTTTCAGCTTTGTTAACTTAATTATTTTTTGGCTAAAATTCTATTATATTACATAGACAGTGGGTACTTTGCATTGATTGTTTGAAAGTTTGCGGACGGTTGCTACCTGGTATGAAGATGTGCCTGTTTTGTTTTTGTAAATCTTTAACGATTTGTTCTTACATATTAAGATATTCAGACTGTTCATATTTAACCTAAAAAGCGATGGTCAAGTACAGACAGTGGATTCATTTTGAAAACAACCCCTCCTACAGCTTTGCATTGATCGTTTTGAAACTTAGCAGTCATCTCCTACATGAATGGAATTTATGCATGTGATGTCTGTACAAAAGTTTTCTTCTCACCTGGTTGGGCTGTTTTGACTTTGTCAATTTTTAACCTGAAATTCTATGTTCAAATATAGATAGTTGGTACCTTGTGAAGTCAACTCCTCTTACAGCTTTGCCCCGATAATTTTTAAGGTTTTAGATATATCCTACATGGAATGAAAATGTGCATGTGCTTTTTGCTTAGTCTTTTATATTTTCGCACATTTTGGACATTTTTTGGCCTGAACTTTTTACACACTTTGTTTTGTCTTTCTCTTCCGATAGCGCTATAGCGGGGCTATAGTTAAATCCTCTGATAGCTCTTGTTTACACAAACTATTAGTAATCTATCTACATTTATAAAATAACTGTTTTCTATATTTGTTCTGGTGTTTTTTGTTCATATTTTTTCGTATTTATCGTGTTATTGTTGTGTTCTAGCAAAGCAATTACTGTGGAGGAAAGAGGGAGCTGTTTGGTTTCTTTTCTTCAGTTTTACACATGTGTATTGTCTGTCATGGTTGTTTACCTCACACCTTGGTATCATTTGCTGGCTGTTTTCCGTGATAGTGTCTCTTCCTGTGCGTCTTCTATCCTATTTGGACTGTTATATTAATCAGCTATTTCCAAGTAAAAGAATAACGTAATTGTTCATTTATGATGTCATCAGAGCTAGGATTACAGTAATACCAGCGTGGCGTCCAATAAGATTACAACATTGAAAGAGCACTTAACTTACTTGGCGAGCTTCTGACTTTTAGAAGGAAAATATTATGAAATAAAGTTATCTGTTCAATTAATATTTGTCTTGTCTTTACAGGTGATACAAAGTTTGTTGAGAACCGCATAGTTTTTGTTTCCTTCACACTAAGCCCCTTCTGAAATGAGACATACTCTAATAGTCCTTCTTGAGTAGACCCCTTTTCAACAACTAATAACCAATTAATTTTACCTCCTTAGTAGCAATTTTCTGAAGGTTCGCCTAAACTCTGGTGTACTGAAATTATATAAGAACGGGTTTACTGCAGAATTAATGTAGGTCATCCAGAACGTTATGGCATAAACACCACGTGGTACACACGACGGACATAAAGCGCTAATATCAAAAACAACATGAAACGGAATCCAACAAACCGCATAGCCCATAACTACATATGACAGAGTAATGAATATCGCCCTATCTCGTTTATGCCTATGTACCTTGCTGGGTTTAGGGTTTGAAATAGTTTCATCGCTTGGTTTACTCAGCTGCTTTGAAATAGGCATTTCTAAACAATCGCTTCTTATAACAGCTTTCAATTGGTTTTCCTGCGAACCGCAGGCTTCCGGTGATAAAGGTTGTACCTGAGAAATTTCGCTAGCAACAAACATGGACGTATTGTATGCACCAAAGTGTTTACTTTGAACACAGAAAGAGTCAAGCTCATTTTCAAGTACAGACACTTCGACTTTTTGTGATTTTCCTCTACTTTCTGATGCCATTACTCGCCCACGATTGTGCATGAAAATGAACACCTTGAGATAACAAAACAACATCACAAAACATGAACCATGATGTCCTATAATTGCGACAACCACGACAAATTCTTTGTTCAGAGATGGTTCCCAAATGCACTCTCCTGGCTTTGCGTTGCGTAGGCGATCATTAATACACGCTGGTAACCATAGTATGAGCATTAGCACCCTGAAACATATGGAAATAAAACCTCGTTCTTTAAAACTGTTGGAAGCAAAAACAGAAAAAGAGCATTACGAAAACACGCCCATTCAAATATATTGAAAATTTTACAATCAAAAAATGAAAATTTTCAGATAGAAAAACAACAACTGATATTTGTCGTATTTCTGCTCAAAATATAGATTGTGGGTACCCGTTAGAACCGCCTCAGCGAGGCGGTTCTACCGAGTACCCACAATCTATGTTTTTAGCAAAATAAGAAAAATAAGGTATACCCCTGTAAACCCCAGTTTTACTATATAAAAATGGGGTTTAAGGGGGTCAAAATCATATAGGCGTGTTTTCGTGATGGTATGGTGTGAATGTGGATGGTAAACAGAGGGGATAGTACGAGCCGCACCGTCAGAAAAGGCACATTCAGAGAATTTGAGCAATCTCGTCAGAATCTTCATTTTGCACATTCTGGATAGCCAAACATTACGAAAACACACCTATTCAAATATATTGAAAAATTTACATCCAAAAAAGGAAAATTTACAAATAAAAAAAATCTGATATTTTTCATATTTCTGCTCAAAACACAGATTGTCGGTACTCGTTAGAACCGCATCTGCGAGGCGGATCTAACGAGTACCAACAATCTATGTTTTTTTAGCAAAATAAGAAAAATAATGTTTACTATATAAAAGTGGGGTTTAAGGGGTCAAAATTGTATAGGCGTGTTTTCGTGATGGATGCAAAGTTTCTTTATGACGACAACGAAGACTCTGACCAGACTGCGCGGATGCGATGGCTGATTTGAGTCTTCATTGGGCGCACATGTTCTCACGTAGAGACTCAAATGATAAATAACTGTTCTGGTACTTTGCACAACTTACTGAAAGATGACAGTTTGTATTTTTATACTTTAAAGTGCGTTTTACCCATGTTAATTTGCCTTTTAGACAGCTAAAGTAGCTTTTCGTATATACTCTATTTGGACTTACAATAATTATACTTACAATTTGAACAAATTCATTTTCTATCTGTTGATGCTACTGTAACTATTGGATGAGTGGCAAACATTGCAGCCCTTGATCAGAAGCCGCGTGATGGGGCGACGTCTGATTTGGAACTTCACTATTAACTCACTATTAACTATTAACCGTTCTAAGGCGGTGGTCCCTGTGTTAGTCTTACTCCTTGTTGCTTTGTGGTTTATTCTACGAGGCGATTTGTTGTATGTCTTTCCGTGTGTCATTTTGTTCTTGTGTTTTTCAGTCCTTTTAGTATTGCGATTACCTCGCTTGGGGAAGAGAGAACTAATCTTAGTGCATTTCGTACGTTTGTTCGGTTTGTGCTTGTTTAGATTTGTCGGTTTCCTCTTCCTCTTGGGGTCTGGGAAGGGCTGCGGTTTGTGATTGTGGCACTCCCTGGACTTTCCTCTTACTTTTTTTTCAGATCTGTGTCCGACTACTTAGGATAAATATGGTAATAAAATCAGCAATGAGACATTGTTCTGATTATTATGTTTACCTGATACCTAATTAAGCAACGAAGAGCAGTATGCATGAATAACTGTTTAGTTCAACGAAAAAACGAACTCATTAAGGCGTCACTTCCTTTCAGACCATGAGAACTTATGTATTTTAGACACAAATGTACTAATTAACGGTTAGTGTGAAAGAGGCAATTGTCCTAATAAATAGTACAGAAATTGTCCAGGAAGAGCCACGATCACAGAAAGGACCCAAAGTTTCTATATGTTGACAGTGAAGACTGATCACATTGGTCATATCCCAGCTAGCATTCTCTATAAATCTATAGCGGTCCGTTATCAGCTACCCTGACGGGCCGATAACGGCCCGCTATAGATTTATGTAGAATGCTCACTGGGATATGCATTTTCTTGATTTTGCCATGCGGTGGCTCATGTATGCATTGTTGCCTCTAGTATCAAAGTGATGGCACCATTTTGGTCCCTAACTATTGTTAAAGGTCCATTAATTATTTTAAGGGATTCTATTACGTTAAATATTAACAACACTACATAGGTTTGAGAGTCATCAAGGCCCCTTATCTCATCCATGATTTTAAATGGAGCCTCCCCCTCCCCACTACCCACCCCACCACCAATCCCCGCAAGATACAACAGTGTATATAGGCATGGCGGATATATTGATGACATGATTACAAGTCCTGTATCATTTTAACAAATATTTTTCCCCACCCAATAGGTTTGAGGTTTTATATAAAATTAGGGTTATTTTGACCCAGAGGTTTCTGAGATTTTTCGAAGAGTGTAGACTACGGAGCCTGCTTATACTATAAGTACCTATAAGCCTAAATACTTTAGGGTGAAAAAAAAACAAACAAAAAAAACAAAAACAAAAAAAAACAAAAAAAACAACAAATAAAAAAACAAACAAAAAAAAAAAAAAAAAAAAAAAAAAAAAAAAAAAACAAAAAAAAAAAAAGAAAAAAAAAAAAAAAGAAAAGGCTTGGTTCACGAATGGCAAAAATCTGCATTGTTTAATATATTGATGGAAACTCTTATAAATATAAGCAGCGTGGGACATCTCCAAAACAACATCAGTTACTTTGAAAACTTACTGTTATGGTTGTTATGGTTGCTATGGCAAAAATAAATCACTACAAGTTGTACTGTAAAAGTGTTTGTTTTTAATCAATTTCGTTGATGGCTATGCTTCACTCTTTAATTGCACGACGGCGGTTCGGGCCTCAGACTCAATGACGGCCTCTTCGTAAAACTTTAACCAGTGGGTTTGGGCTTGACGATATGTCTTTGGCTTGGCCCGCCGTGGTTCAACTGTTTTCATTTACTCTGGCATACAGTAGAATTAGCCATGAGTACTCGTCTTTGTTTATTATAGTGATTAATTTGATTTTTATGTTTTCGCTTTGATGCATTGACTGAGTTGGGAGCCTTTATGCGAACCGAATTTTTATGTATTTATGTATTGAGAGTAGCATCGGGACCCAGGGTGAAGTTAGCTAGCTGTAAAAGTGCTTTAAACCCCCCGGTGGTTTGCTCTACCGACCGTTCTAAGGCGGTGGTTGCTTTGTGGTTTATTCTACGAGGCGATTTGTTGTATGTCTTTCCGTGTGTCATTTTGTTCTTGTGTGTTTTCAGTCCTTTCAGTATTGCGATTACCTCGCTTGGGGAAGAGAGAGCTAATCTTTGTGCTTTTCGTACGTTTGATCGGTTTGTGCTTGTTTAGATTTGTCGGTTTCCTCTTCCTCTTGGGGTCTGGGAAGGGCTGCGGTTTGATTGTGGCACTCCCTGGACTTTTTCTCTTACCTTTTATGTAAACAAACATGTTTCCTTAATCGAAATTATATGTGGCATATTTATAAGAAAGTCACCTTTAAGATTCAAACTATGGTCCCTTCGTCTGAGAGGAGAAGTACCTTGCCACTGCACTACAAGGAACAGAAATAACTGACCAAAATTAAAATATTAATAGGAAAGAAATTTAAATGCAGTTTGAAATAAGTAGTTTTTTCTCGAATAGGCATGTTTTCGTAATGTTTATAAATTCACAGCTTCGTCGTTAACAGACATTAGATGCCAAAGGTTGCTCAACATCTGCATCGCAGCAATATATTTAAATGAAGTCTGTTTTATTTCCTATAAAAACCCAAACTTAAAGGTCAATAAGGTCAATCTGCGACAGCATAGCTTAGTCGGGAGCCTGTGCACATGATTTTTTTAGGTGGAAAATTCGTGATAAATTAAGCTGTTTTGGGAAAATTTGAATGTTTTTAACTTAAAAAAAAATCAGAAAAAGCAAACAAATTTCCCACTCACTTTGAATCGGGATTATTAAAAGGTCATTATGCTGGCGAATCAGTGTTGAAAACTCACTGGTAATCTTTACTGTTATCACGGCAAATCGGTCAATCTACTTATTTAGTAATATAGATATCATAGATTCATATTTCGAATACATTTGCCTATAGATTACATCGTCGGCTTATTTAACACTAAAAGCGCTTAGCAAATTGGTAGAAAATGACATTCTAAAATTGGTTTAATTATTTTTAGAGAAAATATGCCGATATTTTGTGTGAATTGTCTGCTAGACAGATGATTCACATGAAATGTCAAGCCTTATTTTATCTGTAAACATTGAAAACATTTCAAGTGTCGTCTGCTGTAATTTTGTTAGTACTTTAAATTTGTGAGCAGATCATACTGTACTTAGAGCAAAATATAATTACAGATAGCATACAATAAAACCATCAATTTCACAATGATAAACAGATGTGTCTTCTCCTCGCCCCTCAGGGTACTTTCCGTACATACAGACTTTACATACTCCAGATGTACGTACTTTGTGCTAATTGAAACTTCCAAAACATTTGGTTCCTTACAATTATTCTTAGAAGGGCTGCGGTTTGTGATTGTGGCATTCCGTGGACTTTACTCTTACCATTTTTTGGACAGAAGGTGTTACCTCGCTTAAGAGTTAAACAGTAATTATACAAGACCATTGTATTTTAAAAAAATACTGTAAGAAACATAATGTTTAAATATTTGTTAGAGTCACATCGGTGAGGTGACTCTAGCAAATAACCCAAACATATATTAGACCATTTTTACATATCATATCGGCTCAAAAGTCATATTATATTTTATCTTTAACGTTACAGCGACGAAATTGTGACAAAGTTTCTCTAGACATTAGCTACCTTCCATGTCAGTTAACGTTCATATAATTATACTTAAATTTGTGTCTTTTAAATGTATTACAGTTTTACAATCTACATCTAAGTAAAGGCAAGCAATTTAAAACGTTTTGGCCAACATTTTAGGAGGCACAGCAATACACATTTCAATCTTAAAGAAAGTTCAACTTATTTAAAGAGAAATGATACACTCAGAAATTGTTTTGCCTTAATTTTGAAAAAGGCTCTCTATAAAATTTCATAGCAGACCTCTTTTCAGAAGGGCTTTTGCATGCAGCAAGCAAACAGAAGGTCACAATAATTGTTTCCGTTTCTAAAATGGCGTGAAAACATACCAAGTGTATCCAGACCCCCTAAAGTGATTGGATACACTTCTCAGCGGCCACACCATGTTTGAAATACCGTTGATTTAATAAAAAAAAAAAATACATCAGAGCCCAGTTGTTCAAAGCGTCTTTAGCTTAACGAAATCGTTAAGGGTCATTTCGTTAACTGTTTTAGCAGATTCAATATAGAATATTCTGATATTTTTTTGCTGAAAAAATGTGAAAAGCTACTCACATTTTTTCAGCAAAAAATTTCAGCATATTTGCGTATCACTTGATGTAAATTTTAACGAATCGTTAACTAACGACATCGTTAGCTTTGAACAACTGGGCCCAGTTCTACTCTAGCAGTGATTTGTTGAGTAATAAATCACAGATTGGAGGTCAGTTGTAAAGTAGATCAAATCACGAGCGCGGAGGAGCGCGGAGCGCGAGTGATTATCTACTTACAACTGACCGACAAACTGTGATTTATTATTCAACAAATCAGACTGAATCAACGTTAAATCGACGTTGTGTGCCTGCTGGGTTGGTAGATGTCCTGTCATTATTACAAGGGGACAACTTTGTGGCTTCCAATTTGCATTCTTGCATACGAGGCTTCTTCTAAAAAGGGTCCCTTCTAAAAGGGAAAACTTTGCACAGCAAATTCTTTCTTTCCATGACGAGTTATTAATACTACAAACGCACCCTTGAAGACAAGATCAATGCTTAAAATTTGTTGGTTCTGATGCAATTATGCTTAAAATCAAGGATTTGAATCACAACATGGAAATCTGAAACTATAATGGACGTAACTCTATTCAGTTATCAATACTATGAAATGCTCAGCGTTAAATGTAGCGGAACTTTCTGCAGGAAGTTTGATATTAAGTGAGAAAAGGAGACTTCGGGCTAATTATAAAAAAGTAATCCATGAGCAGTTTTCCACCTGCACAGTTTCACCAGGATCTTCATCAAGCGCTTGCCAAATCATTGGATATTGTAAAATATAACAAACACCAAGATAGCTCGCTCTCAGAATACGTGAGTACGCTGGAAAGAGCTCGGCATTTGGTGTGCACCTGGAACCTGGATACCATTTGTCTAATGGTAAGGCTAGAATGAACTCTGATGCTGTTACAGGCCGATTTATGGAAACGCATATAAAGTCAAAATCATATAACGAATTTAGAAACTCTGATAAAACAAAAATAAAAATGATATTCCAGATTTGGATAAAGTAATCTGACTGGCTGAAAATTAGAAACGGGCATGGCTTCTAAATTCATTCAGCATGACAAGGGTTAATATCAAGTAAAGGCCGCAATCACGGAACGCAGCTTTCCAAAAGCACTGGATAAGAGTTGCAAGACGCACAAAATGACATCACAGAAAACAGAATGAACACTTGAGAAGAAACTGCAACAGAAACTCTCCCTCCAAAAATGGTGACCCCTCGGGCTCAGTAGTTTGCCAAATTTACTAAGGGCCATGACTCTTGAAATATTTTTCAGAGTTTATTTAAGTTAACCAGGTCATCTACACATCATTACCAATCAATTTACCGTTTAAAGGCTCTAGCTCCAACAGTTTTTGAAATATTTTGCTGAAAAGGTAAAAACGCCCAAAATTACAAAGGGCCTAACTCATAAAGCATCTTTCAGAATTTATTTAAAAGTTAATCATGTCATGTACTCATCACTACCAATCTATTCATGAAGTTTCAAGGCTCTAGCTTTAATAGTTTTTTAGATATTTTGCTGACAAAGGAAATGCCCAAATTTACAAAAGGCCTTTACTAATGAAATATTTTTCAAAATTTATTCAAAAGTTAATGAGATCATTTACTCATCAGTACCAATCAATTCACCAAGTTTAAAGGCTCTAGCTCCAACAGTTTTTGAGACATTTTGCTGACACGGTAAAAATGCCTAAAATTACAAAGGGCCATAGCTCATGAAGTATTTTTTAGAATTTGTTCAAAAGTTAATCAGGTCATCTGCTTATTAACTTTAATAGCTTTTGAGGTATTTTGCTAACAAGGGAAAAATGCCCAAATTTACAAATGGTCATTACTCATGAAAAAAAGGGTAAGAGAAAAGTCCAGGGAGTGCCACAATCACAAACCGCAGCCCTTCCAAGACACCAAGAGGAAGAGGAAACCAACAAATCAAAACAAGCACAAATCGAACAAACGTACGAAAAGCACTAAGATTAGCTCTCTCTTCCCCAAGCGAGGTAATCGCAATGATAAAAGGACTGAAAAACACAAGAACAAAATAACACAACGTAAGAAATAAAACAAATCGCCTCGAAGAGGCGTTTTCATAATCTATTCGTTTTTATAATCTATTCAAAAGTAAACCAGGTCATTTACTCATCTTTACCAATCAATTCATCAAGTTTAAACGCTCTAGCTCCAACAGTTTTGAGATATTTTGCTGACAAGGTACAAATGCCCAAAATTACAAAGGGTCGTAACTCATGAAGTATTTCTCAAATTTGTTCTTAGATATCAGAACTACTTAGCAATTCTTTATGTTGCTGCAATGCCTCCGATCAAGTTTCGGCTCAATCCCACCTACGGTTTGGGAGGAGATGTCGTTTGAAGTATTTCAAGATGTCCGCCATGGCAGCCATCTTGGAAATCGGAACAGAACGATTGTAGTAATTTTGAATCTCTATAACTCCCCAAAGCCTCCCATCAAGTTTCAGCTCATGACTTTACTTCTTGACTTATTGTTTGGGATTAGATGTCAGTTGAAGCATTTCACGATGGCCGCTTGGCGGCCATCTTGGATATTGGAACGGAACGATTTTAACATTTCTGAATCTCTGTGTCACTGTGATGCTTCCATCAAGTTTTGGCTCAATCCAACTTACAGTTTGGAAGGAGATGTCGTTTGAAGAATTTCAAGATGGCGGCCACCTTGGAAAGCGGAACAAAACAATTTTAGCAATTCTGAATCTCTATGTCACTCCGATGTCTCCCATAAAGTTTCAGTTCAATCTGACATGGTTTGGGAGGAGATGTCGTTGGAAGAATTGCAAGATGACTACCGTGGCAGCCATCTTGGATATCGGAACGGAATGATTTTAGCAATTCTGAATCTCTGTGTCACTGTGATGTTTCCCATCAAGTTTTGACTCAATCAGACTTACGGTTTGGGAGCAGATGTCGTTTGAAGAATTTCAAGATGCCCGCCGTGGCGGCCATCTTGACTATCGGAACGGAACAATTTTAGTAATTTTGAATCTTTATATCGCTCCGATGCCTCCCATAAAGTTTTTGCTCAATCTGATTTATGGTTTGGGAGGAGATGTCGTTTGAAGAATTTCAAGATGGCCGCCACGGCCATCTTGGCGGCCATCTTGGATATTGGAACGAAACGATTTTAGCAATTCTGAATCTCTGTGTCACTGTGATGCCTCCCATCAAGTTTCGGCTCAATTCAACTTGCGGTTTGGGAGGAGGTGTCGTTTGAAAATTTCAAAATGGATATCGGAACGGAGAGATTTTAGCAATTTTGAATTTCTGTGTCACTGTAATGCCTCCCATCAAGTTTCAGCTCAGTCAGACTTAGGGTTCGGGAGGAGATGTCGTTTGAAGAATTTCAAGATGGTCGCCATGGCGGCCATCTTGGATATCGGAACGGAACGATTTTAGCAATTCTGAATTTAAATGTTGCCACAATGCCTCCTACTGTTTCAGCTTAATCCAACTTACGGTTCTAGAGGAAATGTCGAAAATGTGAAAAGCTAACGACGGACGGACGACGGACAGACGACGGACAGCAGGCCATTGCATAAGCTGACTTGGAGCAAAGCTCCAGGTGAGCAATAAATGGAGTCACAAACAACCCAGGTTCCGCCCCGTTAGTATCTGCTGAAAGCGTGTTTTTTTTTTCAAGCCGACATAATATTTAGAAATTATTTCAAAGTGTTGACGACAAAATTTACAAAACGTTTATACCGATTATGTTTTAAAAGTTTAACAATTAAAGTTTATTACGTCGTGAAACTCATTGACATTACTAGATGTCCCGGCACAATGAATGAGCCATGATTATATATCACCTAATTTGACGTAGTACGTGGAACGTCACCGTTTAGAAAAGGAAAATGTTCGATGTCAGTCAAAATCACTCTGTCTGTTATAAATTTTAGATGTAACTAACCATTCGATATTGATGAATCTAAATCCAGAAATGAGGCTTCGGTATCAGAAGAACTCGTTTTGTTAGATTATAGTTCTTATAAAAGTGATATCTCCACAATATATATACCATCCAAACTAAGGAGTCGTCTAAATACATAGAAGTTGAATAAATATCAATAATATTGGCTTGGATTTCTGAGGAGAGAGCATGAAATCTCTCATAACCAAAACAAACAAATCAGCAATATACGACTCACAAAAGTACAAACTGCACGTTTTATTGCTCAGACTAGCTAATATTGGCCACAAAGACGTCGTCATAGTACCTTACTGCACCAGGGCCTAGTTGTTCAAAACTAACGATGTCGTTAGTTAACGTATCGTTAAAACTTTGATCATTAAATATGGCATTTACACTAATATTTTTGCCGAAGAAATGAGATTTGCAAAAACTACTCAGATTTTTTCAGCAAAAATACCTGTTAATTAGATGTTGTATTTACTAGAACAGTTAACACGTTGACCAATAACCAGCTCGTTAAGCTAACGACATTTTGAATAACTGAGCCCAGGAATAAGACTGAACAACTAACGACGGACAGTACACACGTTACAAACCAACGGTAATTATATACGACGGGCAAAGGAGAAATTCATCATTAACAGCTTGAAACCAAAACCAAACAGGATTGGTTCATTAATTTAGGAAAAAGTGGTACTATCAGGGTTTTCAAATACCGAAAGCGTCTTTTATCTAAAACGGAAACGTTATCTATGACGTTACGTTTTGTTGCTATAAAATTCAACATGTCCTTGAAAATCAGTTTACTAGTAAAACCGCGGTAGGAGCACGTAAAATATAGTAATAACTGGCATTATCGAACTTTTTGATCTCACTCTCTCTCTCTTTCTCTCTCTCTCTCTCATATAGTCTCTGTTGTGATATATATATATATATATATATATATATATATATATATATATATATATATATATATATATATATATATATATATATATAATATATATATATATATATATATATATATAAACACGGTCAAACCGTCCTTTATGTATATTTTAGGCTAACTCTATTGTGAGATAAGTTGCACAGGTTTCTATTAATATATATATATATATATATATATAAACACGGTCAAACCGTCCTTTATGTATATTCAGGCTAACTCTATTGTGAGATAAGTTGCACAGGTTTCTATTAAGCTAGATGGCAGTTATCTTTAAACGGCTTTGAATCGCCCACCTGCGTTTAAAATGTTTACTTATAGTCATAAAAGAGACGCCGAGGTAATAGTGTAATGCTCTCTTTAGAAAGAAACATAATGTCAACACATTTAAGTAAGATTTCTGCTTCTTGATAAAATGCGTTTTCCAACCATAATAGCTTGATTTTGTTCTTATTTCTCCACGGTAATATATGTTGTGTATTGTTACGACTTAGCACTCTTACTTTCGATTATGTGCCTTGGCAGACTACGCATGGCTTGTAGATTTGTATTCAATCTCTGACAACTGCGTCAGAGAGTCGACTCTTTGGCTCAGTGGTTTAAGCATTTGATTTTTGTCTGGGTAAACCGGGTTCGAATCCCACGATAAGCGAGAAATATTTTTCAGCTATGCTTCATTCCTTTGATACGACTTTCATGTCGTAAAATGTACTCAGAAGCATTTGATTGAGGTTCTTTAAATGAGAAGCAACAACATAACTTCGTTGAGAATTAGATTAATAGAGAACTTCCAAATAGCATCTAGATGTTTATAAGCCATGGCATATATGATCCGCGTCGTGCGAAAACGTGTCTTTGGGCATATGCGGACAGCAATGTCCCAGATCAGCCAGTACATCAACATAGTTTCATCAGGCCCTGCGCTCTCCGTTCGCCATTACGAAAACACGCCTTTTCAAATATATTGAAAATTTCACCAGCTAAAACTAAAAATTTTCAAATAAAAAAATTCTGATATTTTTCAAATTTCAGCTCAAAACATAGATTGTGGGTTCTCGTTAGAACCGCCTCGCAGAGGCGGTTCTAACGAATACCCACAGGCTATGTTTTTGAGTAGAAATAAGAACAATAATGTATACCCCTGTAAACCCAGTTTTGCTATATAAACATGGGATTAAAGGGGGTGAAAATTATATAGGTATGTTTTCGTGATGCGAAATCATTGGCTACCAAAGAGTTATGACTGGAGAGAGCAAAGACCAGGATGAAACTTTGCGCGTGCAAAGGATGAACTTTGCGCATTCTGGGCATGCTTGAACACACTTTTTCACCTGACACGGCCAATATGATGTGGCAAAAGAATAAAACGTATACTCATGCGTACCCTGATTTTCATTATACAGTCAAACCTCTTTATACCGACACTCGATACAACGACAAAATTCGTTATGATGACAATTTTGAATGTCACAAAATCTTCGTTCAAAAGGTGACAGTAAATGAAAAAAACATTACGAAAACACGCCTATTCAAATATACTGAAAATTTCACCACCACAAACTGAAAGTTTTCAGATAAAAATTCTAAATTTTTTCATATTTCTGCTCAAAACATAGATTGTGGTACTCATTAGAACCGCCTCGGCGAGGCGGTTCTAATGAGTACCCACAATCTATGTTTTTGAGCAGAAATAAGAAAAATAATGTATGCCCCTGAAAACCCCAGTTTTACTGTATAAAAGTGGGGTTTAAGGGGGTCAAAATTATATAGGTATGTTTTCGTGATGTAAATATGCAAGAATATTGCATTAGAATATTGCATTAAAACTTCAAGCAACATATGTTTTGGATATTTGTTAGAATCGCCTCATAGGAAATAAGAATAAAACAAGGTATTTCTTACATATTATTCTGTTCATTAAGGATTCTTTACAACAGTAAGTTCATTATCCGCCCGTCAAAGGCGAAAGGGGATATAGTAATGGACTCGGTCCGTCCGTGCGTCCGTCCGTCCGTCACACTTTTGTCCGGAGCATAACTACAAAACTATTCAAGGATTTAATTGAAACCTCATAAAGTGATGAAGGACATTAAGACAAAGTGCAGTGTACAAGAACCATAACTATACATTGATTACTTTTTGAATTATCTTCCTTTATTAAATTATCTTGTTCGGGGCATAACTCCATAACTATTCAAGGGATAATGTTGAAACCTCATATGGTAATAAAGGACATAGAGAGGAGTACAAAAAAACAAAAAACAAACAAAAAAAAAAAACAACAAAAAAACAAAAAAAAAAACAAAAAAAAAAAAAACAACATAGCTCTACCTTACTTACTTTTTCAATTATTTCCCTTTATTAAATTTTCTTGTCCGGTGCATAACTCAGTTTCCCTTTATTAAGTTTTCTTGTCCGGGGTATAACTCCAAAAACTATTCAAGGGATTTTGTTGAAATTTCATAAAAATGATAAAAGACAAGTGCAATATGTAAGAACCACAATTCTATCTTGCTTATTTGTTGCATTATTTTACCTTTATTTAATTATCTGGTCCAGGGAATAAGTTCGAAACTATTCAAGGGATTTTGTTGCAACTTCATAAAATTATAAAGGACATAGAGAGAGGGTGCAGTGTACAAGTCCCGTGACTTTACTTTGCTCATGTTTTGAATTAATTCCCTTTATTAAGTTGTATTGTCCTGTGCGTAACTTCAAATCTTTTCAAGGGATTTTGTTGAAATATCATAAAATGTTATAAGACATTGAGAGGCAATACAGATTACTAGAACCTTAACTCTACCTTGCTTCCTCTTTGAATAATGTCCCTTTATGAAATTTTCTTGTTCGGGGCAGAACTTTAAAGCTGCTGAAGGATTTTTGTTGAGACTTCTTTAAATGATAAAGTATGTTGAGATGAAGTGCAATTCACAAGAACCTTGTTTAATTTTCATTATTCCCTTTTATAAAAACTCTTTGTAGCGGGCATAACTCCAAAACTATTTAAGGGATTTTGTTGAAACTTCATAAAATGATAAACGATGTTGAGAGAAAATGCAGTATGCAAGGACCTTTGCTCTGCCTTGCTTACTCTTTGAATTATTTCTCTTATTCAATTGTCTTGTACTTGACACAACTCCACTTGTGCTGATGAGAATTCAAAACGCAAACAAAGGTAGAGGACGTTCAGTGGAAGTGCAGTGTCCTTGTACAATAACTCTGTCTTGCCCCAGTTTGTTGTTATCTCTCTTTTACGATTTAAGTCTGTTTGCCATATCTATGAGTCAAAACCTATTCTGTTTAAATAATATACACAGTGACAGAGGAAATTAAATGGAAATGCATCATTCAGTCCTTCTCTCCCAATACCGCCCACCCCTCCACACCTGCACCCACTCCAGCCAAATAATGCCTTTGTTCTATTATTTTTATAATGTTTGGATCTTCTTACCCTTGCAAACCAGTTTACAAGAACTGATCTTCTTACCATTGCCACCAAGATGCAAACCAGTTTACAAGAACTGATCTTCTTACCATTGCCACCAGGATGCAAACCAGTTTACTAGAACAATACCATTAGAAAGTTTCAATACTAAAAGCAACTATGACGATTTCTATGTAACACCCCTTTGACTATACAATGGACTCTTCCAAAGTTCGTGATGGGAGAGTTTATTCAGGCATAAATGGGTTAATGTACTCATCCGGAATCTATTTATGCCTGCGCAAGAAGTTTCTATATAGAAGGAAACTTACAAATACAAAGCTAAATATGTATTAATGGACCCTTTGACTTTGAGGGTCAGTTGTGGCTTTCTTGTGTCCTGGCTCCGGATCGCCATTGAGCCATTTGCTTTGATTCATCACAGTTGTTTGGATTATATAATTTTCACTGTGATGTTTTACAGATGTAGTAGAGGACACTTATTTATGCGTACCGAACATATATTTGTAATTTGTATCTGCATCAGACTTAAGGTTGAGATTAAGCGTGAGTAGAAATGGTTTACCCCCTCCCACCCCACCCAACCATCACCCGGAAGGAGATTTCCTACTTTCTAATTGACTTTTCCAAGGCGGTTCCTCAGTTGTAGTTCTTCTTATTTGTGTTGTTTATTTTGTCATTATTTGTTCCTTATCTCGCATGTTTTTATGCCTCGTGAAGATTGTGCTTCGTGACTGTGTTTTTTCTGCCTGGGTATCTTCCTTTAAACTACTGGAATTTGCTTCCTTCCATCTTGCACACTATGTAAGCGCACTCTCATTCTTTTACGTACTTTTTCGGGTACACAACCTTAAAGATCAAATATAAAGAAAAATCACTGCAATAATTTTGCTAAAATAATAGAATATACGAACATGATCAGTTCATTGGAAAACACATGAAAAAAAGTCCGCCAGTTCAAATGTTATACCATTTATTTTATACACATGCTTTTTATAACACATGACTTTTCCTTCGTACGATTTGATAGATGCGCACCCATAATGCGCCATTCTTTGATGTCATAGCTGCGTTAAACGTTTCTATATAGTAAAAAGTAAATATTACTTATATTTGGAAATAGAATTGGAAACTTGTATCCATATTAAAACCTTAAGTTTATTTACAAATATTTTTATAGTTTGAGACATTATTCCGGGTTTTGTATGACAAAAATCATAGTTTGAGATTATTTAACGACATATATAACCCCCTTTATGTTCGACATCCTTGGAACTGAAAGTTTAAAAATAAGTTTATGAAATACGACCTTTCAAAAAGTATAACATCTCATTAAAGTCAGGCTACAGCAACTTGAGTGCCAAATACTAGCCAGGCAACGTTAGTGGGCAGAATATAGATTGAATCTGCGGGTGAGGTCTAAATGCTTTTCTAACTATGTTTCGGTTGTCTTTTCTTAATAGTGGCACCATTAAGAACACTAAAAATACTTCTTCTTTGAAATAGGCCTTGCAGCTCTTTGCGTATGTAAAATAATGTTTTAGGCTGACGTGTTTCATCACGAAAACATACCTATATAATTTTGACCCCCTTAAACCCCACTTTTATATATTAGTAAAACTGGGGTTTACAGGGGTATACATTATTTTTGTTATTTCTGGACAAAAACATAGATTGTGGGTACTCGTTAGAACCGCCTCGCCAAGGCGGTTCTAACGAGTACCCACAATCTATGTTTTGAGCAGAAATATGAAAAATATCAGATTTTTGTATCTGAAAAATTGCAATTTTTTGGTGGTAAAATTTTCAATATATTTGAATAGGCGTGTTTCCGTAATGCATAATAACTTACCATATACTGATAATGGCTGTAATGCTTTTTCTCTTGCTGTGATACTGCCGGTAATGTACACTCCACGTGACGCTCCAGAAACGGTCAACAGAGATCAGAATTAACGTAAACACCGAGACAAACGTCATTCCATAGTCAAAGAATATCCAGACACCACAAAGGAACCCACCAAACGGCCAGTAACCCAAAATATTATCCGTCGTATGGAAACTCATCGCCGTCGCGGCGACGGCAAAATCTGTCACGGCAAGATTGACGACGTAATAATTAAACGTCGTTTGTAAATTTTTATTGACGTACACTGCAACAAGTACAAGTACATTGCCAAAAATTGTCACCATCACTATAGTGTATAATATTATTCCAGTTAATATATTTGTCCAAGAGAGAGCTGACATATAGGGTAATGCCGTAGTATTGTTTAAGGTCGTATTATTCATCGCCTGCTTAATTTCACAATTGAGTCACCTCATGAAAAAAACAAAAAAAACAAAAAAAAAATGTTTATGTCCTCCCAGCGAAGACTCAGATCAGGCTGAGCATCCGCACTGAACGCACAGCAAAGACTCTGATCAGACTGGGTGGATGCCCAGGCTGTTCCGAGTCTTTTCTGGGCGCACATGCAATTTTGTTAGTTTTGTCATTAGATGTCTCATTAACAACAAGAAACCAGAAAAATACGAAAGTGTCTATAGACGTTTCTAACCCTTTCTTAAGGGAATCTGTTGCACTTTCAAAGAAGGTATCTGTCAGATTGTTTGCCTCCTTACTGAAAAAGGGTATACCCTAAAAGGAAAGAATTTGCTCCCTGTGGGAGAAAAGAAAAAAATCTTGAGTTGTACTGATTTTTCTCCCAAAATTCCCAGTGGGAGAAAATTCTTACCTTTTAGAAAAGATTCCTTTTTAGAAGTGGTTTGACATGAAGGGAACTAAATAGGAAGTCACAAAATTTATCTCCCTTGTACAATGGCGGAATATGTACGAAGTGTATCAAGTCCTTTAATATCAACAGTACTACTACCGCAGACCTAAATTCCATTATATACATAAAAACGAGCCACCTCATGCCAAAACCAACAAAATGTGCGCCCAGCGAAGACTCAGATCAGTCTTGGGCGGATGTCCAGGCTGATCTGAGTCTTCGCTGGGCGCACATGACTTTTTGCTAGTTTTGTTATGAGGCGGCTCTATTATAAGCATGAGCGCAGTTGAAATTTATCCCAGTGGGCACACAACGTTAAAATGACGTCGTATCAACGTCGATGCGACGTGATCACGTCGCATCGACGTTGATACGACGTCATTTTGATGTTGTTTGCCTGCTTAATAAACTCTCTTCAAGAAATGCACATTTTATTTTTGTAATATTTCAAATGCTTCTGAACCTTTCTTGTTCAAATAAAATTCAAAATTAAGTTTTGAAGCTTCAAGTGCTTTTAACTACTCGCGTTTCTGCAGCACTTTAAAAGCAGAAAAATACAATGGCATTGTGAAACATCATTTTTCCAATATACTGCTAGAAGAAATGACACAGATGTAGGTAATAGCTCATATTAACATGCCTTTTAATAAACCACTCTTCTAGATCAGGAAAGTTCAATTACCTGATTGAAAATACACAAATGCCGTATTCGGCCTAATTACCACACATACTCCTAATAACGCACAATCAAGCAATTTCTTATTCTTCAGTTTAAAGTCAGTGTGTGTTTATCTACTTTATAAAGCATATGTTGTGGGTGCTCATCTGATTTGCCTCGACGTAATTGTTTTTGCAAGTCCAGTCTATTCAAATGAGTACCTACTCTGCTGTTCTTCCTTTCAAGCCGGCCTCGGTGCGGTAATTAGGTCAGATATGGTATTATTTCAAAAATACATGAACCGCGAGAAAACATTTCGAAAACAAGCCTATTGAAATATACTGAAAATTTTACAACCAAATAATGAAAACTTGCCAGGAAAAAAAATCTGATTTTTTTCATATTTCTACTCAAAACATAGATTGTGGATACTCGTTAGAGGCGGTTCTAACGAGTACCCACAATCTATGCTCTTGAGCAAAAATAATAAAAATAATGTATACCCCTGTAATCCCCAGTTTTACTATATAAAAGTGGGTTTTAAAGGGGGTTAACATTATATTGGCATGTTTTTGTGATGCAATGTATGAAATACCGTATGCAGGAAATGAAGTCCCAGATGACCGTGTACATTTACTGTAGCTGATTATGACATACTTTGTTCACTGATATCCTCTACAGTATTTTTTTTTTTTTTTTTTTTTTGATTTTGGTTTTACGGCCCTTTCAAGAATATTTCACTTATATCGAGCCGATCGTTCATCGAAGGTGGGCGAAAACCGGAGAACCCGGAGAAAAACCACCTGACCATCCGTAAGCAGAACTTGGCTTTCCCACATATGACCCGAGCGAGGCTCGAACCACAGCGGTGAGAAACCTAATGGATTAAGAGTCAACTCTCTTATCCACTAGGCTACGGGGGCCCGCATCCTCTACAGTATACGTTGACGTTATAAATATGGCAATAAGGTCCTAATCACTGATCAAAACCTCCTCTGTTCATTGATTATTTTTCTGCAATAGTCGTTGATTCTATAAGCGGCAATGACTACCCTGATTAGTGCCTGATCTGAACCTTAGCTACCCGCATATGGCTTGAGGCAACTAGATACACGTGTTAAATGTTTTGCCATTTTCTACAAGGGAGACAAATTTTGTGATTTCGTGTTTGCTTTCCTGTACATAAAACCTTCCGGAAAAATGGGTTTACTTTAAAAGAAAATAATTTATCCTACAGCAGCAAATTCTTTCCTTTTATAGTGGACCCATTTTCAGAAGGGAGGTCAAACACATATGTCGGAGTTGTCCCCTAAAAGTGTATTCATGTCCCTTAAGGACCATTTTCTTGCGGTGGGCATCTAAGGGGTTATAACCGAATGACGGAATTTCTTTAGAGCGTGTTCCTATTAAGAACATAAGCTATATATCGCAGCAACCGTAAATAGCCAGATACCATATGATACCACTGTGATTTCGACATCTTCCAGAAAGTCGGCTTTTGCATGGCACTTTTTTTAAGTAAATTTGCAAACTTTTATCATAATTTATTCAAAACCGTTTGTTGTAGTTACCTATGCACAAAAAAGGTATATTCTAATCATTGGATTTTAAAACAAATAAATATTTTTCACTTTTTCCCATAGTAATAATGATTGTAAATTATGCAGAAATCTTCACCCAAGGTTAAATATAAAATAACATAAAATAATTAATTGATTGGAGGTAATTTGCAAGTTGATGACGGTCAATATAAATACTTTGTTTAGATCACTGAAAGCTGTTATTATCTATGCTTGTACTTAGTGCTTTTTTTTACCATAGTAATTTAACCTCATTTATGACCCAATCAAAGTAGCTTAGTAAAGGTCAGTAGTGGTACATTGTTATGTTGTTTATAACTGCTTGTGACTGATTGTATAACTTTCGCCCTATAAATTCCTTATAAAACTGTAGATAGCAAGGCTAAATGGGAAGTTTACTGGGGACAAAACGGCAAAGGATTAAAATGTATACCAAAATGACCGCCATAATCTGTAATATGTGAAGCAAGATGACGATGTCTGACTCTGAGCACTATGTGAATCATCTGTCCTTTAATAACGCCACTCATTACACTTAATACGCGACAATTACTTGCACTTAGATAGCTGGCCTCGTTTCAGAAATGACTGTCATTAGAAAATGTGTTTTATTTCCTGTAACTTGAATAAACTACAAGTAAAGATACTCAGGAAATGCCACACTCACTTTCCAGGGGCACCAAAGAAAGAGAGATGAGGAACAAATCAGGACAACACAAACGCCACATATGAAACAACAGACGCACTAAGAAGAACTGCAGAAGAGAACCAACTGGGAACGGTCAGTAGGAAAACTAACGAAGGAGGGGACGGAGAAGGAGGGTTTTAACAAGCTTTATTTACGCGAAACCTCACCCTCATTTCTGATGCAGCTCCAAATTACCATCTGAAAGAGATTGAGGGTGCCGTCAGTTAGTCTGAGAACCACCCACCGCGTGCAATTAAAGCGGGAAGTAAAGTTATCAACAATAATTGAGTTAACAATCATGCATGCAGTTTGCCGCAGAATATCCATTAGGTAACCTACGTTTTTGTAGCGAGAGACAATCGTTTTAAATTGCACGGACAATCAGTTTTGCCAACAAACCACACACTACTTTGATGTCAATATTTAAGCAAATTTATTTTTCGACACATTTGTATCTAATCAAACGATAAAAGTTAAAAGGAAAGCAAAATTATGTCTCATGCTCAAACTCTTATATATTAAACATAACATATAGTAACTTTATGATGTCGGTCATCTATTACAATTCATTGAGTGGTCACATATGAGCCGAAACGTGAGGATATGTGCCTTCTGGCATGTGTGCTCAAGGAAGACTCAATTCAAATTCAAATTACGAAAACACGCCTATTCAAATATATTGAAAAATTCACCACCAAAAACTGGGAGTTTTCAGATAAAAATCTGATATTTTCATATTTCTTCTCAAAAACATAGATTGTGGGTACTCGTTAGAACCGCCTCGTCAGATATGGTATTATTTCAAAAATATATGAACCGCGAGAAAACATTACGAAAACAAGCCTATTGAAATATACTGAACATTTTACAGCCAAATAATGAAAACTTACCAGGAAAAATTTCTGATTTTTTTTTCATATTTCTACTCAAAACATAGATTGTGGATACTCATTAGAACCGCCTCGCCTCGCCACAATCTATGTTTTTGAGCAGAAATAACAAAAATAATGTATACCCCTGTAAACCCCAGTTTTACTATATAAAAGTAGGGTTTAAGGGGGTCAAAATTATATAGATAATTATTATTAGGTTTTCTTGATGAGCCTGCACATGTATATAGTCTGATTAGAATATTCCTTGTCAATTTGAAGGGACTGCACCTTTGACTATCCTAAATGCATCCAGGGTGGTTTCTGATCATGCAAAAGTTGCATTCTGTGTATATTCAACAGGGTAATGTTATTATACAATACATCCGAGTGCCTTCGGAAAAGGGTCTAATGTATAAGGAAACAACCAATCAACCCATTCCAAGATAGGTTTACACTTCGGGGATAAATGATTAACTATATTTGAACTTTTGTAGTCTCCACCTTTGTCTTTGGTTTGTATTTATATAAGCCTGCATTTTAATCAACTGACATCACGAAAATTGTTTTTACTTACCAAAGTGCATGATATCCACTATATTACATTACGAAAACACGCCTATTCAAATATATAGAAAATTTCATCTCCAAAAACTGAAAATTTTCAGATAAAAAACTCCGATATTATTCCTATTTCTGCTCAAAACATAGATTGTGGGTACTCGTTAGAACCGCCTCGCCGAGGCGGTTCTAACGAGTATCCACAATCTATGTTTTGAGCAGAAATAAGAAAAATAACTTATACCCCTGCAAACCCCAGTTTTACTATATAAAAATGGGGTTTAAGGGGGTCAAAATTATATAGGCATGTTTTCGTGATGATATTGCATGTGTTCGCCGCAATATGCATAATGGTGGCACAAGAAGATATAAATGCCATTAAGCGGACATACTCGTATCTAACTGAACTTTTTGCTTTATCATACAAAACTTTCCTCTTTACCATTTCTAAAATAAGAATAGTAGTCAGCTGAATCTGGGTGATGATCTCTGTTACGGCCTATCACTCCTACCTTCGATTATCTGCCTTGGCATATTTCGTATAGCTTGTAGGTATATATTCAATCACTGTCAACTGTGTCAGGGAGTCGATTCTTAGGCTCAGAGGTTAGAGCATTGGATTTTTATCCGAGCAGACCGAATTCCACGATCAGAGGGTAATTCTTCAGCTATGCATCATTCCTTTGTTACGATTCGTGTCGTAAGATGATGGCTCGACCGGGATTGGACTTCACTTCGCTGAAAATGGCTTCGCGTCATCATTAATGGTGACTTTCTTGAAGAGTGGGGTGGGATGTGTATGTGTGTGTCGGGAGGAGGGGGGATGGGCGGGGGTTGCTGTTACGGCCTATCACTCATACCTTCGATTATCTGCCTTGGCAGATTTCGCATAGCTTGTAGGTATACATTCGACAGGGTTCGAATCTTACGCTTGGAGGGAAATTATTTCAGCTATGCTCCATTGCTTTGTTACGACTTTCATGTCGTAAGAATATCCAATACTCATTCACATAGGTCAACAAACAAAATTGTCAATTATGTCAGTAATTGAAGTCATATGCGATTTTAATACAAGCATCCTCTGCTGCATAGAACATAATGTCATCAGCTAGAAAGACAATCAAAAAAACTGGCTATGAATACAGACCTTTATTCCTATAATCGGTGATGATTGAAAGGAGTTCATTAACAGTAATTAAATTACATCACAACCTCTCCAACTAAAACGAATGTTTTGAACATACGTGAACAGCGTAGTCCTAACTCTATCTGCATCTGTTTGTGTTCTGATGAGGATGTATCCATGTCGGTACCTTGATTGATATACCTCGCAGACCACACACAAATACAGAATGCAAACTTGCTTGGGATACGGAGAAAAGAACACAGATTACACATTAGAAAGTACACAACAATACAACGCCTAAGGAATGAATATTACTTGAACAGCTCCGCTCCGTACATCCTACACTCAATTTCCACTACTTAAGGGAATGATACCATTTGGTACCAGGGAGACAGCTTCCGTGACTTCCTGTTTGCTTTCATGCACAACAATCCCTTTCTGAACAAGGGTCTATTTGGTACCAGGGAGACAGCTTCCGTGACTTCCCGTTTGCTTTCATGCACAATAATCCCTTTCTGAACAGGGGTCCATTTGGTACCAGGGAGACAGCTTCCGTGACTTCCTGTTTGCTTTCATGCACAATACTCCCTTCCTGAACAGGGGTCCATTTGGTACCAGGGAGACAGCTTCCGTGACTTCCTGTTTGCTTTCATGCACAATAATCCCTTTCTAAATAGAAAAACATGTTTAGATAAAGAACCGGCTCCCAAACGGCCACATTCATTTTCTTTTAGAGAAGACATCTATTTGGAAGGAAGGCGAAACCATTTTGACAGAGCTGTCGCCTTTAAAAAGAGAAATGATTATGAAAACAGGCCTATTCAAATATAATGAGAATTTTATACCAAAAAATGAAAACTTTCAGATGAAAGATTCTGGTAGTTTTCATATTTCTGCTTAAAACAGAGATTGTGGTACTTGTTAGAACCTCCTTGGCAAGACGGTTCTAACGAGTACCCACAATGTTTGTTTTTGGGCAGAAATAAGAAATGATTATATGCCCCTGTAAACCCATTTTACTTTATGAAAGTGGGGTTTTAAGGGGGTCAAAATTATAGAGGCCTGTTTTTGTGATGGGCTCCCAAACGGGCTACATTTATTTTCTTTTAGAGAAGACATCTGTTAGGAAGGTAGGCAAAAGCATTTTGACAGGGCTTCCGTCTTTGAAAAGGGAACGCATACACATTTTAGAAGACGAAAATCTGAATAGGGGTTTTCTCCCGAAGTAAATAATTTGGGCCCCTTTGGAGCAAATCATTTTCGTTTAGACTAGACAACTTTTCAGAAAGAGCTTGATGAGAGGGTAAAAAGACATAAAACAATGGGTCCAAAAACATCAGCCATATGTCTGGAAACAGCCACATTATAAGGATTAACAAGGTCAAGATGCCCCCCATAGAACTTCTAAAGTGTAAAAAATAATTTAGTCATTTGTTATCCCAGAATCAACAGAAAGAAAACCACAAACAGGAACACAATGGGCCCGATAGTAGTTATTGACAGTAAGGCGCTAGCCATATGAAACAGACTGGAGAGGGAAAATGCATTTGGTCTAATAACTGATCCACTGTCGTACAATTAAAAAAGGAAGCAAAGTTTTCAACAGTAACTGGGTTAACAACCACAGGTTTTGCCGCAGACTATCTACAAAGTACAATGTTTATGATTCGCAAAAGTAAGAAAAAATTTTGAGGTAAAGAGAATTTTCTTTTAAGAATGTTCTTTTAATTAAATAAGCTCATGGGGCAATATTGTCTAATGCGTGAAAAATTCATATAAAGGCAAGGAATGATCTAGATTCTTTTATCAAAAATCAACACCGGAATTCGTTATTGACCATAAACGTTTTTCTAAAAAATGAATTTTTCATGTCCTTCACCCATTATAGTCTGGAGACCCTCAAAAGGTAATTGGCAAACAATGCAGACCGCGGCGTCTGATCAGGGTCCATACTGCTTGCAAATAGTTTAGCCATTTTTCTCTAGGAATGTCACATAGGCAGACATACCTAAAATTGAAATTGGACTCTTCCAATAAATATAGCGTGGGTAAGTTTATTCAGTATAAACTGAGTTACAATTTTCAATGAAGGAATGTTTACTGCTATTCTGAAGCACATTCATGCGACTTAATGACGCACACCACCCATTAATTGGTTCAATTATTCTTACCAGGTATTTTAGTATATGTATTTGGTTTTGAAATCGAGCCATTGTTATTGCTTCCAGGTAAACAATACCTTAGCTCCTCTTCTGTTTTTTTCGCCCACCTTCGATGAACGATCGGCTCGATATAAGTGAAATATTCTTGAAAGGGCCGTAAAACCCAAATCAAAAAAATCTTCTGTTTTTTTTTTTCTTCAATAGAGCTCGAGATTTGTATCCACGCTACATTTAATGGACATAATCAGTCGCCGATTTGTGACGTTGCCATCTGAATCAATGTATTACAATTATTCTGGTAAAAAAGGTGCGTGAAGATGCTTTCGTAGGAAACGATCGGTCCGTTTAAACATCCCAGACCACCACAAACCACCCCAAATCCCCGGTAATCGTTCTATTTATTTACGTTTTCACACTAAACCACTTACTTTATTTTTTTTTTCTAACCCAAACGACTTTGTTAATTTATTATCTCAAGTGGAATCGGATATCAAAGATGTTTGATAGGTCAATATGATAAGCATCCACACAGTTCTATCTGGGTTTTTGCAGCTGGTAAACATAAGTGAAATATGGGTATGTCAGGGAGTTTGCACAAGAAACGAAGGCTGTGCTATCTGATTGTAGAATTTCCGGGGTATCTTCACTTATTTTTTAGCTATTATTGGGATAGCATGATTTCTCTCAAACTCGGAGCCAAGAACGTATACTATTGAATATTTGAACCTATATTGAAGAGCTGATGCGAATAAAATCGATTAAACCTACATGTACCTTTAGTGTTTACTATTGACCGTTCTAAGGCGGCGGTTCTTGTGTTTTCCGTTCTTGAGGACTGTGACTGCACGTCTTTTTTCATGTTTTTGCCTGTTTGTTGTCTTATAGCTGTGTTTGATTATGTCCTGTCTAGCAATGGGATCACTTGTTTTGGGAGAGATGGAGCTGGTTGCTGCCTTTTTTTTTCGTTTGTAACGTATGTACTTTGTGTAGTAGTTTGTTTACTCATCACCATGGTGCTTATGGTAAGCTGTGTTCTATGACTGTGACTTTTCACGGACATTTTCTTTACTATTTCTCACTGCTTAGGTGAAAACACAAACAAGCAGAAACTACAACCACAGAAAAAGCGTACCTCATATTGGGTATACATATCTCAACTTATAAGATTCGCCAGAGCTTCTTCAAATCTTAATGACTTTAACTACCGTAATAAAGTCCTTACAGCCAAACTTCTTAGGCAGGGCTATCGTTATTTTAAACTTCATAAGGCGTTTTCGAAATTTTATCGCAGACACAGTGCCTTGTTAGAAAAATATAGCGTTAGTCTGAAAACACTTCTGCAACAAGGTATATCGGAACCAGAATTTTACGGTGACTTAGTGTACAGATTTAGAAAAATTGTAGGAAAATCTAACTTTTCGGAGCAATTCAGAAAACTTATTAACCGTTATAAAAGAATTGGCTATAGTCTGGATATTATGCGGCAGACTGCATGCCTAGTTGTCAACCCAATCATTGTTGATGGCTATGCTTCACTCTTTAATTGCACGACGGCGGTTCGGGCCTCAGACTCAATGACGGCCTCTTCGTAAAACTTTAACCAGTGGGTTGGGGCTTGACGATATGTCTTTGGCTTGGCCCGCCGTGGTTCAACTATTGGTTTTCATTTACTCTGGCATACAGTAGAATTAGCCATGAGTACTCGTCTTTATTTATTATAGTGATTAATTTGATTTTTATGTTTTCGCTTTGATGCATTGACTGTGTTGGGAGCCTTTATGCGAACCGATTTTTTTATGTATTTCTGTATTAAGAGTAGCATCGGCGCCCAGCGTGAAGTTAGCTAGCTGTAAAAGTGCTTTAACCCCCCCGGTGGTTTGCTCTACCGACCGTTCTAAGGCGGTGGTCCTGGTGTTAGTCTTACTCTTTGTTGCCTTGTGGTTTATTCTACGAGGCGATTTGTTGTTTGTCTTTCCGTGTGTCATTTTGTTCTTGTGTTTTCAATCCTTTTTGTATTGCGAATACCTCGCTTGGGGAAGAGAGAGCTAATCTTAGTGCTTATCGCCATTTGTTCTGTTTGTGCTTGTTTAGATTTGTCGGTTTCCTCTTCCTCTTGGGGTCTTGGAAGGGCTGCGGTTTGTGATTGTGGCACTCCCTGGACTTTTCTCTTACCTTTTTTGTAATGCATTTATCACCCACATATTATCCGATAGTGTATGGGATCGGTCTTGAACATAAACAAACGAGCAGTTTGTGCACTAATCACTCACCTATTATCCGATAGTGCATGGGATCGGTCTTGACTATATACACACGAGCGAGGTTTGTGCTCTAATCGCTCACACACCATCCGATAGTGTACGGGATTGCTCTGGACAATACACAAACGAATAGTTGTGTTCTAATCACTCACCGATATTGTATGGGATCAGTCTAGACTATATACAAACAGTAGTTTGTGCACTGATCTCTCACATATTATCCAATAGTGTACTGGGTTGATTTTGACTCTACACGAACGAGCAGTTTGTGCTCTAATCACTCACATATTAATCTGGTAGTTTATGAGATCGATCTAGACTATACACAAACGAGCAGTTCACGCATAAATCAATTACATATTATCCGACAGTGTATTGGATCGGTCTTAACTATTCACAAATAAGCTCTATGTGCATCATCACTCACATATTGTCCGATGATGGATCGGATCAAACTAAACTATACATAAACGAGCAGTTCATGCACTAATCGCTAACAATTTATCCGATGGCGTATCGGATCTGTCGTGACTATACACAGAAGTGCAGTTCGTGCACTAACTACTCACATATTATCCGATTATGTTTAGGATTGGCCTGGACTATACACAAGCGAGCAGTTTGTGTACTAATCACTCACGTATTATCCGATTATGTACGGAATCAGCGTGGACTATACACAAACGATAATTCATGCACTCATCACTCGCGTATTATCCGATGGTGTACTGGATCGGTCAAGTCTATACATAAACGAGCAGTTCCTGCACCAATCATTCACATAGTATCCGATGGTGTATGAGATCGGTCAAGACTATACACAAACGAGCAGTTCCTACATCAATCATTCACAAAGTATCCGATGGTGTATGGGATCGGTCAAGACTATACACAAACGAGCAGTTCCTGCACCAATCAGTCACATAGAATCCGATGGTGTATGGGACCGGTCAAGACTATACACAAATGAGCAGTTCCTGCATCAATCATTCACATAGTAACCGATGGTGTATGCAATCGGTCTAGACTATACATAAACAAGCAGGTTGTGATGCGGTTTGTGATTGTGGCACTCCCTGGACTTTTCTCTTACCTTTTTTTGCATTAATCACTCACGTATTATCCGATGGTGTATGAGATCGGTCTAGACATACACAAACTAGCAGTTCGTGCATTTATCATTCACATATTATCCGATATTGTAAAATATAATAGCGAATAGGCTTGATTGTGGCATTTCCTGGAAAATTCACATATGTTTGATCAGTCTGCATGTATGTGCAGGCTAATCCGGATGATTGCTGATTGTATAACCATTACATTGAGGAGAAATGGATACATTTACAGGGGAGGTAATTCTGTCAAAGTTGTTTTGCCTTTCCTTCGAAAAGGAATTTACTATTAAAAGAAAGAATTTTCTCCCATGTGGGTGGGTGCAAATATATAAGCCTTGATTAGGTTGACCATGCAAACAGTCCATGTTATAATCTATCTTCTTGTGTCTAGTTATATAATCTTCTTTGGGCAAACTGATACATTTTCAAGACAGGCAACGCTGTCAAAATTTATTTGCCTTATGAAAAGGGTCTTCTCTAAAAGGAAAGAATTTGCTCGCAGAGGGAGCACATTCTTTCCTGTTAAAGTAGACCTCTTTTCAGAAGGGACTATGTGAGCAGAATAGCCAATAGAAAATCATAAATGATGCCTCCTTTGCAAGCAATGACGGAAAAAGTGTATCCAGTCGCCATAAAGGCTTCAGACTATCATTGAAATTCTCATATATTTTATTCATAATTGCAAATACTCTACAGCCAGCCCATAGTTTGTTTTGCTTTTAAGTTCAAATGATCCATGCATGGTACTTGCCTGACAAGTATCCTTCTAACATCTTCAAAGCAAGCAGCGGAATGGTAGGGCATGTTACATGTACTCTTCGTAGACACCGACACAGATCATGTGGTGTAAGGTAAATTTATACCACTGATGATGTTTCATTCATATTTCAAGCAATCACCCACAATATACAAATGTGCGAATATCTACTATAGAATTGCCTGAATGATACATTTATTACAAATTCTGACATCAGAGCAGACACAAAACACATTAAAAAACATGCAACAAAAATATATTCGTATGGGACCAAACCAGTGCTTTGCCCGTGACCTTCAGCATATACGCCAGTGCACAGACTATCGGAATGTTCACTATCGGTATAAGTTAAATGTAGGTCTTCCTATGCCGTGTCTCTATCTGTATTCATTTCCTCCAGGAGAATACACAGGAAGTAATCATTTAAAAATCTTGATTATTCACGATCCAAATTGAAATGAATCTGTGATCTCGCACATTAACTGTTTATTCTAGTACAGTACAAATTGACGTAATTACAAAACTGTCTATACAAAATTGAAGGCCTTGCAAATGTGACAAACAAACATACTTATAAAGGTGCTATTTCTGCTCTCCTCATTTGTTTATTGTTTTCTTTACCTGAGTGCTCATTACGAAAACATGCCTATTCAAATATACTGAAAATTTTACCACCAAATAATGAAAAATTTCACTTAAAAAAAAAATCTGATATTTTCATATATCCGCTCAAAATATAGATTGTTGGTACTCGTTAGAACCGCCTCGTCGAGGCGGTTCTAACAAGTACCCACAATCTATGTTTTTTAGCAGAAATGAGAAAAAATAATATATACCCCTGTAAACCCCAGTTTTTCTATATAAAAATGGAGTTTATGAGGGTCAAATTTATATAGGCATGTTTTCGTGACGTGTTTTGTGATGTCTTTTGTGATGTCGTTTCGTGTCATTCACAAAACTATAAGTGAAGATACCCAGGAAATGCCACAATCAAGAAGCACAGCCCTCCTGAAGCACCAAAAGAAGGAGAGATGAGGAACAAATAGGACAAAACATCACGAAAACACGCCTATATGATTTTGACCCCCTTAAACCCCACTTTTATATAGTAAAACTGGGGTTTACAGGGGTATACATTATTTTTCTTATTTCTGCTCAAATACATAGATTGTGGGTACTCGTTAGAACCGCCTCGCTGAGGCGGTTCTAACGAGTACCAACAATCTATGTTTTGAGCAGAAATAAGAAAAATATCAGAGTTTTTTATCTGAAAATTTTCATTATTTGGTAATAAAAATTTCAGTATATTTGAATAGGCATGTTTTCGTAATAACAAACTTGAACGCCGCATGTGAATCCACACATATTCGATGCCTTAGAAGGGTTGTTCCTTTGGTATTTGTGCCATTTCTTGAGTATCACCATATGTAGTTGTTTTTATTACATTTTTATGAAAAGGATAGGGATGCGTGTGATTGTCCTGTATATATTGTTATCCCTTTTGTGCCTAGCGTCTCAAAAAAGGGACACTGGCAAATAGTTTAGTGCCAGATTCAGACGCCTCAGAATGCGGTGTTCGATCATACATTTTTTTTTCATAAGACACAGGAATTCCTATAAAATTATAATAAATATAACCAGACACCTTTTTTTTTTGAAATGGACCAGTCCAAAGAATTACGGTAGAAGAGTCTACTCGGTATAAATGGATAAATAATTAACGTATCAATTACATGTCTTGCTCAATATTCAGGTACACCGTCATTTCTTCATAATTTCATAATTTAACCCTTAATGCCGAATACATTTTTCTACCTTTTTAAGTGGAAGGGGTGTCTGGTTAGTTTTTATTAATACCATATTTTATAGAAATGATTATACACTGTTGGCTGAAATCCCTTTTTGGGAACTCTAAGCATAATTGGATTAACACAAATACAGTTACTCAGGCTGGCCACAATCGCACAACAAAACCTTCTCTCCTTTAAAACTGAGACCACAACAGTATGCCAAACATACAAGCTGAACGTTTGCAAAGGCTTATAAAATCATTATTGTCTACGCCCATCTTAGTTTTTGTTAATGTTCCGGAAGCATTTTATGAAAGGTCATGGACTGGTCCACTGCTATTTTCCATGGACTGCTCAACGTTATTATAACCAAATATTACCCTACAGATTTCTGCATAATTTGCATTCATTTTTACTATGGAAAAAGTGAAAATATTTGATTGTTTATAAATCGTTGACTACAATACAACATATTGTGCATACGGCTCGTAGATAGTTTCGACAAAATGGTTTTGCATTAAATCATGACAAAAGTTTGCACATTACTTCGTCAGTGTAAAGCGCCAAGCTAAAAAACGACTTTCTGAAAGATGTCGAAAATACAGTAGGAAAAGTTTCTTATTTTATCATGAAATGGACGAGGCGATTATAATGAGCACACTCAACATATCATTATTGTATAGAAGGTCCCTATATTATCGCCATTTGCTTCCAGACCTGGCGCCATGATAAACTCTCAGCTGCTCGAAGTACCCATATCCCGAACAAATGTCCATGGTCCAAAAGCTGTTCGAGCCATTGAGGTTCGACTGTAGTATGTTGCCTCTCTTCTGTGGGGAAGTCTCTTATCATTACGAAAAAACGCCTATTCAAATATATTGAAAATTTCACCACTAAAAACCTAAAAGTTTTCAGATAAAAAATCTAATATTTTTCATATTTCTGCTAAAAACATAGATTGTGGGTAGTCGTTGGAACCGCCTCGCCGAGGCGGTTCTAACGAGTACCCACAAGCTATGTTTTCGAGCAGATATAAGAAAAAAATAATGTATACCTCTGTAAACCCCAGTTTTACTATATAAAAGTTGGGTTTAACGGGGTCAAAATTGTATAGGCATGTTTTCGTGATGTAAAAGGAATGTGCTTAGGAGCAAAGTCTTTCCTTTGAGAGTAGACACCTTTTCAGAAGATACTTGGCGCGCAGGAATGCAAACAGGATGCCATAAAAGTAGTCTCCCTAATAGAAAACGCCAGATAGTCCACCACGTGTATACAGTCCCCTTCCAGTTCTTCACTATATTACAGCATGGAATACATTTTTATTTCTGCATTGTCAATATCAACGTTTTTCGTTTTTAAAGGCTCCATATTCCACACAAACAGACATTTGATTATCCAAGAAAGGTTTAATAAATTGATAATGGTATTAATACAATCATAAAATGTGGCACATTACACCCTGTAAAATTTCAGTTAGTCTCTCGTTCTTGAAATGAAATGATATTTTATCGTATCTCTGAATTAATGTTGCCAACATTAATTCAGAGATACGATAAAAAAAATCATTTCGTTTTTGATCCAGTTCAAACACGAGAGACGTACTGAAATTTTACAGGCTGTTAGATGCCACAATTTATGATCGTATTATTACTCTATATCAATTTATTAGAACTTTCTTGGATACAAAATGACAATATTTGAGGAATATGGAGCCTTTAAATACAAGTAGATTTTGCTAAATAAAAAACCAGAAATGGCATCGCAAGGTCGTATTATTTTAAACATTAAACCAAATTTATCCGATTTCAGTCCTGGCGAAGACGAGCAACAAGGTTTTAAATAGTATATATGTAGATACAAACTATCGACTTAACATGGGTCAGATTTCCGGAGCACAGCACAGAATATCTATCGCCTTGAAGTTTTTAATTTCAATGTGCGCCGACTAGTGCATCACGAAAACACGCCTATATAGTTTTGACCCCCTTAAACCCCACTTTTATACAGGAAAACTGGGGTTTACAGGGGTATACATTATTTTCCTTATTCCTGCTCAAAAACATAGATTGTGGGTACTCGTTAGAACCGCCTCGCTGAGGCGGTTCTAACGAGTACCCACAATCTATGTTTTGAGCAGAAATATGAAAAATATCAGAATTTTTATGTGAAATTTCTTTTTTTTAGTGGCAAAATTTTCCATATATTTGAATAAGCATGTTTTCGTAATGTTTAACTTTTTGGCAGCGTATATAAACAGTTCACGCGACCTTCAGCTAAGATCAAATGAAAGGGCGGGGCGTACTGAAACAACGAAGAATGGAAAATGTGGATTATGTCTATCTTTTTATTTCAATAATTTAATACATTTTTTTATTTCGTGAAGAAATTTTGTTTTCTTTTATCACTTGAAACCACTTTTGGTCTTGCCTTTGGTCTAACTTACTGTGGCCTTTAATAATGACAATTCTATAGCATCTAATAGGTCTGCACGTCCGAAACTTACCTTCGGTCGTGCGCGCCCAGCGAAGATTCAGATCAGCCTGCGCATTCGCGCAGTCTGATCAGAATCTTCACTAGGCACATTGTGGATAGCGATGAATGCTAAGTTTCTTCATGAGGAGAACGAAGACTCAAATCAGACTGCGCGGAAGCGCAGTCTGATTAGAGTCTTCGTTGGACGCATTTATTAAAAGGCACATTTTCTTAACTTGCTTATGATTCCGTAAGCGGACAGCTATGGTCCTGATCGGACTGCATGCGCCGTCTGATAGGACCTTTCCTGTATGCTAATGAACCAAAGTCCTCTTTTCTCGTGGCGCCGCTCAAATGCAGCTTTTAGTTGCATTTTCAGTTGCATAATAATACCATCGATTACGGAACATCTGAATTGAATGAGGATAGAACATGTGATTAACATGAAGCCGGAATTCAAGTTCCTTTAGTACGAAATGTATAGCTTTATGATCTTTACTTTCTGCCTAATTGAGACTTTGCATGATATATTAACTAACATGAATCCTTTTAGTAATGTTTTGAAAGGTACGTGATTTCGTAGTCTCCCAACAGTCTGAAAGTCTCCTTCCGGAACTGCATTGTAATATTTATTTTTTCATAAATTGAAAGATATATGGTAGGAACATAGTTGCACTTTTACAGTCAGTATAATTTAAATTCAGATGATTCGACATGTGCGTCAAGCGAAGATTCCGATCAGTCTGCGAATTCGTGCAGCATCACAAAAACATACCTATATAATTTTGACCCCCTTAAACCCCACCTTTATGTAGTAAAACTGGGGTTTACAGGGGTATACATTATTTTTCTTTTTTTCTGCTCAAAACAAAGATTGTGGGTACTCGTTAGAACCGCCTCGGCGAGGCGGTTCTAACGAGTACCCACAATCTATGTTTTGAGCAGAAATATGAAAAATATTAGAATTTTTATTTGAAATTTTTCATTCTTTTTGGTGGTAAACTTTTCAGTATACTTGAATTAGCGCGTTTTCATAATGGTCTGATTGACACATTTTGGATAGCCAAAAATCAAATTTTCTTCATGCGTACAACAAAAACTGATTCGACTGCGCGAATGCGCAATCTTGATTGGGCACACGTCAGAACGTGTTTTCTCACGCTGAAGCTCATTTGGAAGAATACTTCTTAAAGAAAGGAATCGATGGATGTGGTGCCTCTGTTTACCAATTCAGAATTGTTCAGTAGTGACGTGTGGTTAGCGAATATGGCTCACCATACTTTACCATCGTGTAGTTTATGGGTGCACTCCACAGTTTTGACTTGCATTTCAATCTGTTCACAGCCCTCACATACATAAAATGCAATCACAGCAAATATAACAGTACCTGTCCATTAGGTACTGTATCAATAAGTTGCAAACATACCAAATAATAATTTAAGCATCATAAAAATAACTGCAATGTACCAAAACCTGCTGTTGCACTAATGTAAACAATACCCCACCCCCCTCCGACTGCGGCCAAATTTATGCAAAAAGTGCAGTTTTCGAACGATTATCATCAACTCCAGGACAATGCACTGGTCTGAAACAGTTGGAAATTTGACAGAGCGCCTACAGAATATTACTTTTATCCAGAAATCAATACCTGTAAGCCACCTCGTTTTTAAGATAAAATCCACAGAAAAGCATGCTACAATTTTTGACAAGGTAAAACCGGGTACCAGACAGAGTTCAACAGTTTCGTATTTTACCTACACTGTTTTATAAAAAGGTCATGTGACCTCAAGAAAAATCTTTTTTATCAGTGTTAACAATAACTGACAAGCATAAAACTTCAGTTTTGGTCAAAATGTGCAGCAAAAAGTATTTTCAGACTGGTTTCTAGCCCTACCCCTAGTTATTGACATTTTTGCCCAGGTTCAAAAGTGCGAAACTGTGGAATGCACCCTATACACCCTGGTCGCTTGTGGCCATGACACCCATTCCGGGATTATATATATAGCTATATATATATTGCTATTTAGCCAAAAGTAGCCAGTCTTGCCCAGAAAACCTGACACTTTAAGTATTTTTAGGTGTGTGTGTGTGTCTGTGTGTGTGTGTATGTGTGTGTGTTTTCATAGCTCTCAAGGGTCATTCCATCCGGAATCTATTAATAAATATACATAAAGAATGTTGTGGGATGAAGAACTTTGTTTTAAAGGGCTCCAATAGAGATAACTAGATGCCAAAACACCCAAAAATAGTGAATTAAAAGATAATTTAAAGCATAAGGGTATAAAATGGCAAATCGTTTGTGGAAACTGAGACAAACTATGAGAAGGCGATTTTTAGGTCGAGTGCAGAAAGTCAGTTACCAGATTAGTCTATTAGGGCTGTCTGATATGAACTTTCACTGTTTACTTATAGAATACATTCGAACCTCAATAGCTCAAACACCGATGACTCGTTTACCATGGCTATTTCGAACTCGTTTTAGAGTCACTACGAAATTCTTCCGAAAGCTCAAAAAACAAATATTTAAGGGGATTTTCTTATTCTATCATGAAATTGTATGTTGTGTGTACTCATTAAAATCGCATCATCGAGGCGATTCTAATGAGTACCATCAACATACCATTATTGTCTAGAAGATAAAAAAAAATCCCAAAATCGTCATCATTTGCTTCCTGACCTGGCGCCATGATTAACGCTCATTGGCTCGAACTACCCATATCTCGAATAGATTTACAAGGTCCCAAAGATGTTCGAGCTATTGAGGTTTTAATGTAGTTTGCTGTTGCTGAATACTAGCATCAAATACTGATCACACTGTACGTATGTATTAACTGACAGAGCGGCTAACTCATTACGAAAACACGCCTATTCAAATACACTGAAAATTTTACCGCCCAAAATGACAATTTTTCAGATAAAAAAAAATCTGATATTTTTCATATTTCTGCACAAAACATAGATTGTGGGTACTCGTTAGAACCGCCTAGCCGAGGCGGTTCTAACGAGTACCCACAATCTATGCTTTTGAGCAGAAATAAGAAAAATAATGTGTACCCCTGTAAACCCCAGTTTTACTATATAAAAGTGGGGTTTAAGGGGGTCAAAATTATATAGGCACGTTTTCGTGATGTACAAGCATAGTTGTTAATACATTTCTGGGCCCAGTTGTTCAAAGCTAACGACGTCGTTAGTTAACGTATCGTTAAAACTTTGTTCATTAAAGATGGCATATATGCTAATATTTTTGCTGAAAAAATGTGAGTAGCTTTTGCTACTCACATTTTTTCAGCAAAAATACCTGTGAATTAGATATTGTACTTACTAGAACAGTTAACGATTTGACCACTAACGAGCTCATTAAGCTAACGATGCTTTGAACAACTGGGTCCTGGTTGACAACTTTGCTGCCTGCTTTAATTGCGTGACAGCGAGTCCTCAATCTGTTTTAAAAAAGTTTGCGACTGACTGACATGTGTGGCTATTTTGGGCCTTCTTGTGGTTTTCCTGTGCTGTTTCTTCAGGTCGCCATTGATCTCTTTTCCTTGTTTATCACAGTGTTTATAATTGTATTTGTTTTCTGTTGCATATCTTCATTATTTCAGCCCTGCATACCAAACTAATGTATTGTTGTTGTTTTCATTACAAATAGTGTAAATTATAATGAGCCGTCTTATCAGAATCCACACTCATTACGAAAACATGCCTATTCAAATGTACTGAAAATTTTACCACCAGAAAATGTAAATTTTCAGAGAAAAAATCTGATATTTTTTCATATTTCAGCTCAAACCATAGATTGTGGGTACTCGTTAGAACCGCCTCGACGAGGCGGTTCTAACGAGTACCCACAATCTATGTTTTGAGCAGAAATAAGAAAAATAATGTATACCCCTGTAAACCCCAGTTTTACTTTATAAAAGTGGGGTTTAAGGGGGTCAAAATTATATAGGCATGTCTTCGTGATGCACACTGTTTGTCATTTACGAATTGATGAAATACATAAGGCTATTTCAATGTCTGTGAAGTCCGAAGAGTTTCTGGGAGACATGAAAATAGCCTAATGTTTTTCATCATCCAGTGCAAGGTCAAAATTATAATTTCAATTCTTATATTTGTATTTTATATTATCAATTCCTTATCAGTTGTTGTCTTACATTTAAATTCACTTTGTTTCCCAATCTACCAAATTAAATTTCGCTTAATGGAGGTCTTGGAACAGCCCGGCGGCGTATTTCACTCGTTTAACGTCATGAAGATACGCAAAAGTATGTAAACAAAGAACGTTACAGGCGGACTCTCACATAACTCAGCCCTAATGGACGGCCTAGGTCACGTGATAGCTCAATGTTTAGAATCGAGAAATGAGCAAGAATGACGGCTTTATCGTAGACGATTACAGTTTAAATGTAAATATTCTGTTTTGAATTTTTGACTGACACTCATAATTGGAACAATGCTTCTGACCAGATTCAAATACGGAAGAGTCCACTTCAGAAACTCGGGGATGAAAGTTTGTAAAAGGAGCTTTATTTGTATAGCGATCATTACAACTACGCCGTTTTATTATCTCAGTATTTGTTTTTCACCTCTACCTCTTTCTTTGGCATTGTCTGGGTAACTTCATTAACCCATTGTAGTCTGTAGACCCCTATAATGGTACTTGGCAAACAGTGCAGACCAAGATCAGAACGCGGTGTCTGATCAGGGTCTCCACTGTTTGCAAATAGCTTAGCCATTTTTCTTTAGTAATATCTAAATCTCAAAGCCGGACGAACCTAAAAGTGAAATTGGACTCTTCCAATATATAGTGTGGGAAAATCCATTCAGTCTACAATGGGCTGATATAGTAAAACTTCTAAGACTCGAACACTAGTGTCTCGTATACTGTGGCTGCTACTAACTCGTTTTTGTGCCCCTAGGAACATTCTTCCAATAGCACAAGAAAACAAATATTTAGGATATTTAAGGCAAATTTTCGTATTTCATAAAAATGTGTTGTGCATACTAATAAGGCTATTCTAATGAGTACACTCAACATACCATATATTTCTTAGAAGATCGAAAAGACATCCTTAAACTATTCCCATTTGTCTCCTAACCTAAGGTTAGGAGACAAATGGGGATAGTTTAAGGATGTCTTTTCGATCTCAGTAGTTCGAACTATTCATATCTAGAAGAAATCTTCATGATCCCAAAGATGTTCGAGCTACTGAAGTTCGACTGTATTTTTATATTAGCCCGTGACAACAATCTGATCGTCGACATTCTATCCCTATCAATGACATTGCGATACTTGGAACAAGCTCTTGATCACGGAAATATATAAGAGGCTTTGTGTACTAACTAAACAAACGTACTCCAAATTAGACTATCACAACTTAATAAGTACGTCCATTCCCCGAACCGCGGAGCGGTTCAGCGTGTAGACGCACTACTATAGACTACCGATGTGACCAGTGATGTGTGTGACCAAAAATGTGATGGTTCAACAAACGCCTGTGTGGTTCGGTGCTTATCCTGAAAAACAATAGGCGTTCCGTGATTTGGCAGAGACTATTGACACGGGGGCCGTGCCGTTAGTAGCAACAAAACAGCCAATAACGCCAAGTATTCCAATTGCAAGGGGTTGAATCACGAGACTTACGACGTCAGCCTACAAAATTTGCGATCGCCGCCATTTTGAATTTTGACTCACTTCGAATTTTTGTTTCTATCCGTTCTCCGTCTGTTTACAAGCAAAGCATGATTCGTTTTGTGCATAAGGTACACTTTGATGTAGATTTTTAGATAACACATAGACTTTATGCTCTTTTCACGTGATAATCTTTAAAAACTTAGACACAGATAAGCGAACGTTGTCGTTGTACCTGTCATCGGCATACTGTAGTTTTCAGTGCTAGGAAAGCATGGCTCCGCCCATCGGGGCCGCGAAATAGATGGGCTGCCTAAAGCCTCCGTGGCAGAGCTGCTAATAACTAAGCAGAACCCGAATTCATGGGATCGGGTCGGGTAAAAGTCCCGCAAATTTAGAGGCAATGTCTCTGACTTACTGAAATATTGTTGACTTGGACGTTATATCGCAATTCATGCAATGGATTAGAAGTCAAGCGCGGCCTGAAATCAAATTCAGTTAGATCTGGCCAACCCACCTATGAAGCATATGATGATAATTTGGACGCACAGATATAGGTAGCACGTATTAAATTCTTGTTATGAACATAGGTAATGCCTATACCGGCGAGCTCGCAATGCACTATGCTTTGAAAATCGCATTTTGTAATTACAGTACAACTGGATAATAGTAAAACAAAAAATCGTCCAAACAATCAAAAGTATAAGACCCAAGCTATACTGTTAAAATTTTGGTATCGGATTCTGCTACCGGATTTTTCCAGTTGGTCCCGGCAAATACAAATAGATCTGCCACATTAATTGAGAACTCGACAAACTGCAAACCAAATGTTTATTTCCGGTTTGGTTTGACGGCAACGAAACGTACGTGTACTGTACCATAGAGCTCGCTCGCGCAGGCATTCGGCCTGCGCCGCTTGTTGGCCACATGCGGCAGCGAGCTCGCTAATAAAGTGGAACAAAAAATTTGCGGATAGGCATTCAATATATCATGTATTTCTTAAGGCAATGGGCTGTAACGTGTCATATCACTTTAAAGCATTACGCCGAAAATCAAGATAAAAAAAACTATAAGAAAAAAAGAAGAACAAACAAACAAACAAACGAGCGAACGAACAAAACACACGCACACACACGCACGCACGCACACACACATACAAACAAACATGAAATTATGATACCAAAGAAAACGTTAGCGAAAAAAGAATGCAGCCTGGGCATCCGTCAAGTTTGATCTTTGCGATATTTCAAGATTTTTGCAATATTTCTCTTTGCATTGGCACTTTGCACATATTTTTCCACTGGTATTACTTTTGTAGCTTTCCTTTTATTATCTTTCTCTTAATTTTTCTCTGTTACAAAATGTCATATAGTTATCATATATATACTGAAATATGATATTTATCATTTAGCAATATCATCTTTTGTATGATAAATGTGTAGAATTTTGTCTTAGGCTATCAACTGCCATCAAATCAACAGCTGATAAATACCCAGCTAGCATTCTTTATAAATCTACAGCGGGCCATTATCGGCCCGTCAGCTACCCTGACGGGCCGATAACGGCCCGCTAAAGATTTATGTAGAATGCTTACTGGGTTTATATTGCAGGAGAAAAATCTTATAATTTTTATTTCATGTCTTGTGAGTATCTATGTTGTATTGAAGAATGCAAATAAAATATGTTTAAACTAAGTTTGATCAGTCTTCACTGTGCGCTCAGCGGATAGCTAAGATCCAGGCTTTCTTTTATGCGGACCACTACGAAAACACGCCTATACAAATATATACAAAATTTCACCTCCAAAAACCGAAAATTTTCAGATAAAAAAGTCTGATAGTTTTCATATTTCTGCTCAAAACATAGATTGTGGGTACTCGTTAGAACCGCCTCGGCGAGGCGGTTCTAACGAGTACCCACAATCTATGTTTTGAGCAGAAATAAGAAAAATAATCTATACCCCTGTGAACCCCAGTTTTACTGTATAAAAGTGGGGTTTAAGGGGGTGAATATTATATAGGCATGTTCTCGTGATGCAGCGAAGCCTCTAGTTAGGCTTATCTGAATCTTCGCTGGGCATTCATGCCATTTTTGGTTTTGTCATGAGTCGACTCATATTTAAATGTCAGCCTGATCAGCACCTACATTAATTGCTAGTATAATGTTTAGGGTAAAATTGTGTTATCGAGCAATAATTATACTGCACGGTTATGCAGGACAATCTGGTCTACGCCGGTCGCCAATCCATAAGGTCGTCGTTTGTTTCCTGCAGACACAATTATATTGATTTATAATGTTTGTTTTTGTGCAAAACTGGTTGGTGCCTTTGTTATCCCCTCGCACAACGAAGTAGCGAGAGGATATAGGATTTGTCCCGTACGTAAATACGTACGTAACGTACGTACGTATGTATGAACACCTTTTATCATCGCTCTTACACCTACATTTATTGATGGATTTTAATACACCACATAAATGTTGGGTTTGATAATCTCTCGAGCAGGTTGGATTTTCAGGGTCCTGGGCTTAAGGTCAAGGTCACTATGGCTATTTTTAGAAAAAAAAAAAAAAAAAAAAAAAAAAAAAAACAAACTGTGTCAGCGCTCTATCGCTGACATTTATTGATGGATTTTAATATAAATTCATATAAATGTTGGTATTGATAATATCTGGAGCAAGTTAAACTTTCAGGTTGCTGGGCTCACGGTCAAGGTAACTTTGGCTATTTTTAGAAAAAAAAAAAAACAAAAACAAAAAAAAACAAAAAAAAAAAACATGTCATCGCTATAGCCCCTGCATTTATCAAAAGGTTTTAGTATATTCTCACTGAATCGTTGGTTATTATAATATCTCGAGCAAGTTCAACTTTCAGGTTGCTGGGCTCAAGGTCAAGTTAACTGAAGCTATTTGTAGGAAAACAAATCCCCAAAACTTTGTCGTTGCTCTAATGCCTACATTTATCGATGGATTTTAATGAATTATAATGCTATCGGACCATTATAGGCTCGACAGGATTCCAGCTGGCATTCTACTTGAATCTATATGGACCGTTATCGGCAGATAGGAATCCTGTCGGGCGGATAACGGCCCGGTATAGATTAAATTGTACTGCTAGCAGGTACAACTAACTATACACTGGCTACCGTCTAACTGATATCTGAATCAGCATAAAAATGATATATATTATGAAAACATCCTATCCTCTACACTATCTTTCTCTCTGATTTGGCTGATCAGTTATGAGTTTCTGATGGGTAAGGGAGATGATACTTGCAGAAAAATAGTCAAGGAGGAGTACTTTACCTTTGTTACATTTTAACTAAAACTCATATCCATGGGGCCAGGCTAGTACAACTATTACTTTGGCATGTATATAAGGCATCATCATCATCACTTCTAAAACTTGCTCCTCATGTGGCGACCATTACGAAAACACGCCTATACAAATATGTAGAAAATTTCACCTCCAAAAACTGAAATTTTTCGGATAAAAAAACTCTGATATTTTTCATGTTTCTGCTCAAAACATAGATTGTGGGTACTCGTTAGAACCGCCTCGCCGAGGCGGTTCTAACGAGTACCCACAACCTATGTTTTTGTGCAGAAATAAGAAACATAATGTATACCCCTGTAAACCCCAGTTTTACCATATAAAAGTGGGGTTTAAGGGGGGTCAAAATTATATAGGCGTGTTTTCGTGATGACAATCAAATTCTGCAACATAAACAAAACGTTGGACTATTTTGTGCATCAGAACATTAGAATTTTAAATCTACTTTACAGTACTGACCATGAACAGACTAAATACAATCTAATCTGCTATTTTCGTTTCTTTGGTGTGATCTTTGTTTCAAAAATGACCATTTCAGAAATATTTTTCTCTATTTTAACAATCGTCGAATAGCATTTACTTCTGTCGACGTCCGCTGCAACAGAGTTCTTTGGAAAACAATGCAACGATATCGATTTTCCTTTATGTATCATGCTAGAATTAAAATATTTTTTCACTGTTGTGAATTATCGTCGAATAGCGTATGGTGTTGGAGGGTAGATTGCGAAGTTTTAATTCACGACGGCGACGCCGGAATGAATTCATATTCACATCTGCCGTCGACACCATGTGCTAAGAAATAGATCAGCAGTGATTTGTTGAGTAATAATATCATTGTTTGGAGGTCAGTTGTAAAGTAGTTGAAATCACGAGCGCGGAGCGCGAGTGATTTACCTACTTACAACTGACCGACAAACTGTGATTTGTTACTCAGCAAATCACGCACAAGAGCTGCTCTATTTCGATTCTAACACATAGAAAACGACGAAAAAGTAATTTTATCCTTCAGATTCTTCCAACTTTACGCCATCGCATAAAGAAATCCCGCCAACAGTTTTGACTGTAACGCTGTTGTTTACATGCATTTCTTACGTTACACCGTCTAACGTCGGAGACGAAGACTGACGTCAGCAAAGTGTCAAAATGACGTCGGAACGGCGCCAGATAGCGTTGCGCGCCTCCTCCTTGTGATTTGTTGCAGAATAAATCACTGAATTCAACCATTGGCTATATAGGCAAGGAGTGTTAGAATCGACGATAATTCACAGCTGTGAAAAAAATATTCCGATTCTAATATGATACATAAAGGAAAATCAACATCGTTGCATTGTTTTCCAAACATGCGACGACACCAAACGCGCCATTTTGCACGCACTACGTTGACGACATGAATTTTTGTAGTTTGATCACAGTACTGTTTCTATAAGGTGCTATGGGAAAACGTTAACGTAATGTTAGAATCTCTCTTCACCCTGCAGCTGGTGTTAAGTGTTGTGTGGCTAACGCAAGCCGTTATGTAATTTATTCTCTAAATCAGATCATTGATTTTATATATCAGATATCTTACATAATATATAAGATATCTGATATATATCATAGAAGATCTTATATAAATAGAATATTTTATATGTAAATAAAGATATTTTATATGCTATAAAATATATCTGATATACTATATCAGATATCAGAATTGATAAATGAAATATCTGATTTATTCAAATAGATCAGATATCTACTAAAGTATATCAGATATCTTATAAACTATATTAGATATCTTTTATAAGATATCAGATACCTAATATACGACATATATCTAATTTGCATTTGCATATAAGATATCTTATTCGTTAATTCAGCTATCTTATTTAACATATACGATATCTGATATATTAGATATATCATAAAAAAGATTTCTTAAGTTTCTATATAAGATATCTAATATATTATATGTTTATGAAACCGAATTAAATGAACCCTCTCCACTCTGATGTACACGAAAAGATCCGAAGAGGCTCGATTGGTAACCAATCGCCCTCGATTTATCAAGGGGTGTTGATTCTCTATCGGCAAGGTCACCGTGTTTTTATGATCAACTCGAACCTCGGTCATTTCGATCTTCGTCAACTCGCACCTATTTATTGGACACGGTAAATTCGACCCTTCGTCATTTCGCACCTCTATCAACTCTATTGGCGGTATTTGGCATTGCGTATTGTCGCACAATTTCGTATGAAAAGCGTAAGTAGTCGAACTGTTAGGGAGGTTAAACTCGTTAGGAAAACACGCCTATTCAAATATATAGAAAATTTCACCTCCAAAAACAAATTATTTCAGATGAAAATTTCTGATATTTTTCAGCTGAAATATTCTGATACTTTTCATGTTTCTACTCAAAACATAGATTGTGGGTATTCGTTAGAACTGCCTCGGCGAGGCCGTTCTAATAAGTACCCACAATCTACGTTTTCGGGCAAAAATAAGAAAAATAATGTTTACCCCTGTAAACCCCCGTTTTACTATATAAAAATGGGGTTTAAGGGGGTAAAAATTATATAGGCATGTTTTCATTATGTTAGATCTAGTAATCTTTGGCCTTCAACAGCTCCACTTGACATTTGTGGCAACAGACATCTAAGAAAAAATCAAAGTTCCAAATGCATCGAAATAACAGATTTTGATACCTTGCAAGATTTTTGGTAGAAGCCAACGCTGACAAGAGGTGGCCTTCATTGGCAGAAATCTCACTTGTAGCAACAACGATGGTGTATTGATATATGTTGATTAGTTCCGTTTGTTCATATTTCCTCATGCATATGGATTTGTCATTTTAACTAGGCATTTTCCATTCCTGATTTTGGTTTTATATTTGCCTTATTAAAAATCGACAGATAAGGCTCTTAAACATCAAAGTAATGGGATTTTGACTAAATTCATTTGTAAATCCCGCAAAACTTGAGTATAGGTTTTCGTGCAGAAGCATGTTTAGTGTTGGTGAAAACCGCTAACCCTGGAAAAGATAATGGTAACTAAAACTGATTGATGAAATCTATCATTATCACTAGCTATTGAAAGCCTAGAGATTAACTTTGTCTTGCTGAATAAATTAAGATGCTACGCCCGTTTCTAATTTTCCGCCAGTCAGATTACTTGATCCAGATTGTTGATATAAATTCACATACTTACATGTAATAGCGCGTAGTGCAGATACAGATCAGTTGGTTTCTTCAGAAGCCGAATAGAAATCAATTTTATGTGTAAAACAAAGAAAAAAAATGAACAAAAATTAAATAAATAAAATAACCTGAAAGTGTGATTTTGTGCCCAGTGCTGTCGAAGAATTTGATTACGGAAATAGGCGTTAGTAGTACTCACTTGACTGAAAATGTGTACTGCTGACGTGAGTGGTTGGTGGTGGGGTGGGGGTAGGCAGACACATTTTCGTATATCATTTCACCCTAAATATTCGGACATCATAACTCCTTACTGTACTTTTTTTCTAAAATTAAATTAATTCATTTGAGTATCTAAAATATTGACGGAATGGCATACAATTTAGTCCAAGATCAGACTTCTTTTATACAGCCTACATTGATCTTGGTCTACAGTTTGTTCAGGCCTACCTGTAGAAATAGATACAGGATAGGCCGCTCTCACAGATTCATTTTGTTTCCTTTCTGTAAAGGGTCTACCCTAAAAGAAAAGAATTTGCTCCTCTGAGGAGCAAATTCTTTCCTTTTAGAGTATAGACTCCTTTTCAGAAGGAACTTGATGTGCAGGAAAGCAAACAGGAAGTCACAAAATGTGCTCCCCTTGTACAATATGGCAGAAACATTACCAGGTATATCCATTTCCAAAACAGGTATACAAGAACTATCCGCAGAAGTTATATTCAACTAGACAAATTCATAACTACGCTTAATTCAGAAGTTGTTGGTTGTATCTCTTTAATCAAAATCATCACGAAAACTTACCTATATAATTCTGACCCCTCTTAAACCCCACTTTTACATAGTAAAACTGGGGTTTACAGGGGTATTCATTATTTTTCTAATTTTGCTAAAACATAGATTGTGGGTACTCGTTAGAACCGCCTCGCCAAGGCGGTTCTAACGAATACCACAGTCTATGTTTTGAGAAGAAATATGAAAAATATCCAAATTTTTTATCTGAACATTTTGCGTTTTTCTTTTATTTGTTGTAAAATTTTCAATATATTTGAAGAGGCCTGTTTTCGTTATGAATTGCATGTTGTTGTTTGTCAATGTACTTTGGCAACCATTAAAGAATATAAAACTGTTAAAGACTTGTTGCTAAGCAATACCAAAACGGAACGCGTAGGTTTGCAATAATATTTCGACCTAAGCATCAAATTTCAAAAAGCTAACACCTGATGTTGGGTTTATCCAATTACAATTATATAACATCTCAGCGCGCTAAGAAAAAAGGAGACTTCAGGGTATATGCAAACAATAAAATCCAGACCACCCAGGGAAGGCTTTTTTATATACATATGACAGAAGTTACCAGAGCAAGTCAATGGCGCGCCATCGGAAATCCCCGCGCCAGCGCCATCGCATATCTCCGTGCACATCAAAATTCCAAATGCGTTCCTCCAGTCCCCATCCATAGGGCTATCGCCTGTGAAAGTTTTAAGAGTCTAGCTTAAATGGTCTAGAAGCAATGGTGTGACATTACAGACGGACGTATGGCCGGACGGACGGGGGTATAACAATATCCCCGTGCTTTTCGAAGAAAAATGTAGGTCGTAGTGATCTACATGACACACCGCGTTTTATACGTGTAATCATATCTTAAATAAAATAAGCTTGGGCAGTGTAGTACATGAGACAGACTCGGACAAATGTTTGGAGTACTGCAGGTCAAAGGTCAAAGTATATATCGCACTGACCTATTTCGGGGTATTGTTTTCCCGTCCGAGTGTCTGTCCGGGCGATCATTTAGGATCAGGGGTTCCTTTTGCAACCACATTTGGATTATTCGGTTAAGAATATGTTGTTAGCTCCTTTGACGATTAGGGTTAGCCCCTTATCAGGCATGTAATTTCAATTGAAATAGCCCCTATACCCGCACATTGGAGTAGCCGTCCGTCCGTCAGAATTTGTCTTCCGCTTTCCAACCTGAAGAGACTTTCATGGACTTAATCCAATCTTGTACACCATCTAGATCGGTGTGAGTAGTTTAGGATTGTTATTGGGCAAATCCGTCAACTTTTGGCCGAACTACTGCTCTTGCTTACCTATTTAAATGGATTTTGTTCAGTATCATAAGAACCAATCACTGGATTTAACTTCGTATATCATATATCAAATAATATTAACATATTTTGCTTCACTTTGTTATTCAGCATTTTACGTTAGTTATCAACAGAGTTACTGCCTTAAGTTACTGACAAAAACAATGGTTTTCGCTTAATCATTACAAAAACATGCCTATTCAAATATATAGAAAATTTCACCTCCAAAAACTGAAGTTTTCAGATAATTAACTCTGATATTTTTCATATTTCTGCTCAAAACATAGATTGTATGTACTCGTTAGAACGGTCTCGTCGAGGCGGTTCTAACGAGTACCCACAATTTGTTATTAACCAGAAATAAGGAAATTAATATATACCCCTATAAACCCCAGTTTTACGATATAAAAAGTTGGGTTTAAGAGGGTCACTATTATATAGGCATGTTTTCGTGATAATCTTAAGAAAGAGTTGATGGGTTTGGATCAGTTTTCATATATTAAATGATATTTACAATATCTTGCTTGGATTATTATCAGAATTTTTCGTCCCTTTTCAACAGAGGTTTTCGTTTAATAATTTGAGAATGAATGAATGAATTTGGACGAAACTCCGTATATCAAATAATATTGACAATACTCTTGTTTTTGGAATTATCACTTGGCATTATTTCGTGAATTTTCAAGTGTTACTGTTCCTGCTTACCGACAAAAATTGATTTTCCTTCCTTTCAGAGTAGACCCTTTTGCAGAAGGGAGGCTAATCAGTTTTGACAGTTGCCTCCGCTGAAAGTGTTTCCATATTTAAAATAAAATTCAGAGTGAGATTTAGAAATAATTAGGGTAGTTTACCTGAAGAACAGACAATAGGCGTCAGTTACATTTTTTAAAGTATTCCTGGACATCTACTAAACTATTTTATAATTAGAGACACGCATTTATTTCAACCAGACATAAGCTGGAGTTGTCCTTCATCGTTCTCATTAGCGAAAAGTGTAATTTCATCCCAGCTTGCTTCAGATTGTATGGGGGTGTAGGTATTCCGACAGCACGGATGCGCAGGAAGAAAACGTACCCTCAGATATGTACACCCAGCGAAAACTTAGATCAGTCTGATAATTGATCCGGAGCATGACTAAACACCAACAAAACGGATGTGCGCCCAGCGGACTCTGATCAGCCTGGGTATCCACCCAGTTTGATCAGAATCTTCACTGGGTGTTCAATGGATAGCTAATGAAGCTTTCTTCATGCGGACAGCAAAGACTCTAATCAGACTTAGCAGATGTCCAGACTGATCTCTACGCTGGACGCACGTCTTATTATAGGGATCAAACATGGTTTTTCATGTATTAACATTCGCCAAGTCCAGTGGGAGGTGTTGAAAACCGAGGCCGAGGCCGCGGTTTTCAACACCTTCCAAGGGACCTGGCGAATCTTAATGTATTGAAAAACCATGTTCGATCGCTATTATTGCATAAAAACTGAAAGCATTTGCTACATTTCACGTTATTTCTTGCACTTTTTTCTTTCGCCTTTTCACCGATGTCTCGCGAACGTAATTTCAACTGATTATGCTCGGTCTAGGGCCAGGCAGTACACATCTCGTAACGGCAGCAAATCTGTGGCCCCGGTACGAGCATATTGAAAGTTGCGTAGCCGTGCATCAACAGCGCGTGAATTGCCTTGTTAATACACGGCTTTTCGCCGGTTAATGCACGGCTGTTAATAACGTACGGCACTGCTTTTTATACAATAATGTAGGTTTTGTCATGAGGTTGCTCGATGAGAAGTTTTACTGTGGGCATGTTGGAAAGCCAAGGATGCAAAGTTTCTTCAAGCGGGTGACAAAGACTCTTATCAGACTTTGCCTAGGTTAATTTGAGTCTTTGTTGGTAGCACCATCCAAAAGGTACGTTTTCTCACGTTGCGACACATATTATCCAGGCTTTGTTTCAAATGGCGAACCGAAATGCATGTGATGGGTTGAAAATCCCCTGGCAACCTCAACTTACGACAAAGATAACTATTTTCTAGTCTAAGTGATCGCCCTTGGCTGCCAATCGATTCACCTAGCGTAATTGGTCAAGCAAACCGATAAGGAGGTAAGACGCAAACTGACACGCATTTACCTATATCTGAGTTATTTAATCAGCATTTTTTGTAAGAGTATCTAGTAAAAAGGGCATGAATTTTCAGGAAACGCCACCTTATACCAGAATTGAAAATGATTGCAATGAAAATAAAAGGAAGGGAAGGGTTATGTGGCGAAAGATTTTTTATACAGAAAGTCGCACTGAAGTGGCTGCAACGTCATAACATTACGAAAACATGCCTATTCAAATATACTGAATATTTTAACCACCAAAAAATGAAAATTTTCAGATAAAAAATCGGATATTTCTCATATTTCTGGTCAAAACATAGATTGTGGGTACCCGTTAGAACCGCCTCGGCGAGGCGGTTCTAACGAGTACCCACAATATATGTTTTTGGGCAAAAATAAGACAAATAATGTATACCCCTGTAAACCCCAGTTTTACTATATAAAAGTGGGGTTTAAGGGGGTCAGTATTATATAGGCATGTTTTCGTGATGATGTTGCATCAACACCAATGCTACAGTGTGTAAACGTCATGTGCCCGCTGGGACGTCATGGTTAAGCTCTATACTAAGAAAGAGAGAGTGTGTATGTGTGTGTGTGTGTGTGTGTGTGAGACAGGTGATGGGGCGAGGGGTGGGGGGGGGGGGGGGGGGGGCGGCGCGGTGGTGGAAGAGTGGTAGGGCGAACGAATGTCAGTGAGCATCAGGAGGAAGAAAAATCAGTTTTAACGTTTAACAAGTTACACATTTAATCATCATTTTTTTTAATATTTGCCATCAGACCGCAACCATTTGTATTTCATTTTTACAATGAACTGAGTGAGTTCCAGGGTCCGCTTTACAAATTCAAATTTATATGAGCAAAACTCGTAGAGGGTGCAGCTTTTTTTATGTCGGATCAATATCAAGAATTTACACACTACATGTATGTATACAATCAAGGGGCAACCCTCGAGGCACAAAACTTAATTGTAACTAAAGAGTTTTACTACTTTCATCATACAATGCAACTTTTTACCATTAATCTTTTACTTAATTTTAGATCATTTTTCAACATTTCCCCATACATATGTATAGAGATGCAAAGGACCTTGCCGTAAAAGGATCAAAGATTATCCTAAGATCATCATTTGAACAAACTTGGTAGACCTTGAGCTCCCGATGCTATATACTAAGTTTCAGTCTCTAAGCTTTCTTTTTAATTTTATCATATATAGGCTTGGCGGCCATCTTGTACATTGGTGCAGAACCATTTGAACAAATTGTCAATACTCTTTCAACAGAAAGTCCCAAGTGGTGAAAATAGGTCAAGCGGTTTCAGAGAAGAAAAAAAAGTTTAACGATTATACGATACTATTTTTGATTGTCACTAAATTTTGATTGTAAGTAAAAAAAGGTTTACAACTTTAATCATATATTGTAAGTTTCAGACATCACATTTTAACATATTTTGAGAAAATGTTTTTTTTTAACTTTTTCGCATGCAAATGTATAGGGATGCAAATTTGACATTGCCCTAAAAAGGTCTGAGTTAAACTAATGGCAGTTTTATCCCTTTACTGGTAAAACTTGCACAAATTCGTACCCAGTTACATTTGAGTCTGTTTCCTCTCCGCCAATTCTTAGGAAAAAGAAAGCTGATGCAATTATAAAAAAAAAAAAAAAAAAAAAAAAAAAAAATGCCGGCCTCGGTGGCTCATTTGGATGCGCCGTCCGACTGGAGACCGGGAGGTCGCGGGTTCAACCTCCGCCGAGGTCGGCAACATTCTTTCGTGGAGATTGATCATGAAATATTTTCTTCGGTCAGTCTCTCCCTTCCGCTGATTCAAGAAGGGCAGTTGTCAGTTTCTGGCGAAAGAATGTGCACAATACTGGTTAACCGCTTAGAGGACTAAACCTGCCCAGTAAACGTGTGGTTAGGTAAACTGACCGCGCTCGACATGACCCCATTGGGTTGACTGGGCCGTAAAACCTCAACACAAACAATTTATAAAAAAATAAATAAACGAGTTATATGACGACTTTTTTCATCTGTCCATTACGAAAACACGCCTATACAAATACATTGTTAATTTTACCGCCGAAAGAACGAAAATATTAAGATGAAAAATTGTAATATTTTTCTTATTTCTGCTCAAAATATAAATTGTGGGTACTCGTTAGAACCGCCTCGGGGAGGTACAAGGGGTCAGAATTATATAGGCGTGTTTTCGTGATGACAAGTTGTTATCGGTGGTCAGTTGTATATTTAATAGTGTTTTATTCATAGAAGCCATCAATTTCTCTAGAACATCATTGGAAATATGGTGAAATAAGGTGAAAAATGAATGTTGCGAGATCTCTTCGACTTGTCTAATTACGAAAACACACCTATTCAAATATATTGAAAATTTTACCACAAAAAAAAAAAAAAAAAAAAAAAAAAAAAAAAATGAAAATTTTCAGATAAAATTCTAATATTTTTCATATTTCTGCTCAAAACATATATTGTGGGTACTCGTTAGAACCGCCTCGGCGAGGCGGTTCTAACATGTACCCACAATCTATGTTTTTGAGCAGAAATAAGAAAAATAATGTATACCCCTGTAAACCCCAGTTCTACTATATAAAAGTGGGGTTTAAGGGGGTCAAAATTATATAGGCATGTTTTAGTGATGACAATTACCAATGCTGATATAAAAAAATGATTATTTTAAAGAAACGGATAAAGGAATGTCATTTTAGTTATGTGTCATTGATGAAGGGTTCTTTTATATATGAATTGTTTGAGAGAAGACAGACAAAAATGTAGCTGTGTACAATCTTGTGGTAGTTTTACCAGAAAGGGGATAAAACTGACAATTGTTTACCTCTAACTCTTCGGTAAAATTATAATGTCTATCAAGCCTACTTTGATCTTTTAGCCGTTTAAGACATTAGAAACCCCATACGTGTTGGCCCTCTATGGCTCTAGTGGCCATTTTGTTCAGTGGTACGGAGCCGTTTCAGTAATTTTGGTAAAGGGACATATGTGGAATACTTCTGTGAAATTATTTTGAAGTCAGGCCATTTGCCTATGAGGAAATGACGTTTAAGAGTGATTCTTTTAGCTCTAGTGACCTTCTTGTTCAGCCATTTGTGCGTTTTGGTTAATAGACTTCAGAAGAACCTGTCTGAAAGTGTTCTTTAATCCTGCAACTGGCCAAGAAGGAGATGTCATTTAAATGTTGTTTTCTATTTCAGTTCTTGGACCCATCTTGTTCAGCGGAGCAAATCCGTTTAACAATTTGTTAAAGGGGCAATAGAGAAACATTTTGTGTGTGTGTGTGTGTGTGTGTGTGTGAAATCGGGATACTGACACAGGAGGAGACGTCGTTTAAAACTTTCTCTCTTTTTAGCTCTTCTGGTGACCATCTTTATCAGCGGAGGGACACCATTTCAGCAATTTTGGTAAAGGACCATGAACGAAACAGTTCTGAAAAGTTTGGTAGAAGTTGACACAGTAGTTTAAGAGATGTAATTTAAAGAAACCGTTGACGAGGCATGACGCACGACGGACACAGAATGATCACAAGATCTCAAATTGAGCACGTTGTGCTCAGGTGAGCTAAAACACCTCTAGTAACCAAATCTGGATCAACACCGTCTGTTTATAACTGTACGTCATTTAAAAGAGTAACAGACATTTTCAATAATTTTGTTTTATTTTTCAGAGAAAATAAGGCTTGACTTTCATGTGAATCATCATCCTTACAGGCGACAAAATTATGCTTAAACATTTTAGAGAAAATAAGACCTTACATTTCATTTGAGTCGTCTACGTATATCAAACCTTATTCTCTCGGAAAAAAAGAAAAAAAAAAGAGTAGAGCATCGCCTGCTGCTGTTGTAACTGGCGATTTGAGGGTACATAATTATGTAGGCGTCCCTCTTTAATTTTACGACGGTGAGTCAGGTTTCAGACTGACTGACAGCTCCTTCCTCAATCCATTTCAGAAGGGTGATGTCTGGCTATCGATAACTGTGGTTGGACCTTCATGGACATAATTGTGTTCAGGCACCAAGGTCAAAAAATGTTTTTCTTGCTCAAATCCCCTGAGCATAAAGTTTGTCCTGCTAATAAATCTCAAAGTACAAACAATTTCAAATTCTTTCCTGCTATAGCTGAGTATTTCTCCGCTAATAAATATGAAAAAGCCAAAAACTGTCGGCATTTTCATATTTAGTAGCAGAATAAAATTCATACTCAGCTGAACTGAGCAGTAAAAAGCTCTATAACCTCAGAGCCTGGTTTCAGAACGACATTGATTCGTCTATTTTATTTCGGTGCCCGCACAAGGTACCTTTTTCCGACGCACTTCCTCTTCAGATAACATCAGAGTCGACATACCGGTAATATTTTCTCAAGGTGAAGGGTACACTTGGTAGAATTACCGCCATTTTTGACAAGGAAGACAATATTTTGTAATTTCTGTTTGTTTTCCTGTACACCGTATCCTTTTGTAAAGGGGCTCTACTCTATAAAGAATTAGCTCTCATGGGGAGCGCCTTTTAGAGTAGACCCCTTTTCAGAAGGGAAGCAAAACAATTTTGCAAAAGTTGTCTTCCTGAAAGTGTACATTTTCCCTTAAACAAAGCAAATACAATGATAAGTTTTTCTACCCCAAAAAAGGTAAGAGAAAAGTCGAGGGAGTGCCACAATCACAAACCGCAGCCCTTCCCCATCACGAAAACATACCTATGTAATGTTGACCCCCTTAAACCCCACTTTTATATAGTGAAACTTGGATTTACAGGGGTATACATTATTTTTCATATTTCTGCTCATAGATTGTGGGTACTCGTTAGAACTGCCTCGGCGAGGCGGTTCTAACGAGTACCCACAATCTATGTTTTTGAGCAGACATAAGAAAAATATTAGAATTTTTATCTGAAATTTTTCATATTTTGCTGGTAAATTTTCCAATATACTTGAATAGGCTTGTTTTCGTAATGCAAACCCCAAGCTTTAAAGATGTATATAGGCCCTATCCTCAAAAAATCATGTTTTGTTTTTATTTATGGTCAATTTATAGTTATTTTTTTCAAGTTAAAGCCTCCAATTTAGATTTCTATTTACTTTAGATCCGTTCTACAGGAATAAACTGTAATTTTGGAATCTTATTTGAGCCTATTTAATTTTTAGTGACCCGGTCAAAAATAAATATACACATGAGCATGCACATTCTCAATGGAATTCAACCTAGCTGAAATACAAAATGAGGTGTGAAAAGTGTTTTTGAAATGGATGAGATAAAATTTATGGCCCAGTTGTTCAAAGCTAACGACATCGTTAGTTAACGATTCGTTAAAATTTACATCGAGTGATACGCAAATACGCTGAAATTTTTTGCTGAAAAAACGTGAGTAGCTTTTGCAGTGCAAAAGCTACTCACATTTGTCAGCAAAAAAATTCAGAATGTTGTATATTGAATCCGCTAAAACAGTTAACGAAATGACCCTTAACGGGCTCGTTAAGCTAACGACGCTTTGAACAAATGGGCCTAGAATGTTTATGAGCAACAATGGTTTTGGTCATTTTTGCAACACTACTGCGTTAAATTAGCTTCAGTGAAGTGAGCGTAACCCTTTGTAACTAGAGAACCCTAAAAGGGTAATTGGCAAACAGTGCAGATCCAAATCAGACGCCGCACATTGCGCGTCTGATCAAGATCTCCACTGTTTGCAAATACATTTAGTTCAACCATTTTTTTTCTCTAGCAAAATCTAAATTACATAGCGTAACATAACTAAAATCATAATAAGAATCTCCCAACAAATAGTGTGGGATACTTCATTTAGTCTACAATGAATTAAAGAGTAACATACTTATGGTACACCAACTATTCGGAAACTTTATATCCTTACAATACAGTAAAACCTCAATCACTCGAAATTCTTTGAAACAATGTAAATCAATTGAGAAATGGGTAGTTCGGGCCTCAGAGGGGTTCGATAAGGGGATTCTAATGAGTACACACAACATACAATTTCATGATGAATTTCTCTAAATATTTGTTTTCTTGAGCTATCGGAAGAATTTCGCAGGGACTAAAATACGAGTTCGAATTAGCTATGGTAAACGAACCACCGGTGTTCGAGCTATTGAGGTTTGACTGTACTTGCCTCAACAATTGAGCATGTCCATTCTGCTACCTGTCAAAATGTCTAAAAACAGCTTAATGAGTGGTAAACAGTGTAGACCCTGATCAGACGTCAATTCTGTGCTGCCTGATCTCAGTCTATCCTATTTACTGTCCGAATACTTAGGGCAATTAAACCAGTTAAAAGATAATTGCGCCGGCTCACAGCATTTCCTACAAGAATGCATGTGCGCCCAGCGAAGACTCACATCAGACTGCGCGTCCGCGCAGTCTGATCTGAGTCTTTGCAGGGCACTCTGTGGGTAGCCAAGGACCCCAAGTGTCTTCAAGCGGACAGAGGAAACTGATCCGACTGCGCGAATACGCAGGCTGATTGGAATCTTCACAGACAGCGCAATCTTGTAGGGAATGCTCTGCCACGGTTTATTTCTTCTAAATGAAAGGTAGCAAAAATAATTTCTGCGCACTCTTCTAACTAGAGTATTGTTGTATAGGAAACAACAACAACAACAAAAACATGATATGCAATGCATAGACTGGTGATCAGAAGGTTGCGGGTTCGACCCCACGTCGCGGGTCGGTAACATTCTTTCGTGGAGATTTGACATGAAATATTTTCTACGGTCATTTTTTCCCTTCCCATGATTCATGAAGGGCAGCTGACAGGTTCTCGCAAAAGAATGTGCACAATACTGGTTAACCACTTAGAGGACTAAGCCTGTCCAGTAAAGGTGTAGTTAGGTCAACTGACCGCGCTTGACATGACCCCATTGGGTTGACTGGGCCGTAACACATCAACAGAAACACACGAAACGGGTTCTTATATGCAAGCAGCGAAAACTTATATCAGCCTAACATCAATGGGCATCATTTTCTGTTCACCTAGGCATTGACTCTGTAAGCGGACAACGAAATACCTGATCAGATTACGTGAAGGTAAGGCAGATATGGGCTAAAGCTGCAGGCATATGGAATAAGGACCATTGTCATGCATCATGTTTACGCATAAAATGATTTTTCTTCTCATTCATCACGAAAACATGGCTATATAATTTTGACCCCGTCAAACCCCACTTTGATATAGTAAAACTGGGGTTTGCAGGGGTATACGTTATTTTCCTTATTTCTGCTCAAAAACATAGATTGTGGGTATATGTTAGAACCGCCTCGGCGAGGCGGTTCTAACGAGTACCCACAATCTATGTTTTGAACAGAAATATGAAAAATATTAAAGTTTTTTTATCTGAAAATTTTCAGTTTTGGATGTAAAATTTTCTCTATATTTGAATAGGTGTGTTTTCGTAATGCACACAAAAATATCACAAGAAGCATATTGGAGCATCAAGATGATGCTGCCTGCTAGGTAGGGACACTCTGACTTATCGTCTTTAGATTTATATTTGGCACAGACTCATTTACCACGTCGGGATTATAGAATACAATTTTTGGAGGGTCCACTCGGAACTGTTTAAATTCATTGTAAAATGTTGCAATAAATAGCATGTCCATTATAACTATAAGCCATTCGGATATCGTAGCCATGAGGTGTTCCGCATATCCCTGCAACGAGATATTGAAAAAAGTAACTTAAAAAAAAAAAAAAAAAAAAAAAAAAAAAAAACGGTCCATTATACCATACCCGAGCAGCGAATGCCCTGATTAGTTTGCGCATTCGCACAAGCTCATAAGGGCCTGCTCTATTCGCAGATATATTCTACAGTATCCAATGAATCTATGAATTGACAATGAAGACTGCCATCGGACTGTGCAAATGTATACACCGACCTATGCCTTCGTTGTCTGTATATGAAAAAAATGGCGCGTTACCTTGGATGATTCAAACTAATTTTTGAGTCCCTACGAAATTCTTCCGATAGTTCAAGAAAACAAATATTTAGGAGAATTTTCATTTTTTTTATCATGAATTGTATGTTGTGTGTACTCATTAGAATCGCCTCACCGAGACGATTCTAATGAGTACACTCAACATACCATTATTGTATAGAATATAAAAAACGACTTCCCTAAATTATCATTATTTTCTCCTTGACCTTACGCCATGATAAACCCTCAATGGCTCGAACTACCCATGTCTCGAATATTTTTTTATGGTCCCAAAGATGTGCGAGCTATTCAGGTTTTACTGTAGTTAGTCATGTAATGTTTATAGTAACAAATGAGTCGAGGCACAGCATTTCCTACAATATTGCATGTGCGCGTAACGGAGACTCAGACCAACCTGCGCATCGGCGCCGATGCGCAGGCTGGTAAGGGTATTTGTTGTCCTCCTGAAGATACTTTGGATGATTGACTACCCACAGAGTGCCCTGAGAAGAGTGGTCAGACTGTGTTGATGCACAGGCTGATCTGATTCTTGGCTGTGTGCACATTTAATCTTGAGGGAAATGCTGTGCCTCGACTCCTTTATGTAATTAAATTGTCTAATCAATGCATCTGAATCTGGTCGATTACTGTGACACGTCAAGCCTAAGTCTTTAACCAAGGAACGACAGAGTGAAAATGCAGCTCTAATACATAAAAACTCCAAACTCACCATTGTTGCGTGAACCCAGCTTTAGTCGAGAGGGAACGAAAAATGATTTCGATATTTCCTCTGAAAAGTGAATCATTCCAGTCGGCAGACAACGTTGCAACAGCGTCATATCAACATTGATGCAACGTCATCGACGTTGATGCGATGTTGTTGCAGCGTGTGTCCGCTGGGAAAAAATACCAGTAAAACACGTCGTACCGACGACACCGCAACACAAAGACGTTGTGGCGACATTGTTACGACGTTTCTGCGACGTTCTGTGTGTTGGGTGCTCTAAGACAGACAAATACGGTCAGTTATTATGAAGGAACAAAATTAATGACTGAGTTGGAATTGAAAAAAATAAATCAATTTTATAGACAATGCGACAAGTGATACCTTACCGGTTCATTCGCTGTCCAGTTATAATGTGTGATTCCATCTCCTGGACCCTTGCTGCTTGCTATCAATGGTGCTACAGTGTCTTGTTAATAATCAAGGAAATAAATTCGTTCATTTTAGTGTAATTTGTTAGGCAGTTAGTATCTGTGCTAGTTAATTAGTTTCTGTCATTCTCAAAACTGTGCCGTGGAACCTGTCATCACGGAAACATGCCTATATAATTTTGACCCCTTTAAACCCCACATTTATATGTAAAACTGGGGTTTACAGGGGTATAAATTATTACTCTTATTTATGCTCAAAACATAACTTGTGGGTACTAGTTAGAACCGCCTCGACGATGCGGTTCTAACGAGTACCCACAATCTATGTTTTAAGCAGAAATAGGGAGAAAAAAAAATCAGAATTTTTATCTGAAATTTTTCATTTTTTGATGGTAAAATTTTCAGTATATTTGAATAGGCATGTTTTCGTAATGTTATAAGAGCCATTCTCAGCAACAACTGCCTACCTATAACAGCAACATTTCTTATTTCCTTTAGTTCTCTAATCCTATATACTTAACCGCGACATTTCTATTCTTATGTTTTCCCTCTCTGTGCCACCTTGATCGCGTGGGCAATTTGTTTTTCACTATTCTCCAAATAACAATGAAATAACTATATCATATTTATCCTAAGTACCGAACAGGTGGATAAACAAGGTATCTGATCAGGGTCTACACTATATGAATGTATTTAATCAGGGTCCAGTTGTTCAAAGCTAACGATGTCGTCAGTTAACTTTTCGTTAAAATTTACATCGAGTGATATGCAAATATGCTGAAAGTTTTTGCTGAAAAAAATGTGAGTAGCTTTTGCAGCGCAGTGCAAAAGCTACTCATTTTTTTTTCAGCAAAAAATATCAGAATATTATATATTGAATCTGCTAAAACAGTTAACGAAATTACCCTTAACGAGCTCGTTAAGCTAACGACGCTTTGAACACCATGACCCAGATATTTGGACCAGTATGGTAAGGAGTAAAAAGTGTCTGCTTACTTGCGTATATATAGTATTATCTTTTTTCATGGAACACAGAGGTTTCATACTCAATAACCGTAACGTGAGAAAAAGTACCCTCGGACAGGTGCGCCCAGCGAAGATTCAAATCAGTGTCTTTGTTGTCCGCATCGAGAAAATTTGCATCCTTGGCTATCATGAAAAAAAAAAAAAAAAAAAAAAAAAAAAAAAAAAAAAGGCCGGGCGCACATAACCGAAGGTTCGTTTTCTGAGTTGTGGTTCAAATCATTGCATTTCCTGCATTTTAAAAATGTTCATCTTACTGGTTCATCGGAAGTCCACTGGAATTTACTTTTGCGGTTTCCTAGACCTTAGTGATTTGCGATTTGAGCAACAGTTTTAACTTAAAGATAAACATTAAGGAAAAATCAAATAAAAGTACTATATATAGTATATCGGCAGTTTGGGACACTGGATACACTTGGCCATCACGAAAACATGCCTGTATAATTTTGACCCCCTTAAACCCCACTATTATAAAGTAAAACTTGGGTTTAAAAAAAACATGTTTGTGAGTTCTCATTAGAGCCGCCTTGCCAAGGCGGCTCTAACGAGTACCCACAATTTATGTTTTGAGCAGAAATATTGAAAATATCAGAATTTTTTATCTGAATATTTTCCTTTTTGGCTGTAAATTTTTTAATACATTTGAATAGGCGTGGTTTCGTAATAGCAAATTGTCCGCCATTTTCTACAAGAAACATGACTTCGTATTTGCTATCCTGATAAAAAATCTCTTTCTTAAAAGACACCTACTATAAAAGGTAAGAATTTGCTCCCAAGGATAAGATACTCTTTTTTTTATATATATACAGACGAAACACAATAGCTCGAACACTGATGGCTAGTTTACCATGGCTAATTCCAACTCGTTTTTCATTTAAGTAAATTTTCTTATTTCGTCAGGAAATTGAATGTTGTGTGTACTCATTTGATTCGCCTCATTATAATGAAATTAAATGTTGTGTGTACTCATTAGAATCGCCTCATTGAGGCAAGGTGAGATAGACCAAAGAGGTACCTGCTCAACATCAGCTGCTCACAACACATTAAGAAAACATGCCTATTCAAATATACTGAAAATTTTACCAGAAAAAAAAAAAAAATTTCAGATAAAAAAATCTGATATTTTTCATATGTCTGCTAAAAAACATAGATTGTGGATACTCGTTAGAACCGCCTCGACGAGGCGGTTCTAACGAGTACTCACAATCTATGTTTTTGAGCAGAAATAAGAAAAATAATGTATACCCCTGTAAACCCCTGTTTTACTATATAAAAGAAGGGTTTAATGGGGTCAAAATTATATAGGTATGTTTTCATAATGAAAAATTCGTATGCCTTATTCTTTAGATATAAATACTGTAACAAAACATATAAAGCAAAGTTCCTTACTTTCATTATTACCAAGTAATCATTAAAATAATAAAGAAAAGTTGCAATACTTGTTTCCAATAGTATAAGAGGCTCCATTGCAGAAGAGAGACAAAACAATTTTGATAGATTAACCGCCCCTGAAAGTGTGTCAATTTCCATTAAGGCCTGTTTCACTTCAGCCTCACCGCAGCCGTAAGGCTCCTCTGCGGTCACCTTTTTGACATAAAACGCTGGGGTCCGTCCGGCAGCCGCAAGATCGTCGTACGAATTTAAAAGTCGCAAGGTCATTGCAACGTCTCAGACTTAATTCTCAACATGCACATTATTTCTGCAATTTTGGCAATTTTTGGATTTTGCTAGGCTGCCGCAAGGACGTTTTGAGACACCCGCAGAACTGACTCAAGATTTTGTAGGAGTTTACTAGTTTTCAGGCTGGGGCTGCTGTCAATCATTTCTTAGGTTTGTCTTGCGACAGTCATAAGGCAGTCGCTCGGGCATCCTACGGCTGACGTGCGTCTTAATAGAATGCTGTAGCAAGAATGTTGAGAATCGTAAGACAATCGCAGAAGTCGCACGGCAGCCTCGCGGCAGTCCTACGGTCGTTGCATCTAGAACACCCAACACTCTCTGTCTAGGCTCCAGACAAGAAACATGCCCGCAAAACAGAAATCTAGAGGGAGGTTGGAAAACCATCGCCATTGCGGCTGCTGCTACTGTTGAAGAGCCTGTGGAGACCCAACAGCCATGGCAGACAGAGGAACCAACCAATGAAGTACCCTTAACCTCAAAGCAAGACGATGTGAACTCGGACTCTAAGGAGGATGACATCAGTGCCTTCAGGTGCGAGAAGTTCTCTATGTCCGCTCAAGCCGAGAACGCCTTTTTCCAGTGGTTCAGCGAGTATCCAGAGTTCTATGTAAAGAGCCATCGGTGGTACGCAGACAAGGTGTATAAGGATAAGCAGCTTGCCCTGATAGCCGCGCAAGTGGATGAGCCTAGTGTATATATCATTTACTTTGCCTTTTAATATATGCTGCATTAAACCATAATAACCAAAGTGAGCAATATTAAACACCACCGTTTATCTCAAGGCCCGGGTGACATACGTAGGTTATTATAGTATAAGACAGATATACCATGTCTGTGCGCATTTATTTGGTATTCTGCACTCGGCTTCCAGCCTGACTATCTAACTTATTTCATAAGATATCTTCTTGTATTGAAATGCCACAAAAAACATCAAGCTCCTTTGGCTGAACCATTTGCTGTAAGTATGTACTTTTCGCTTTCGGTCTTGTGTCAAGTATATCTAAATGGCTGCCACCAGAGACAGTAATCACGAAACATACAAAATGCCAAGTCTCTTAAACCGCTTCATCGATATCCATGAAATTTCAACTCTACAAGACCTTCCATCAAAAGTACATATATACGTATGTTAGCGACCCTATCCGTTTAACCTTGTTTTCTCATGTTTTCAATCCAGCTGTCTGAGTTCAGCTTTATCCCGATTGACTTCATGCTCACCTTGCAGTCGTCAGAAGACGTTGACAGAACGGAAGCAGGAGAGGAGGTGGTACGGGAGGGAGGAGATGGTGGTAATGGCAGCAATTAGTATCACAGGATCGTAATTACGTGTTATTTCATTATGACTTGTCTTCAGTTGTATGGGCAGCAAGAGGTGTCAATGTTGCATTAACGAATATGATTTGATGGTGATGGTGGCAGCAAAACGTTCGACAGCGTTGCAGTAATAGCCCTTTTGGTTTATTATGGTATTTACTCTCCGAAATGACTGATTTCAAATGCGATTCATCTTAGGACCCAGGTGCAATATGTGCGTAATTATTGTATAAATTAGGTGTACCAAGGTTCATGCATATTATCGCTACGAACATGCGCACGAATGATAAAATCACAAAGACTTCAATTCCGTTGCATCATGTATGGAAACAAAAAAAAGCCACGGTATTGCAGTAACACCATAGTGTTGTCTATCATAATTTCTGTTTTATTGTGTGTATATGCTGTGAAATAAAGTTTGCTTCTGTTGGAGTTTCAAATTTGTAGTTTCTGTCTATCGTAAATTGCAACCTAAATTGTAGTACATAGCAAAGCATACAGCGTTCATCACTTTTATTCCAACAACTGCAATGGGGTTTCGAAACGTTCCGATAAGAAAGCCATAACATGATATTTTCTATAATAAACATGGAGTATCTTTACGCCTTCAGCAGACATCTATGCAGTTAAATACTTGGGAGTTACATCGTTCGCAGTATTTTAGGTTTCAAAACTTTGCTTAAAAACCAAAACTCATGACCCATTGTGATAAATTTCTCTATTGTGTTTGACAAAACCATGTATCTATGGGAAAAATGATTATTCTTGTTCAATTAACAAACTAAACAGTTATACGTTTCTTATCGGATCGTATTAAAAATTCCTCGTACACTAATTTTTAAAGCTCTACTGTCATCATTGCACTTAAGCTACTGGTCTTGTTCACATAGTCTGGTCTTGTCATGGACATCTACTCACTTGGCTGTTGTAATAGGCACATACATAGTCCCGTTCTGCAACACCTATTATGAGGAGACCTCTCCGCTGTTGTCCATCAAGAAGTTGACGTCCTTGACGCCAAGCACCGAGAATGACGTTACATTGCCCATCCTACTGGTCAACCTAGGGTAGCGGAAGGAACGGAGCTTTGGTCCGCATCCAACTGTGCAGTTTTAGAGCACCCCAAACAATACTGATAGTACTGGCCACGCTGCATTGCATGGTCGTCAGCAAACACATCCACCGGTGCACCAAGATGCCGAAGGCGTTGTCCACAACACCTCGGGCTCTGGATTGCTCGTAGTTGAACACCCTTTGTTTGTGTGTCATGCCTCTCATCGAGTAGCGTTTCATTAGCCAGATTCGGAAGGGGAAAAGCGTTATCTCCTAGCATAAAATATGGGATGTCCAACCATCCTGACGGAGTGGTTCTGCTGGTGGGAAACCAGAGGAGTTGTCCTCAACAGCGGTCCGGAAGAAGCACTCACTGAAAATGCCAGCATCCGACGCCTCGCTTCCCACACTTGCCCACATAAACTTATAGTCCGCATCTACCACATCCAGCAGCACAATGGAACAGAAACTTTTGTATTTGAAGAATCCGCTCCCGGAGTTATGTGGCTTCTTTATGGCGACATGTTTACCGTATATGGCCCAAAAAGCATGATGGAAGTTCCAACGATGTAAAACCTGCGACATTTCATGCCGTTCGTCGTGGGTAGAATGTGGGATGAGTTCTCTGTATTCTTCAAAAATCGCCCTACACATCAGAACAAAGAGACATTGGTGCTAGTCTTACTCCTTGTTGCTTTGTGGTTTATTCTACGGGGCGATTTGTTGTATGTCTTTCCGTGTGTCATTTTGTTCTTGTGTTTTTCGGTCCTTTCAGTATTGCGATTACCTTGCTTGGGGAAGAGAGAGCTAATCTTAGTGCTTTTCGTACGTTTGTTCGGTTTGTGCTGTTAAGATTTGTCGGTTTCCTCTTCCTCTTGGGGTCTGGGAAGGGCTGCGGTTTGTGATTGTGGCACTCCCTGGACTTTTCTCTTACTTTTTTTTATTGTGTTGTGTCCTACCCGGAAACCGTATTGTAATGACTTGAAACTCATCTCTGTGGCCAGAAAGTGTAACGTTATGACCACTTTCTCCCCGGACTCAATGGAACCTCGTCCCCTGAAACATAATCCATACGATGAACATTAGGATTACGTAAGACTCGTACGGTGGTTGAATATATTGCAAAGGATAGTTGCGATTCAAAGTGGTTATCGACTCTTACATACACTTGCCTGTTCGACTTGCTTATGCGCGGGATGACCTTAACAGCAACTTTTCAATCATGTCGCGGCTCATCCTTATGTAGCCCATATTGTCATCCCCGGACTTTTTCTCCAGCTCCTGGAAGAGGGCGTGGTACTGGCAAACAACCGGTGTCGCTCAATCCAGGGTTTGAACCACCAACGCCTCGGCGGTCTTATTCGACCTTAACGCACTGGGATAAGCAGCGCCAGAATTGCTGCGTCAAGATCTTCATCACGCCTTCTTCTTAGAACAGAAATACTCTGTGGTGGAATATCCATCAAGATGTGATGTGCTTCCAAGCTATGATGAAACTCTGAGGGTTGATAGTAATGCACGTGTATTTTATTCCTCACTTGAGACGAATTCGTACGATGAACGTACGGACATCTTAAGATATATGATATGGAACAGGCGTAAGGAACACAATATACAACAAGAAGCAATTAGATGTTGGTCTGTTCAAATGGATGATGTATGACTAGATGTAAAATACACAATTCATCTCCAAGGGACACATGCTTGCCCTTAAAGCGCCAATAACACCTGCAGCAGGTGGCACTTTTATTTTTTTATTTTATTTTTTTTACTTTTGATAGAAAATACATCAAGCCAAGCAGACGATTCACATGAAATATCAAGACTTATTTTCTATGAAAAATTAAAAGAAAATACAATGTTGTTTGTTACAAATGCTTTGCACATTAAGAGTTAGAATAGAACTTCCTAATGACAGGTTGCTATTAAATTTATATTGTTAAAATATTATAGGTATATTACAACGACTTGACAGGATATGATCTGAACATGAACAAATGACGTTGTCTATCACTTTAAAAATGGCTAAGTCTATTCATAATTTTGGTTGAACATCGTTTGTTTCTATAATGTTTGTACTCTCACTTTTGTGACGTACGAAACGAAATTTTACCCTTGATAGACTCAGTCGGTTGTAGGGCTGACTATCATCCCAAAATTTGACTATCACGATACTTTCACTATCAGAGAAACCCCTATTGCGAAACTATTACTGTCAAGGGTCTAATATCACGATGCATCATGATACTATCTCCATCTCCAAATCACACAGTATTTTAATGTATTTCGTTGAATTTTACAAAGACCGGACTACATTTAAAGATATATAACATCACTGCACTCTCAAAAATCAGCTTTGCCACCATTTAAACAAATATTATTGTAAAGCAGAAGTCTTTCTTTTCTCATACTTTGTTAATTTAGACAAAGAAGCTTCAATATGGGGTATCAGAATGAGAAATCTACAGGGACAATCTATCAAAACTACCGATAGTCGATTAGTCGATGAGACTATCAGTAATAGCTATCGATAGTTAAAATCACTATCACGATAGCATTATCATGGCCCGGCCTCGGTGGCTCAGTCGGATTCGCGTCCAACTGGTGTTCAGGAGGTCGCAGGTTCGATTCCCGGTGAGTTCGGCAACATTCTGTGTTGGAGATTAATTATGGAATATTTTCTATGGTCAGTCTCTCCCTTCCGATGATTCAAGTAGGGCAATATTATCTGCTGAGAGGACTTAGCCTGTTGGGGACCACCCGATTCCAAGTCAAACATTAGAGCTATCGCTTGCACAGCCAAACGTAATAATAAAGAAATAAGGAAAGAATGTCATTTATGCAAATAAAGAAAGGAAGAAAGAACGAAAGAACAGCAGGAAACATCAAGCGTATGTTTGTTGTATGTCCATCATGCAAGAAGAATCAGATTTGTGTCAGTCAGACAGGCTTTGCTAAATTTCAAGGTATGTTTATTAGAGGTGAATAAAAAGTGGAACGATAATACTCTGTTTCTACCGTGTTGCGGCTGACCACCCTGCAAAAAAATTGACGAAGTCTGTCTCTTAGCAATCCCAGACAAGACCTCTATAATGTTATTGTACATACCAAGTTTGGTGACAATCGTTTGTCATTTACTCTAGTTATCATCCGGAAACGAAATATGGATGGACGGACAGACACACGGACTCCAATGTGAAACCATAATACCCCACCACTATCGTGTGATGGTGTATAAAAGCCAATAGTGATCTAAATACCGATTTCAAAAAATGAATGCCTCTAAGCGAGGTAAAGTAATTCTTCTCGTTCAGAACGGAAACAAAGCAATTCTTACTTTACACTGGATTAGTATCTATGGCATAGTCAAGGCATTTTTTGGAGATATGTTGTCGTTTTTATAACTTGATATGATGAAGTTTAAATTTTCATATTTCGATTATTTATCCAATTATTTTAGATTTTATTAAACAAAAACAACAAAAGAACTGTTGTATATCTGAATATATCACTCTCTTTGATTAAAAGGATACGAATAATTAAAAGAATAGCATCTATCACACATATGACCACCCGAAATCTCCTTATGCAAAGACTGTTTCCTGGCATTTCATCATTCATTTTATATGACATAATAGTTTGAAGAAGACAATATACGAATCCAACTCCAAAGGCCAAAATTGAGCCAAGAAGATGCACCGCATTAACAATGGTCATCTGCAAGGCAATCAAAATGCGTATCACGTTAGCTATTTATATGTGTCTGTATATGTGTATGTCCATGTAGCGATAAGTAGCCATCAGACTTTGTCACATACTTTAGTATATAAGGCAGCTCAACGGCCCGGCTAATAAAGTTAGTGTCACGCGCATCACTGATGATGGCGGCTCTGGTTCACTTGTCTTATAACATATTAGCAATAATGAAATAAATAGATGTAAAATCTTTCAAAAGGCTTTAATCCTTTTAGGGCTGCAGAGCAAGCCAAATACCTCTGCAAACAGTGTCTATCAAGATACCGATACCAATATTTGCAATACTAGACAGATCCAAATTCAAGGATAGAAAAGTCCAATTCACAAATACATGGGTGAAAGGGTAAAAGATAGAGTCAAATATATATATGTCAGTGGTCATCTTTGAATGACCATTTACTCTTTATTTCCTGGCATTTAGGATAGAGTCAAATATATCTGCCAGTGGTCATCTTTTAATGACAATTGACTCTTATTTCCTGGCATTAAGAAGAGAGTCAAATATATATGCCAGTGGTTATCTTTGAAAGACCATTTACTCTTATTTTGTCAAGTATACATATCAGTGGTCATCTTTGAATGACCATTGACTCTTATTTCCTGGCATTTCAGGAAATAAGGTGCCATTCCGTTATGTTATATATCAAATCAAAGCTAATTTACTTCACATACATAATATGACAATTTAATTATTAGAAAACTCGTAAATATTCTTCACTGACAGAAGACAGATTTGCACATCTTTCTCTTTGTAATAAGATGCAAAGAGACTGAATTCTGTCATATCCAAAGTATTTCTTTTCACTTACTGTGACAGGTAGACTGACATTTTAGCTAAATGTAAAACCCTCTTGAAATCTTGTATAAATAAATAAATAATAAATAAATAAATAAATAAATAAACAGTTTCGGTTTTCATCGAGAACCAACACTGGACTTGACCTGGTGATGTAACGGGACTTTGGATGTTTAGACTGGTTACTAATGGTAAACCAAGGCTGTTAGGTATTGCTCAGGTTGTATGTCCCACTGTTCCCGGTTCATAACGTGTGGGGATCGACTGATCTCTATAGTTTCAATTACTTGTCTAAGTTTATTTTATTTGTTTTCCTGTAAACTAATTTTGCCCCCTTCCAATCGATGACACCGTTAGAACTTTTGATAAAAAATGTTTCAGTTGTCTTTCGCTTTGACCTGTTGTATATGTTTTGACTTTTTTTTCTGGATATCATTAAAGAATTCTTAGGATTATTGTGATATTCTGTCCTGATGAACCGATTCAGTAAACTGCGCTCGCAAAACGGACAAGATTTTGTCAAACGGCTGCGATCTTCCGAAAACACGGAAAAACAATTTCCGCTAGTGGAATTACATTGCGTTTCCAGCGAGGTGTTGAGACGAAGACAACACCCCTCTCAGTTTTTTTTAAGTCCCCACTGGATACTTATTTACCTAGAGACTGCGAGTCATGCGTGAAATGGTCTGGTAAGAGAACGCGTGAGGATAGCTAATAATCAGAGATTTCTACGAAACAGTTACTATATCGTTTTTTTTATTTTGCTTAAAAGGTGAGGCAAGTGAAGACAAGAAGTTGATTCGATACTAAATATAGTGATGTTTTGAGTTGACTTGCCCTTCAGTGCAACGTATCCTCAATCCACCCTACCCTTCTCTCCCTTCTGCTACACCATCTTACCCTACGAAGCTGGGATAGGCCAGGATAGAAGGGTAAGGTAGGATAGGGTGGTAGGGCTTGGTAAGATAGGGTTGGGTAGAGTGCGATATATTGATACAGTGTTTATTTAGTAAAGGGGAAGTCGTGATTTCTAAGACAGCCACAACTAGTCCACTTGGACACCATCCAAGACAGGTTTCGAAAAAAAAATCTGAAGTGATCTCGAATGAGATGGCGATAACATTCGTTACAGTGTTAAGTAAAGGGGGTGTTGCGATTTAAAGAATGGCCGTCTGGCGGCCATATTAGTCGACGGCCCGATTATTGTATAAATTATAATTGTTCGTAAATATGAACTGTATCAAAATCGGTAAAGGGTTTCATGAATGGCTTTTAAAGTTTTTCTTTTGGGTTACATGGCAACCAGAATCTGCAACGACCCCAAATATTTTGAATATTTTCAGTCGGTATCACCCAAGGATTATTCCTGTGAAATGTTAAAATTAGCTCAGTGGTTTATCAAATTTATTTGTTTGTTATGTTTTCGCTTTGATACATTGACTGACTTGGGTGCCTTTATGCGAACCGAATTTTTATGTATTTCTGTATTAAGGGTAGCATCGGGACCCAGGGTGGTTGGCTAGTCGTAAAAGTGCTTTAACCTCCCCCAGTGGTTTATTCTGCTGACCGTTCTAAGCCGGTAGTGCCAGTAATTGTTGCTTTGTGATTTATTTTGCGAGGTCATTTGTTTTAAGTCTTGCCTTGTGTTATTTTGTTCTCGTGTTGTTCAGTCATTTTAGCATTGCGATTACCTCGTTTGGGGAAGAGAGAGCTAATCTTAGTGCTTTTCGTACGATTGTTCGATTTGCGCTTGTTTGGTTTTGTCTGTTTTCTCTTCCTCTTCGTGTCTGGGATGGACTGCAGCTTGTGATTGTAGCCTACCTGGACTTTTCTCTTACCTTGTTTTGGAGGTGATAGCGGGATGGACGAACCGACGGACAGGCGGTCGGCGATGACGACGACGGACGGTGACCGATCTCAAAAGCTTCATACGAGCGACGAGCTTTTGGCTCAAGTGAGCTAAAAACACGGAAAATGAACTGCCAAAGAAACACACCGACAAATGGTTAAAAAATCTTTCGAGTAGAGTTTTAAGCGTGCATGAACAGAAAAAAGTAGAGTCAAAGGACTTAAATATCGCTGCTAGCCCGGGCGGTGTTCGTGCGCACGATTTAATTTTGGCTACAGAGCGAAGCCTTGTGGGGTTTAGACCAGAAAAAGCGGATCATGCGATCGGAGGTGAGCGGTCTCCTAAAAAATGTCAAGACGTCCATAGAAAGGAAGGCAATGATCAGGACTCAATGTACAATGTAAATACCTAACACCTTCCGTCCAAGACAGCAACAGCACCACAATAAAAACACTACAAGCGGAAAACAAAAATGACAGTTTCTTCCCAAAAAATGGCCAAACGGCTATCCAAAATAAATATTTCATAAACTCAAAGACAAACAATGACAGAAATAGTAAGATAAAAGTCAAAAAGGATTGTCTTTGGAAACAATGAACACACAAAATTACGAAAATCGGAGACACGATTTAGTTAAAGCACCGCCTTTGAACGGTCAGTAAACAAATCACTGGTGTGTATGTGCGTGTGTGTGTGATGGGAGATGGGAGGGGGCTTAAATCGATTTTACGTGGCCACAACCCTAGCCCTTAGTTCGATCGTGGTATACACAAGACATTTGTTCAGTCCACGTAAAGGATTTCAGTGATAATCTTCGAGAACATAAAAATCAAACGAATACAGAGATGGAACAACGATGAGGACTCGACAGCAAGAAATAACTGAAATGCTGAAGCAAAAGAAAACTATCAGTTGGACTCCGGTGGGCCCGACCAGAGCCAGAGCATCAGGCACCAATCGACACTTAAGAGTCTTTAGGTCAAAGCCGTCATAGAGTCTGAGGCCCGACCCGCCGGCGTGCAGCCAAAGAGGGAAGCAAAGTTATTAACCGTAATTGGATTAACTACCCTGCATGCAGTCTGTCGTATTACATTTACATTTATGTTGTACCCAATCTTTATATATCGAAGAATGATTTTACAAAATTGAGAGCTAAAATCATGCAAGCATATTTTCCTGAATTTATATTCTAAGTCGCCATAAAATTCATATTCCGATAGGCCTCGTTACAGAAGAGATTTAAGTAACACTGAATTTTGAAACTGAATCGAAATGACTACTATAAAATTTAGAAAAGGCTTTGCGGATTTTATGGTACCGATAACCCTGATTTAGAAGTTGAGCAGTTAATAATTTATTTTCGAGTGTTGAAGTCATTAACATGACTAGCGACTCTGGCGAACCGAATTAGTAGCGATATATAAATACCGTATGATGCTCGACGAGGAACATCCCCATCCAAGTAAGGAGAATTTACAATCTTAAAATAACGAATTTCAGGAAAGAAGAAAGACAGTTAATTAAAGGATCCATATTCCTCAAAAATAGACATTTTATTGTCCCAGAAAGGTTTAATATATTGACATATGGTATTAATACAATAAAAAACGTGGCACCTGACAATCTGTATAATTTCTGGGATCAAAAATGAAATGGTTTTTATCGTATCTCTGAATTTATGTTGCCAGCAACTCAGCAAGGAGCCTACCCTCAAATACAAAAGGACGCTGGATGACATATTACAGATACTGAAAAACGAGAGTTTATTTTATATGCAATGGCGTCATGGTAGGGATCGTGACTGAAGAAGAGGAACTGTTCAATCAAGACTGTTGACATAGTAGTCGCACCTCTGATAACGAATAGAATATAATAAAATAGAATGTTTTATATTCCAATTATGGCCTCTTTCGGACATACAATTAACATAATCGATCGCTTGTATACCGATTTTGCCGTCTTAACCAAGTACAAGAATTCATCAAGACATTAAGGAAGGAGCTTATGAAAGATTTGTGGGTTTCTGGCCAACTCGTACCTTAGTCAACTCGTACCTAAGTCAACTCGTACCCATTTTTGGTCAACTCGTACCTTGGTCAACTCGTACCTTACTAAATTTTTGCGTGTTAAGTCGTGCCATATTGTCTAATTTTAGGAGTCATTCTGCATAGCTCAAGATAATAGGAATATCCAGATAAACATTTTCCTTTCTCCACAAAAATATATGTGCTTTTGGGTACTCATTAGAAAGGCTTCACTGAGGATGCTATGGGCAGATTCAGCAGACGACAAACTGGCGCTATTTTTCCTAGAAAACAGGATCTGACACGTAATGCAAATTATCTCCTACCTAAGGAGACAATTTGCATGAAGTTTAAAATCTTATCTTCTATGAAAAAAAACAAACAAAAAACAACATCTGGTCAGGGTCTACATTGTTTACAACTCATCTGACAGTCTTTAAGGTCATATGCTAGCAGCTTTTGTCATAATATGGGAGCTCGTTAATTATACATCACGCTGTGTTTACTGTCCTCAGGTCGTGACTGACTAATTCAGAAATATGTTAAATGAAGGTCCATCTGTCCAAACTCAATAGACCCAGGTCAAGTCGTGCACATCATGCAGCACAATCAGGGTCTGCAAAGGTCCGATTATAGAATAAAATATATTACTACTTGCATATACTTTACATCCCAGACTAGTAGCGAACAAGGTCGACGTGGATCAGACGCCTTATCCCGCTGCGCCCGATCTAGGTCCACACTGCCCGCCAAGATCCATCTGTCCAAACAGAACAGACCCAAATCATACCATGCACACCTTGCAGCACAATCAGAATCATATAGATTTATATGAAACCAGTATTGTCAACATGTTTTCTACTTTATATGGGCCTTAGCATTCGAATAAAAAATAAATATTAGCCTCAAAATAGCTTAAAATTTGTATTACCGGTCTCGCAAATACGATGCTGCCAACGGTCGCAGGCATCACAAATTACAGCATGCTGACGTCTACCAACAACCTTGCTACTTGCAGTGCAAAGATCAGACATTTTGATTTTATTTAAAGCCTTTGATACTCGTGAGAGGAATCTGAACTTCTTATATATCTAGTAATTGGCAGGTAAAAAGAAAATAGTACACAAAAGATAATAACCCTTAAAAAAGGCTTGCTTGTCATTAGGCCCCGCTGAAACAAAAACAACAGCTTGCCGACAAAATCAAAGTAATTAAAAACAGTCTTCGATTAAGGACAAGATTTAAGGACCCGTATTGATAATCGTTTATGACACTTACATTAATCGGTACACGTTTACCTAATGTGTCAGTTATGGATTTATGAAAATAATGATAAACAAATTACATGAATCGTATCGACAATCGTTTATCACATCCATATTAATATCTACATGTTTAACTAACGTGTCAAATAACGGGTGCATCATAATAATGAGTAACGAAATCTACTTACCTACCTACCTGTCTGTCTGTTTGTCCACCCGTCCGTCCAGTATCTATTTTCACAAGGTAGGACTTCAAGAAATTAGGTACGAGTTATCCTAACTAGGTACGAGGTACGAGTTGACCAGACAACGGGTACGAGTTGACCAAAAATAGATACGACTTGACTAAGGTACGAGCTGACTCGGGTACGAGTTGACCAGCTACCAATTCCTGTACCCAATCCTGGAGTAAGGCAGTTAGATAGGGACCCCACGGTGTAGTCAGGAAGAACTTGAAAGCTTGAAAGCGTGCAAAAGCGCGGTCAGATTTGTAACAGGACATTACATGTACGCAGCTTATTTCGCCCTCAACTAAAATTATGCTTCCGCAAATATAAATTCATAATATTTCTTTATACAAAGTCTTGACAAAATAATAGACTCGACCAGAAAAGGCGATTAATACTTATAAAAAAAATATAATTCCAATGAGACATTTAGACGAGTTCTAATTATTTTGCGCTTAATTCGCTCCAACAAAACGGTGAAAACAAACAAACAAACAAACAAACACACACACACACACACACACACACACACACACACACACACACACAGAGAGAGTTTGGTGGATTCACTATATTCGCTAGTACCAAATAGCCAGAATATTCAGCAAAAGGTCATACTTCAAATGTGCTGAAGACTTTGAAATGTATACTGAACCAAAAAAGAAACTTTCGCGAGACTTCAATGGGACTGTTTCCACATACGTGTATATTAACAATTTTTATTCGTATTTGTTATTGCACAATAATTTAAAATCCATTCATCAAAGTTCATTTACAATCTGAAAATTATCAGTTTCATCGATTTTCCAATTTCATTTGAGGTAGGTGTCGATTCAATTTCGTTTTGGCTTCAGTAACGAGTATGCCCACCGCGAGCATTGCTTACAGCTTGGCAGCGACGACGCATTGAGTGGATGAGATTATTAATTTGAGCCTGGGTTATATTATTCCACTCTTCTAGCAAAGCGTCACGGAGCTCATTGACGTTTCATACAGCATACTATGCGTTAAAGTGCCTTACCTGAAAATTACCGACCATACTAATTCCAAGGTTGGTGATGATGCCAATAAAGAAAGCTACCATGTTTATTCGCAATAATGTCCGCATTCTTGGAGAATTACCAAACAACTCCTGCACTTGTTTATACCGGATATAGACTATGACGCCACCTGTTGAATGTAAAGAGACCAATATATGGTCAAGACTTACATGCGAATAATGGAGGTTTGATGTGAACAAAGGCCTTCGCTGTTTGCCTGAAGACCACACTATTTAGGATTCCATCATGTGAACAGTGATTACCTGCCGTGAGCAGAATCTGCTGATGCGATTGTCGTCACTGTTCGCTGATGCAAGGCCTCAGTATGATAAGAGTTAATTTGTTGCAATAGTTTACTCCTGTATATTAGGACAGACATGCTTACGCAAACAGTGTAGATCCAGATCACGCGGCGTCTGATCAGGATCTACACTGTTTGCCACTCATCCAGCATTATTTTAAACAGCTCTTCAGAGAGTAAAGTGAACTTGCTGAAAATTTAGGAAAAGACTGGTATGGAGTTAAAGTGTCCCAATATTTAGGTTAAGCTATAATGCGGCATTGCGCTGTATAATGGCTTTTGTAAGAATGCTTATACTTCTCTCCTTTTAACATCTTTCAGAAAGACTTTTTTACCTGCCACTTTACCCAGAAGAAGTAATTTTTTAAACATTTAGCATAATTTAATGCAAAGCTGTTTGTCGTAACTACCTATGCACACATAGTTTATTCTCGTCATTGGTTATCGAATAGTTTTACTTTCTTCCATAGTAAAAGTGGCTCCACATATGCAAAACTCGATATGGTAGGTAGTTTCGATGAAGGTTTTCAAAATGTTCCACTTGTTCAAAATTTCTGAAATTTTCACAATATTGTAATGGAACATCAATAATCTTAAATCAGTGAAGACATGCAAAATGATATTTTTAACATTTACCACCCCCCCACCCCCCACAAAGCATAGTTTTCTATTGAAACTGCATACATTACAAAAACACGCCTATTCAAACATACTGAACATTTTAAGCACAAAAAAAAAAAAAAGAAAGAAAATATTCAGATAAACATTCGGATATTTCTCATACTTCTGGTCAAAACATAGATTGTGGGTACTCAGCGAGGCGGTTCTAACGAGTACCCACAATCTATGTTTTTGGGAAGAAATAAGAAAAATAATGTATACCCCTGTAAACCCCAGTTTTACTATATAAAAGTGGAGTTTAAGGGGGTCAATATTATATAGGCATGTTTTCGTGATGTAGGTCAGATCTATTTTGGGTCGTAAATTAATTTTACAGTAAATATTTGAAAACAAAGTACAAAACAGAAAAAAAAACAAAACAAAACAAAAAAAACAACAAAAAAAAAAAAAAAAAAAAAACAACAAAAAAAACAAAAAAAAACGCACACACAAAAACAAAAAACAAAAACAAAACAAAACAAAAAAAAAAAAAAAAAAAAAAAAAAAACAAAAAAAAAAAAAAACACGTCGTTCCTGATAAGATATAATCAATCATAACAAAACATTTTCATTTAGAATAAAACGCCACGCGAAAAAACGTCTTTCCAAAGGTAGATATGTGACGCTGTATTTTTCTTGAGCAAGCAATATAGATAAGGTCAACAAACCAGAGCGTTAATACGTCAATCGCAAATCCAAAACACATAGATAAAAGCTTAACTCATTTCTGACCGTGAACTTTTCTACCTTGCTCATTGGATATGTTCATTACCAATCTAAGGGATGTCCGGTTTGTTTTGTAGTATAATCACACATTATAGAAATCCCTAAACTAAATGCAAACAGTGTAGTTCTGCAGCATCAGATCTGGGTCTTCACTGTTTGCCAATGTCCCTTATACGGGACGCAAGGCATAAATAAGTTAGAATGTAAATAAATTCACATTGATTACTTCAAGAAGAACTGGTGCGGAAGTAGCATCTTGGAACGGTCAAAATAGTAGTACCTTTCGTGGGCTTACACCAGCTTTCACTAGTACACAATCCTGGCTTTAATTGGTTTGGAATTTAACGGCCCAAGCAACACAATTAAGGTTATGTCGACCAGTACTTGTGCACATTATTTCGCTAGAAAATGACATCAGCCCTTCTTGAATCAGCTGAAGGGTGAGAATGGCCTTAAAACAATTCCATGATCAATCTCTACACAACCCTGGCCCTTAGTCATATTCTATCATGCCCATCCGTAGTAAGAATGTTTGAGAATATGCCATATGCTATGTTTGAAAGCCTAGCTAGTGTTAATTAACGAATTATATTTGAACCTAAAAGTGTAACTGTTTGGTTACAATACATTTTGCTTTTAAAAAAAGTAAGAGAAAAGTCCAGAGAGTGCCACAATCATAAACCGCAGCCCTTCACAGACCCCAAGAGGAAGAGGAAACCGACTAATCTAAACAAGCACAAACCGAACAAACGTACGAAAAGCACTAAGATGAGCTCTCACTTTCCTAAGCGAGGTAATCGCAATACTAAAAGGACTGAAAAACACAAGAACAAAATGACACACACGGAAAGACATACAACAAATCGCCTCGTAGAATAAACCACAAAGCAACAAAGAGTAACACTAACACCGGGAACACCGCCTTAGAACGGTCAGTAGAGCAAACCACCGGCGGGTTTAAAGCACTTTTACAGCTAGCTAACTTCACCCTGGGTCCCGATGCTACTCTAAATACAGAAAAACATAAAAATTCGGTTCGCATAAAGGCTCCCAACTCAGTCAATGCATCAAAGCGAAAACATAAAATCAAATTAATCACTATAATAAACAAAGACGAGTACTCATGGCTAATTCTACTGTTTGCCATAGTAAATGAAAACCAATAGTTGAACCACGGCGGGCCAAGCCAAAGACATATCGTCAAGCCCTAACCCACTGGTTAAAGTTTTACGAAGAGGCCGTCATTGAGTCTGAGGCCCGAACCGCTGTCGTGCAATAAAAGAGTGAAGCATAGCCATCAACAATGATTGGATTGACAACTAGGCATGCAGTCTGCCGCATAATATCCAGGCTATAGCCAATTCTTTTATAACGGTTAATAAGTTTTATGAATTGCTCCGAAAAGTTAGATTTACCTACAATTTTTCTAAATCTGTACACCAAATCACCGTAAAATTCGGGTTCCGATATACCTTGTTGCAGAAGTGTTTTCAGACAGACGCTATATTTTTCTAACAAGGCACTGTGTCTGCAATAAAATTTCGAAAACTCCTTACGAAGTTTAAAATAACGATAGCCCTGCCTAAGAAGTTTGGCAGTAAAGGCTTTATTACGGTAGGTAAAGTCATTAAGATTTGAAGAAGCCCTGGCGAATCTAATAAGTTGAGATATGTATATGAGGTACGCCGGGGGACATCGCCATCCAGAAAAGGGAAATTGACTACATCAAAATCAAAATCGTCCCGTTTATCATAAATTTTGGTGGAAACTGTACCATTAGATATACATAGATTTAAATCCAAAAAAGGTGCCTCGGTATCGGAAGAATTTGCTCTATTTAATTGGAGTTATGTAGGGTATATCCGATCCACCATTTGGTCGAAGTAAATATTGTCAATATTTATATTAACCCTAGAGAGTGTTTTTTTTTCAAACATTGATATATCACTGGGTGTATTACTGTATAGATTGAGTTATGGTTTTGCGGTTCAGTCAATCAATTAGGGCAATGTCTACCTAACCACACATTTACTTGACAGGTTTAGTCTTCTATGCGGATAACCAGTATTTGTGCACATTCTTTCGCCCGAAACTGACAGCTGCACTTCTTGAATCAGCGGTAGGGGAGAAAAAATTATGATCTATCTCCACGTAAGAATGTTGCCTGACCCGGCGAGGATCAAATCCGCGACCTCCCGATCACCATTCGACCGCGCATCCGATAGAGCCACCGAGGCAGGCATTGTACTGTTTTGTTTTCGGCTCAAGATGAATAGATACACTTTAAGAAGGGAAGCAACGCACTCAAGAGATTGCCTCCCTTCTGAAAATGTGTCTACTCTGAAAGGACCGAAATTGCTGCCAAGGAGTATATATAATCTTGTTTAAGAGTAGACCCATTTCCAGAAGAAACAGTGTGCAGGAAAGCAAAGAAAAGTAACAAAATATTGTTTCGCAACTGCTAGGTTGGTATTTTAACATGATTTCATCAATGGTTACTATCCGAACAACAATTATCGCCTTCATCATGCTCAGCGAAAGTGCAATCATAATTTTGTAATAAATTAGCACCGATCAACAATAATAAGCCAGCAGACGCTTGATATGACGTTTGCATGATACTGAAACTCGGAAGCGTCCACCAGAACTCATATAACTTAGGAAGGTGCACGGTTCGAGGTTGGCGGATGTAATCACGTGACAAGGCATAATCACGTGGTCATATCAGGTTATTCTACTGACCGTTCTAAGGCGACGGTCCCGTTGTTAGTCTTACTCTTTGTTGCTGTGTGGTTTAGTCTACGAGGCGATTTGTTTAAGTCTTGCATTATGTTATTTTGTTCTTGTGTTTTTCAGTCCTTTTAGTATCGCGATTACCTCGCTTAGGAAAGTGAGAGCTCATCTTAGTGCTTTTCGTACGTTTGTTCGATTTGCGCTTGTTTGGATTTATTGGTTTCCTCCTCCTCTTGGTGTCTGGGAAGGGCTGCGTTTTGTGATTGTGGCACTCCCTGGACTGTTCTCTTACCCCTTTTTTCTATATAAACCGTTGCCTATTCTGTCTAAAGATCATTCTGAAGCAGCTTGTTGAAGGGTTCACCTCGTAGGAGACAAAAGAGTTGTAACTAGAAGATAGATTCCGTGACTTCAGGCAGAAAAACAAATGGCTTAGTTTCCGCATTCTCTTTGAATGAAACTACGTCATAGAGAGGTTACTACGTCACCAAGAGTGCTGTTCGTGCAAGTAGCTTTATTGCCACGTTATCTATTGATGAAACAACGTCATAGAGAGAATACGGAGTTATAAAGGTTGCTGCCTAGCTCGCAGCTACTCTCATCTTCTGGAGGCTATTAACAATATAGGTGTAGACAAAGGTATCAGCTTCAGTTTCTTAGCCTTCGTGATTTTGGTCGATTATGATATAGTCGTTCAAATAAATAATATTGCAAGATTTATTTCTAATCATAAGGCAAGGTAACCCAAAGGTAAATTCTATATTACTCGTATCATCTCATATACATGTTTTAGTGTTTATCAGCTTTTGCATCATATCCATTCTCTGATACTCATTCATTCATAACAAACCGCCTTGACACGTTACGGAACTGATGGCAGGTTAGGCGGAACAGAGTTAAAATCTCCATTATCTCTTACCCAAGATCTCTTACACATGATGCCACGATTGGAGCGACTGCATCAGGTTAGTAAGTATACCAGGCTACTGACTGAAATATAAAGCCTGGAGCAGATAATAGTTGCGCTGGAACCAGCACGGGGAAAACTCCAATTCGATTTATTGCTACACAGACAGACAGCCATGGTAGTGTGTGGAGGGATGAGGTTCCCGAGCAATTGCAGGTATGTAGGATAAGACATCAAGCACAATGCTCAAGGAATGATGTCTCATAAACGAGGCGAAAGGTAACGCAGTGACTGAACGGAGGCATGGGGATGGGGCGGGGTGGGGGCAATTGCTTGCATTAACCCAAAAGGCTGAAGCCGGTACTGCTAATAATTATGATCTGATAAAAATACCTAGTTACACTTATAGTTTTCAGGCTGTAAGTTCAAGCCTGCAACAGAAGGCCTCAGAAACATTATCAGAGCTGGGTCAGGACATCAGATGCCTCACATATCTAGCGTATCTAACAGCGCCACCTAATCGGAGGGAAATCCTGACCAAAGAGCAATTTACAGAGGCTGTAGTGAACTCAGATATGCGGTTACGAATTAAACAAGCACGTCCATCAAGTTTGAATGATGCAGTACGACATGCTGCTGAACTGGAGGCACTCAACAGCGCTAAGCGTCGGCATCTGGAAAGTCAGGGTTATATGAGGTCTACGTCTGAGAAATCTTTGGATGAGAAGTCGGATTGAAGGCTAGAATCTGGCATAAGAATACTTCAATAGACAGTGCCCGACCTACAAAAGTCATTTTGAAACATCGACAAATAGAGATGTAAGATCAGACAAAATAGGTAAGACAGTTGTAAGAAGCACGCAAACCTTGACAAACCTAAATGCTCTTATGCGGTTCAGAAGATCACATGAAATGAAACTGTCCTTGTAGACCAGACATTACAATACTAGAAGCGATACACCGAAGAAAGCTGAGACTACCAAGCAGAGCATTTAGCTTCTGCGAGTGGAGCATTCTATGCAGAATGCTTATGAATAACATAATAACAGAATGCTTATTGGCACAAGGGCAACACTTATACTGCCATTTAAAGCATGGGATGTGATAAGTAAGTCAATCTCCAATGAACTTAAGAAGGTTAGCATGCGGGTTTTTACAGCATTCGAAAGTCAAATACAAGTGAAAAGTAAGGCGACTGGTATTATTGAGCTATGCGATGTGCAGTGCACAACTGAGATTGTTGTTGCTGATATCGACATGGAAGTAATATTGGGATTGGAATTTGTAAAGGTAAACTCCTGGCAACTGGCTTATTAGAATGCTTTATGGTTACAGTTTCTGAGACAACAGAAAGACCAGCAAGTCTGAAGCTATCACAGAAGAAACCATTCAAGTTCCACTACTACGACAAAGTAATCTCGGGTTTACTGAACCAACAAAGAAATAATAAGGAGCAGGAGCAAGCATGATAACTAAAGTATTAGTTCGTATTAAAGATAAGATACTCTTAAGAGCGGTTAGTTTTGATAATGAACAACAGAACATCTACCCGGAATAAATGCTGCAGATTTAAATTTTTAAAATTGTACATCTTGTAAAGGTTCATGATGAGAATCACCATGCTCAATACAGGTCCCGAATCATCCTCAAGATCTATATGAACGAACCATATAATGTCTGACACCTGGGCAATGCAGTGAAGTGGCAAAGCTGTTGATAAGTCATCAAGCGTCATTTTCAGAATCCGATGCTGACTTAGAAAGGACAAGGTTTATAAAGCATAAGATTACAACAGGTGATACACGCCCAGTCAAACAACTCTTGCGTAGATTACTAGCGGGTATGAATGAAGAAATCAATTAGCAAATTAGAATGGATGAAATACAGCCATCATATAGTCAATGGGCTAAAGGATGGGGAATAGTGATGGTACGGATAAAAGACGGGACAACACGGGCCAAACGGAGTCCAACTGTTGGTTTTCTTTTGCTTCAGCATTTCTGTTATTTCTTGCTGTCAAGTCCTAATCGTTGTTTCATCTCGTATTCGTTTGATTTTTATGTTCTCGGAGATGTTGCACAGATGAGTTAGGAACCCTTCACACGGACTGAACAAATGTCTTGTGTATACCACGGCAGAACTAAAGGCGAGGATTATGGCCACGGAAAATCGATTTAAGCCCCCACCCCGGTATTGACCGTTTCAAAGCGGTGCTTCTGCTAGGGTTTACTATTTCTGTTATTGTATGTCATTGCATGTATGTCCTGGAGATTGTTTTGGATATGCGTTCGGCCAATTGTTGACGTATTATTGTTGATCGGTGCTAACTTTATTAATAATTTATGATTGCATTTACAATGAACATTATGGAGGCGATAACTGTTGTTGGGATAGTAACCAATGATGAAATTGTGTCAAAATGCTAACCTAGCAGTTGTGAAATAATGATTATGAGTGTTTTGATGAGAAGGATTTTTTATTTGTTTAATACGTAAGACTACTTCCGAGAGAAAATAGAACACAATATATGTAGTATAACCCAGATAGAACCCCTCTTCGCAACATTACCTACGCTTCCGTTTTTATGCGTACCGCATGTAAAGCTTAACTTTTATCTTCAGCAAACAATTAACAAAGATGTATACAAAGGCTTTTTATCTATTTATTTAAGTTGTTGTATTTATTTAAAAAAAATACAACAAATTCTTTCAATACAAAATAGCAAATGATATCGATTTGACCCTCTGTTTTCTCAATACGCTGCTTAGCAAAATAAAAAAAATAATGAGTAAAAGAAACTAATTTAAAAAAAAAATTTTTTCAGGTGCTACGTTGTGTTGAGTATCGGCCTAAATATTCTTTTAAAGTTACTTTTGCTCATAGGTTATGTCGAGCACTATCCTGCCCCCATCAGGTAAGAACTTTCTTTTGAAGACCAAGTTCCCTGGTCTAATTAAAGTGTCTGCTGGCAAATAGCCACCTATATTAATCTGGGGTTCAGCCCTTGAAAATCCCACGCTAGTAGTATTGAACAGGAAATACACTTTCTCTCCTTCATCAGGAACACTTATTTCCTAACAGTTTTTTTTATTCATCTTAATCTGAATTAACATATGCCCTTCTTTGTTATTTGGGGGTGATATGGCCACCTCCTCTTTCTCACTAAGACGATCCTGAGTCACTGATACTGATTTTAATGTCATCTTTTTCCATTGTGGCAGTTTCTGTTTTCCTCTTTTTTTTGAACAAGAACATACATTAACTGACTTCCTGAACACTAGGCCAGTCATAAACTCGCTAGTACCTCTATCGTCCTCTACATTTATGTCCGGATCATTGTCTTACTATTGCTTCTCAGCAGCACTCTCTTTCTCTGATTTAAATCTCTCTCCTTATCTTTATCCCTAAGTGCTGATTCAACAGACTTCACCGGTTACCCATGAATGGTTCCCTTATGTTTTAACATGCATGACATTTTCTTAAATGTGCCAATGTACTCTTCACGTTCTTCTCTCAGTATTGTTCATTTTATCAGATGATATGCAGACCAGTCTTTTGCAACAAAGTTTTTGCATGCTGAGCAGACAGTGTGCTATCCTTCTGTAGTTTTAACGTGGGCATGACTGCTGTGGAAGTATGTATAATGTAATCATTAGCCAAAACTAGTTTGTGTCTTACTCGTTTACTTTCGGCCGCTTCTTACTCGTTTACTTTGCAGCTCTACTTTTTCCTCTTCTTTTTTCTGAGAATGCATCGTCATCATACAAGTTGCTCCTAAGGTCTTCGTTTTCCCAAGCTAATACCTATATTCAGCTAGCTTCATTCAATTGCAATGAATAATCTGGTTAGTGTTATCTCCACATTTTATTTCATAAAGAACATGTGATAGTCTCTTTGGTAAAGTTCTTTCCAAAAAGATGTTAGTTTTGAGGAATGACCTACCTTCTTTACAGGGAAGGAAACATACATTATTGCCAGGTTCGAATATCTCATATAACAGCTTTCTGTCCCTAACTTTTTTTTTTGTCTCATCATTGTCTGACCTGTGGTTCGTCAAACATAGGTATGAGCGGATTCTAATTTCTCCTTAAGCTTGAAAACATTGGTTTAAAGGTATGGGTTTAATAGATGGAGGCATTTTTGAACATAATATCTACTGGGATAGTTGGTTCTCGACCAAGCATTATCATATTTGGCGATAAGCTGGTGGTCTCATGCTCTGACGACCAATAAGCCATCACGACATATGGAATATCTCATCCAAGTCCTAATGGTGGCCATTAACAAAGGCACTTAGGCTACAAGTGTCCTGTAAAATCACTTCACCATACCATCAGATTGAGGATTGTATGTCGTCGTACGGGTTTTGTCTGTTTGTAATAACCTACACTGTTCATTAAATAAATAACACCCAAAAAAGGTGAGAGAAAAGTCCAGGGAGTGCCACAATCACAAACTGCAGCCACTCCCTGACAACAAGAGGAAGAGGAAACCGACAAAACCAAACAAGCACAAATCGAACAAACGTATGAAAAGCACTAAGATTAGCTCTCTCTCTTCCCCAAGCGAGGTAATCGCAATGCTAAAAGGACTGAAAAACACAAGAACAAAATATCACAAAGTAAGACATAAAACAAATCGCCTCGTAGAATAAACCACAAAGCAACAAAGAGTAAGACTAACACCGGGAACACCGCCTTAGAACGGCCAGTAAAGTAAACCACCGGGGGTTTAAAGCACTTTTACAGCTAGCCAACTTCACCCTTGGCCACGATGCTACTCTAAATACAGAAATAAATAAAAATTCGGTTCGCATAAAGGCTCCCAACTCAGTCAATGCATCAAAGCGAAAACATAAAAATCAAATTAATCACTATAATAAACAAAGACGAGTACTCATGGCTAATTCTACTGTATGCTAGAGTGAATGAAAACCAATAGTTGAACCACGGCGGGCCAAGCAAAAGACATATCGTCAAGCCCCAACTCACTGGTTAAAGTTTTACGAAGAAGCCGTCATTGAGTCTGAGGCCCAAACCGCCGTCATGCAATTAAAAAATGAAGCCTAGCCATAAAAATGATTGGGTTAACAACTAGGCATGCAGTCTGCCGCAAAATATCCAGGCTATAGCCAATCCTTTTATAACGGTTAATAAGGTTTCTGAATAGCTCCGAAAAGTTAGATTTTCCTACAATTTTTCTAAATCTGTACACTAAGTCACCGTAAAATTCTGGTTCCGATATACCTTGCTGCAGAAGTGTTTTCATACTGACGCTATATTATTCTACCAAGGCACTGTGTCTGTGATATAATTTAAACTGCTAACCTTGATCCGAATGGATCTTATCAAGTATGCCGAAACGTGATATAACCTCGTTTACTAAAATGTTTGCAATAGTCACTGCATCTTTATTTGGCATCGGAAAGCATTCTTTCCATTTTGGGAAGTAATCCGCAATCACTAGAATATATCTGATGCCTCTTACTTTAATAGGAAATTCTCCAAGTATATCATCAGATATTCTCTCAAAAGGATAGCCACTTTGAACTAATTGCATAGGTGCTTGTTTAGTCCTTCCTGGGCTTTCTTCTGGAGTATTTCTCACAACAGTCGATATATGAGTTGACATCGTTTTGCAAACCAGGCCAGTAGTATCCTTGTCGCGTTTTGTGTTGAGGTTTTACGTCCCAGTCAACCCAATGGGTCATGTCGAGCGCGGTCAGTTTACCTAACCACACGTTTACTGGGCAGGCTTAGACCTCTAAGCTGTTAACCAGTATTGTGCACATTCTTTCGCCAAGGGAGAGAATGACCGTAGAAAATATTTCATGATCAATCTCCACGAAAGAATGTTGCCGACCTCGGCTGGGGTTGAACCCGCGACCTCCTGGTCTCTAGTCGGACGGCGCATCCAACTGAGACACAGAGGCCGGTTTGTCGTGTTTTATTAGCTTGTTTACGCCAGGATGATCTGATGCTTCACTGTAATGGGAGTATTTTCAAATTGTCCTTCGATGACTTAATGAAACCACTGTCTGCCAGTAGACAATATCAGTTCATAGAACTTCCCAATGACTGACAAGCAGATCGTCTTTAATATGAAGTCATGCAACTATGAAGTTTGTTGCCTGGGTCGCAGTTTTCTTATTTTCTAGAGGTTATTAACAATGAAGGCTTAGACAAAAGTAAGACTGTCTAAAATGCATAATTTGGCTTCTAGGCAGGGGCTGGGTGTGATATTTACTAGATCTAAGTTGGGATTGAAAATGAGTCAACTTCGTTAGTTTTCAACTCGATTGACATCAAAATTGAATTATTACTTGAAATCTCTTGAACTAATGTATGGATTGTGATAATTTCTTGTGTACAAATTGATATTCATTAAATCTAGGCAGGGGTTGAAAAAAAGCCAATTTGATTAGTTTTCAACTGAGTTATGGCTCTCGACTGAGTTTAAATTATATTTTTTGTTTAAAGGGGAACACAACTTTAAAAGGTATCTTGCTTTAATATAAAGAACTTTACAAATAATGTATTTTGACACAAATTTGATCAAAATCGATGAAAAATTAAGTAAATTACAGACAATTAAATATTTTAACATTAGTGGAATTGGCGCCACCATTTTACATATTTAATGAGGTTTCATAAAAGTTATAATTCGTTTCATAAAGGTAGTTATTCTCATAAAGTTGGTTTATTTTTGCGGAAATGATTGCTTGTCACTGAAATTAAATGATATAAAAAATCTACAGCAAAATTATTCTTATAACCCTTTATAATTTGGTTTGCATATTTAATTTGGGCTGTGTGGCATCCATGACAGCCATTTTAAATATATTCAAACCACCATAACTTCCTTGTTACTAGGCCGATTTTAAAAATTCTTGCATCAAAATAAATGACTTGTTAAGCACTTTAATCGCAGATATACTTACAAATTATATTGCGTTCCCCTTTAATATTTTTAGGAAGAATTCATTGATTTTCGATTAGCTTTTATGTACACGTTCTTTGTGACTAGAACTAGGCTGAAATGGAAAATATTGTTACTTTTCGACAGAGATTGACATAGAATTTGTAATTTTGCTTAATACCCTGAGAAAGGTTACATATTTGTCGCCCGCCGTAGCAAGGTATCATGTAGTGTCTGCAATTGTTTAATTTAATTTGATTTTTTTTTTTGTATTTGTAAATCGCTGATATCGGACAAACAGTGCTGAACCTTTTCATAGGCCTCACTTTGAGTCTACACTGCTTGAAAAGGCCCATATCTGGGATATGTTATGCAGACATATATTGTTATGTTAACGTTTGAATACAGTAGTATCAATGATAGTTACTTACAAAGTACAGCCCCAATGTTCAAAAGTTGTCCAAACACACAACTCTCGGGTGTGAAAGTACCCGTGTCACTGAAATAGAGCAAATTATAGAGTGCAGTTTTACACTTCGCCACTGAATAAGATTGGTAGAACTTCAGCTGGTGACAATCTCCCAGAAAAGAAGGTTGGGTATTCTAAGAAGACAATTTATAAAAAAAATATCAAACCCTGTTTTCATCGTCGTCATAATCATCATCATCCGTAGTGTTGAAGGGTCACATTTTTAATAGCAATGCTCTGTAACCATAGACCGAGGTTTTTCACGCCTAGTCACAAATTTCAGTTAAACTTTGTGTACTTTTTTGCTTTCACCTTAAAATAATACAAGCTTAAATCTTTGGTTTTCATTGCCTTTGCCATGTAAACGTGATCAACTATTTTAGCAAAAAAAAAAAAAAAAAAAAAATAGAAAAATAAAATAAATGAAATGCCAAAAACCTCCGTGAAATTTGGCTTACATGTACGTTGCAGTGTTTTATCATCTAGACTGAATCTGAATAGTCCTTGACCGTTTACTAACGTGTTCTATACAATATTGCTCATGGTGAATATCAGATGGGTCTGGCTAAATTTATTTGTCATACAGCCAGTGTTTCGAAAAAGTGGATGGGGTAACAAGATACTGAGATTTGTCGTTGTTCGACATTTCTGACAATTGATTTCCACAAGCTGCAGGTACTTAAAATTGACATTTCATTGATAATAGGCTATATATGGTGTTTAACAAACTGTTAGAAACATTTAGGGGAGTACCATCTTCTTACCGCAACCATGGTAACAAAGACCTCACTCTTTTAAAATGTAAAAATGAATTATTACAACGTGTAGGGCTTTTTATTTTCCTGTAGAAGCGTTACTGCAAAACAAGATTCGGATATCTATAGATGTAACTGCTTCAGTTTAGTATATATATTAGGTACTGCATTGGATTATAATAGTTCACATATTAAACAGCCGATAAAGGATAGATGATAATGTGAAGGAAAAGTATTTGGTCATAATGATGGGATATTTTGCACATTTCCCCATAAAATCATATGTTCTGGGTACACATTAGATATACCTCTGCCTCCTGTTTAACTAGTCCTCTGAGATGAGCTATCAAGTTAAGACTTCTGGCCAGATTTGCTCCCCGATCTTAAAGAATTTTGCAGAGACAGTCTATCTCAAACATCGCTTTTTTTTTCATCGAATAAGAGTTGTTTATTATTTGTACCTGGTGACGTAACGTAGTAACAGCTTGTATAATACCTTACCCGTCACCAGTTTAAGTTACTTTTGGTTCAGCCGAGCAATTCTAGGTAAGAAAAGGGTGAAAAAGTCTCAATAATAATAATAAAAAAAAAACAGTTATGCATGTATATCTGTCTGTCTAAAATTCAAACATGCATATAGTTGTATGATTATATAGAACTATTAGCAAATAATTGTTGTGGGGTTTGTTAGCTGTTTGAAAAATTCTGGGTAACGTATGTCACAAAAAAGGGGTTTTAAAGAAACTTGGTAGGACTTTTAAGGTAATTTTATTTAAAAAGACACGCTTTTGCATATATTTCTCAAACATATATGCCTAAAAGCAAGATATAGAAGCCTATTGTTTTCATTTTTGTTACATTCTTTACTCTTTGTCAGACTTCTGTAAAATGCGCAATCAATATTTGAAACATTATTTTTGCATTCTGGTCATATTTACAGGCGCTGCCAGAATTTTTAAACACAAAAAAATGACCGTGATTGATATAAAAAAGAACTCTGTTGTGAAAACATATTCTTCTCTTTGTTATTTATAACTGGGTGTTACTTGATTAACAGTATATTGCGGCCATAATAAAGCAAAGAGGATTTTAAAATTTATTTTACCTGCAAGTAGAGTAATTTTGTAATGTTTGGAGAAAACCTGTATTCGATAACGTCCATCACATTCTGAGTGACTGTGGTTTGCCATTCAAAGATTGCCTGCTTTAGTTGAGATACTAAGCTCTTAGGATATATACATATTTAATAAATTTGAGTAAGATAAAGGTTTCTTACTAGGTTACATACATTGATTCTTCTTTCATTAAATTAAATGGGGGTAACGTACCTGACAGACTGTTACACACACAGGCCACTTGTTACAGGATGCAAAACAAAATACACAGAAAAATTGCTTTTCAAGATAGGACATATCTGCAAAAATTTTTAGGATTGAGGAGGTGATCACTATCTGGCCAGGAGTTTTAGTCGTCAAGCATGCGGTTTATGAGGTTCTGCAACAAACTTTTATGTGGTTTGCTTTTCCATAACGTTCTGCAGACGACATTTTGAAATATTGTCTTATTTCCCCCGCAAATACTGTTTGCCATTTAATGCAAAATGCCACCGTTTTCCACAGGCGACAATTTATTTACACGAAACGTTAAAACCTAGTTTTCCAGGGAAAAACATCACAGAGAAAATAAGACTTGCCATTTTATGTGAATCGTCTGCTAGGCACACGTTTTACTTGAAATGCAAGCCTTATTTTTAATGAACATAATTTTGAATGAAACAAACACAGTGGAGCGCTGTGGTGCAGTGGTAAAGCGTCGGACTCGAGATCGATAGGTACCAGGTTCGATCCCCACTAACAGCAAGTGTTGTTTCCTTGAGCAAGAGACTTTATCCACATTGCTTAGTACTGGTTTCTACCCAGGAAAAAAAGAGGGCCACATGGAAGATTATTACTAGATTACTAAATGTGTTACCCTCTATAAATAAGGTCGATTATTATTATTATTATTATTAAAACAAGTTTAGACTGTCGTATGCTCCAGTTTGCTAATCACTTTAATCGTATATTATTGGACTACACAGAGGAAATATGTCCGTAGTCTCATCCGGGTATTTCCCTCCATTGGTATATTGTAAAACAACAAATTATTTTTAAACGGACAGTAAAGGAATTGGTTAGACTGTGCGCTGTCCGCACATGCTTCTCAAGCGCGGCTCCGTTATATTATTTATGAGGGATCCGAAATGACTGCAACGTCCTTGACATGACATTAAAACACCTAACACGTGGGCGTAGACAATCTTAATGTTTGCCATTTCTCCGGACACACTTTAAAGGTCATGGACTGGTCCAATGTTCTTTTCCATTGACTGATCACTGTTAATATAACTAAGTATTAGCTTTAGCAAAAAGCTTGCTCTACGATTAGCCTACTTTGTTTGCTAAGCGTAGAGCATGCATTTTGTGAAAGCTAATACTTGTAATGCTTCACCTTTGCAGCATCACTAGAAATATAGTGACATCATGATGTACCTTATATACGGGAATCCTGGTTTCACATGACCATTACCAACAGCTATAGAATATCTGAAATAATAATAATAATAATAATAATAATAATAATAATAATAATAATAATAATAATAATGAGAAATTAACCCCAGCATGCTCGGTAACAATATCTGCAGACGACATTTTGAATATATGATTTTTTTGTTTGTTTTTTTTTTTTTCAGAATATACTCAGCAGGCATGACATGCCCTCAGAGGTAACGTACCTCATGACGTACCCTCAGAGATGCATTCGCACATTCTGATAAGAATCTCCACTGGACCCGTTTTGGGTAGCCAATGATGCAAAATTTCTTCATGACATCACGAAAACATGCCTATACAATTTTGACCCCCCTTAAGCCCAACTTTTATATAATAGTAAAACTGGGGTTTACAGGGGTATACACTATTTTTCTTATTTCTGCTCTAAAACAAAAATTGTGGGTACTCGTTAGAACCGCCTCACCGAGACGGTTCTAACGAGTACCCTCAATTCATGTATTGAGCAGAAATATGAAAAAATATCAAATTTTTTATCTGAAAACTTTCAGTTTTTGGTGGTGGAATTTTCAATATATTTGAATAGGCGTGTTTTCGTATTGCGGACAACGAAGACAGATCAGACTGCGCAGATGCGCGGACTAATTTAAGTTCGTGTAGAGCAATGTCCGAAAATACGTTTTTTGACATTGCGGCTAATAAACATTTGTAATAATGAATTGATAATTCTGATTAAGTCTATCTTACATAAAGAACGAAAAGAAGAACTTACGTGATAATAAATGTAACAGGTAGAAAGATGGCCAATACAACGGGTAACCAGTGATGGTGTGTACTCAACATGTTTCTTTATCATTGAAATGACTTATCCCCTGAAACAAAAATATGCCTCGCTGTAATAGAAAGGGTCCTAATTGTACAGCCAACCCTCTTTACACCGACACTGGATACAACGACAATGATTATAGTGATTATTTGACTTCACGAAACCTTTGCTCAAGAAGTGACAGTTAATTAGAAGTTTTGCAAGAACTTTGTATTCAATACTTTAAATATTTGAATATTTGTTAGAATTCCTTTACTAAGGCGATTCTAACAAATATCCAAAATATGTTCTAAGAGGAAACAGCAATAAAACAAGGCATTTCTTGAATATCATTCTGCTCTTTAAGGATTCTTTACAACAGCAAACTCATTTTAAGTGAAAATCTTTGGGAACACACTCTGTCGTTGTAACGTTGGCTCAATGCAAAAACGAAAGCCAAGATCAGTAGGTACATCTGTACTGGCTATTCGGCCTGATCAGAAAGAGTTTTCTGTCTTTATATAAGGGAATGAGGGGTGGGAGCAGGGGCTTCATTGTCCGCTTACAGAACTGACACTTTCGGAGATTCGATTGGACGCTGCTACTGTTGTGATAACGTCGCCGCTCTTAAGCTATCCAAATATAATCCGCCTGCCCTTAATGAAGCCTGTAATGTGAAGTTCTCTCCAAGGTACGCGAGCAAAATAATGTAAATATAAGTAATGAACTTGATTTTTTTTTCCGAAATTTATTGCGGTATGACCGCAATAGGTCGCGTGCAAAGTGAATGAACCCCTGGGGTTCATTCGCTTTACAAGCGACCCACTGCGATCATACCTCAATAAACTTCGAAAAAAAAAAAATTCTTAAATAATCAAAATTTTTAGGTATACACGCATGTGAAAACAATGTAAATCCAGATCAAACTGCCTGGTCAGGGTCTCAACTGTTAGCCAGCACTTAAATTTAACAGATCATTTTAAAAGCTATCAAATGACTTGTTCAAACGTCTGATCCCTTAACCAGAGATTGATTATATTTTTATTTCATTTGAGATCATCGAGCACATTTTGTTACCTTGAAAATCGAATACGGCTTAAGTTTGCATGTAGCCTTGCAAATTACATTGGTGTTAATATAGAAAAAAGAAAGGAAGGCAATGATCAGGAGTCGATACAATTATCCCACACCTCCCATCAGAAACATCAAAGGGAAAGAAACACAAACACGAAATCACTTGACCCTAATGGAAACATCACTAGCAAAAAGCCAAACGGACAGTTACTTTCCCACAAAGTGGCCAAATGGCTGTCTAAAACAAAAAGATGTAAGCGACACACACATTGAAAGTCTTAATAAAATCCAGCCTCCGATTTTCGTTCTTTTGTGTGTTCCTTGTTTCCAAAGGCAATCTTTTAGATTTTTATTGAAGTTGTATTGATTAAGGGTACTTATGCTATATCCGGACAAAAAAGGCCCAGATCGGACTGTGCGTTCGCGCGGTCTGAAGTGCACCTTCGTTGCTCGCTTACAGAATCCCTGGATAGAGACGAGTATATCAACGAACGGATGGGCCCTGATCAGACTGTAGATTCGCAGGCTGGTTTGGGCCTTTGATATTCGAATAAAGTATGTGAGCTCCTTTCTTGCTTTGAACATCACAGAAAAATGTCGGTACTTCTTTCATTGTTCCATACACATGATCTTCAGAAACTTTAGAAATTTCTCCGATGACATATGTGCAAATGTTTATTCTAAAATTAGTTGTTACTATAGTGCACAAATAAGCGACATGTTACATTTGTTTTATTTTTCCATAGAATATCATAATAATATATTAACCGTATACAAACAATCCATTCCAAAATAAAAACGGAATTTATCGTAGTTTCCCTTTTTCGCAGCCTCTTTGCCACATACAGACATCTCTATAGCCAATTTTAGACATTTTCTCGCAAACATGGGCCGTTTTCAAAAATCTTGCACAAGCATAATGTGGCAATAAAAGGGTGGACAATGTCCAAAAGAAAGAAACAAATGACCAACCATCACGAAAACATACCTATATAGTTTTGACCCCCTTAAACCCCACTTTTATATAGTAAAACTGGGGTTTACAGGGGTATACATTATCTTATTTCTGCTCAAAAACATAGATTGTGGGTACTCGTTAGAACCGCCTTGCCGAGGCGGTTCTAACTAGTACCCACAATCTGTGTTTTGAGGAGAAATACGAAAAATATCAGAAATTTTTATCTGAAAATTCTCATTTTTGGGTTGTAAAATTTTCAGTATATTTGAATAGGCATGTTTTCGTAATGAAAATCTGTTCAGAAATAAAATGTATGAGAATTCATACAAATCTAAATCGCCATATGGAATCATAGACTGTGTATATTAAAGCTCATAAAATGATAGTTCTATCAGCGAAGTTGATAAAGCCATGAAAAAAAGATCATGATATTTTATCCCGACAAAAGCCATCTATTATGTAAACAAAAGATATGAAAAATCACACAATGCTTTTGGTAGTGAAATAAAAGTCAAAAAGAATTGCCTTTCGAAACAAAGAACACACAAAATCACTAAAATCGGAGACTCGGTTTGACTGAGTCTCTTCATATGCAGCACTGTAGTTTGCAAGGCTGCATACGCTCCCCAGCGCCGGCTTAAGAAGCCGTGGGCTTTAAGCGACATTCGATTTTCAAAATAACCAACGTGTAAATAAAATGCTTATTTTAAGCACAAGTCAATCTCTGAGACAAACGTATGAAACTTCATACAATCCTTTTGGTAATGAGAATAAAATGCTCATTTGAAGCACAACAGAATCAGTCTGAGAATCATGTACGAAATTTCATACAATTGTCTTGAAAGTGAAGAAATCAGCAACTTTGTTGAATACTCTATTGTTCTAATGACAAGTATATGGAAAATAATACAATCATTTGGCAAGCCAAAATGCATAAATAAATAGATTTTGTCTAAAATATATGAAATTTCATACAATTATATCTGACAGAAAATATGTATATAATTATTATTATATGAATTAAAATATATGAAAAGTCATACAATCCTTTTGGTAATGAAAATAAAATGCTCATTGTAAGCACAACAAGATGTGTCTGTAACCTGTCATTTTATGATATAATTGTCTGCTCTCCATCTCATTCATTTCAACACGAGACGGTTACAATGTTTATAATATATCTAAATCATAGGTTTCCTATATCACAATTTAGTCCACGTATCATCATTGATCCATAATGGAGGATATATTTAGGGAGCAATAAAGGTTTGGAAAATAAAATAAAAATAATAAATACAGATACCAATAAATACTCCATCATATTTTCAAAATCCTTTCCCTCAATACTATATACATGTCCCATACATGTACAAAGCATTACATAAATGTCTATTGCTGCATATATATATATATATATATATATATATATATATATATATATATATATATATATATATATATATATACATGTATATATATATATATATATATATATATGCAGCAATAGACATGTATATATATATATATATATATATATATATATATATATATATATATATATATATTGAGAAAAGGGGAAAAGTCCATGACACAAGAATTGCAAAATATCAACGAAAAACTAGAATGTCTTACATGCCGTGGTAACTTTAATTACATAAATTAATAAAGTATATATAAACTGATTCATTTCACAGTTAATCTGTTATGCCAGAGCCTGTTCAAATTATCAGGACTTCATGGAGCGTGTGAAAGTGCTCACTACAAAGTTGTTGAGCCAGGGGTATCAAAAATCCAAACTGGTAGCAGCAGTTAAGAAGTTCTATGGGAGACATCATGATCTGGTCAATCCCTACAATGTGACATTTTTCAGAATTGTTTCTGATGTTTTTGCCAGTGAAACGCCATAAGTAGACGTCCCAAATCCCGCCTGATTACACCCTTTATTCTGGGGTCCGTGTCTGTTGGTCTGAACATTCTGATTCGTCATTCGTTTATGGATTTATGAGTTTGGATTAAGGTTTATGTACCATGACTGCACTACTTTGAAGTAATCAATATACTAAGACACCTGAATGCCAAGTTATAAAAAATGAATTAAAAGATCACTCTTATTTCATGAACAATAATCAAATAATTCTACGGAAGTGCGTTTGAGGTTCTACGGCCCTTCCAACACTACTTTGGTTATATTATGCTGTATTACTTATAATGCTACAAATTACTACAACATCTTACTGCATCTAATAATTTGATGGGTGTTAGATAACATATACTTTTAGGAAAATGTCGTTTTTCAAGAATGTATATCTTGGAAAATGCTGATAAATAAATTTACTAGAAATATCATGATTTCTTTGAAGCACATATTGAATCACAGACTACTCAGAATATTACTCTGAATATCACTGGACAGAAAGTATGATACTAATATAGCTTTAAATTTTACAACTAAGCAAGCTGTATTTAAACGCTGCTAAAAACAAGGCAAGGAACAATATAAATTGAATAATGTTCAGTGTCTTACTGAAATTCATTTATTAAATGCATAACAGACGCATATTATTTCAGCTGTGCTTGTGATCCAAGGCTCTAGTTAAGATCTATTCAGCTTTAAAAAGTATCGTTCCAACTATTTAAAACGAATTATAACATGATAAAATTATAGTATACTCGCATAGCTGTTGGTCTTGATCCATTCTAACACTTCTTCCACCATGACTGGTGCTCACGATTCATGCTCATGCTGAAATGCAATTAATGGTTACAGTGAAAATAGTGTGTGCTAGTGTTAAATTTTAAACGACCAAGAATGCCAAAGATTTCAGAGATTTCAAATAAAATAGACAGACGAAATAAGATTCATACTTCCCCAAAAATATAATCAATCAATTACCTGCTGAGCTAATGAAATTCACAAACTCTTACTAAAATAACAGCAGCAAACCTACGAAAAGTTAAACTACCAAATTTCTCTGGCCCTTATTCTTCTGAATCTGCTGTTGAACTAAAAATGTTTTTCCTCAGTTATGTATGCTCAAAAAATGCATTACCTGAAATTAACTCCCATACCTGTGAACTTCTACACTTTAAAGAGACTGTCTCTACAGTACAACACTAAAAGGACTTTCTCTCTCAGCTGCACTGGCCATGCTTTGCAAGTATATTGATTAAAAATATTTTTGACATATTGTGGACAATCTTGCAAATAAACTAATAAACTAAAAAAAAAATTTACATTTGCTACATGTCTAAGAACAATGTATGAAATTCATAAAATTGGTTTGACGATGAAGAAGTCGGTAACTTTATTAATTAGTATGCTGGTTTACAATTGGTGTGACTGTTAAGAAATCAGCATTTGTTAAGTACTCTTATGTTTTGATGAAAAAAATATAAAAAATCATATGATCATTTTCTAGTCGAATAAGTTTTGTTTGTAAATGAAACTTGCCTAAACAAGAGATATGAAATTTTATTCAATTCTATCCGGACAGTAAATTTGTACTTAGTGAACCAAAATATATGAAAATCCATACAATCATTTCGATAATGAGAAAACAATGCTCGTTTTAAGTACAATTCTATCTGTCTTATAACAATGTATGAACAATCATACAATTGGTTTTACAGAGAAGAAGTCAGCAGCTCTTTTAATCACTCTTCTTCTGATGAAAAGTGTATGAAAACTCATACAACCTTTTTTTGAAAACGCACGAATGAGTTTTTTTTTTAAATAAATAGAATATGTCTAAAAACGATATGCAATTATATCCTGTCAATTATATCCTATGTGTGTGAAACAAAATATATGAACATTCATACAATCTGGTTTGATAAAAAAATGAAATGCTCATTTTTAAGCATAATACAGTCTGTCTGAAAACAAATTGTATGAAAATTCATACCATTGGCTGGACAGTTAAGAAGTCAGCATTCGTAAGTACCCTGCTATTCTGACAAAAAAAAAATTTACTATCATAGATTATTTTGCAAGTCAGAATGAATGAACAAACATATATAAATTTTCATACAATTATATCCAGACAAAAAATATGTAGGTTAACATAGATATATGAATGAAAATAATCCTTTTTGCTTACCTAAAGCACAACAAACTTTGTCTGAGAAAAATGAATAAAAATCTATACAGTTGCTTTGACAGTGAAGACGTCAGAAACTTTAAAAGGTACTCATGAAGGGTTCTTATGAAATAAAATATAAAAAGATCATGCCATTATTTTTGCGAAGTCATCATAGAATGATTGGGTTAATTATTAACGACATTTGTCTAGAAAAGATATGCAATTTCATACAATTATATTGAGACCGAAGCTATGTATGAGAATAAAATGATATGAAAAATCATACAATCCCTTTGGTAGTGAAGATAAAATGCTCATTTTGAGCAAAATGTAGCCTGCCTGTGAAAAGTGTACGAAAATTCATACAACTGTTTTACAGTGACGGTGTCGGCATTGTTAAGTACTCAGCTGTTCTGTTGAAAAAGCCATGAAAAATTATAAATCATTTTGTAAATTGAACTGAATGAATACGTCATATTTATATACATATGTGAGGGCATCTCTGTTAACCAAACCAAATGATATGAAAATTCAGCTAAATGTGGGAAAAACGATGCTGCTTGATTATTAACAAAATGCTTCGTTATTAACAAAACAAACTCATATTAAAATTCGTACAATTGTACAATGACGAAGCTGTTTCACTATTAAAAATACCGTATTAAAATCAATACAATCATAGCATCAGGATGCTGATTGACTATTATCAAAGCCGAATCATATGAAAACTCCTAGAATCGTAGAACGACGATGCTGCTATGCTATTAACAAACCAAAATCATATGAAAATCCCATCACGAAAACATACCTATATAATTTTGACCCCCTTAAACCCCAGTTTTATATAGTAAAACTGGGGTTTACAGGGGTATATATTATTTTTCTTATTTCTGCTCAAAACATAGGTTGTGGGTACTCGTTAGAACCGCCTCGCCGAGGCGGTTCTAACGAGTACCCACAATCTATGTTTTGAGCAGAAATATGAAACATATTTGAATTTTTTATCTGAAAATTTGCCAGTTTTTGGTTGTAAAATTTTCAATATATTTGAATAGGCGTGTTTTCATAATGATGATGCTTCTTCATTTCTAACAAAACCAAAACATATGAAAATTCATACAAAAGCAGAATGAAGAAGCTACTTCAATCTTTAACAAAACCAAATCATATGGAAATTCACTCACTCGTAAAATGACGATGCGGCTTCACTATTAACAAAACCAAATCATATATAAATTCATACAATCGTACAGTGACGATGCTGCCTCATCCATAATAAAACCAAATCATATGACAATGTCTGCGCTGGTCGCATTAATATCATAAGCGACTTTTGCTCGGCAGGCTGAATGTGTTTGGTAATTCTGAACTCTGCACACCCCTACCCTGAAGCATCTCTGATTCTCCCTTTGAAAAGTAAAAATACATAAATTAGGACATCTGCTTCCAAATGTGTGCTTTTGCATCTGACAGAAGGGCACATTGTACCCCATTTTTACCGTTCCAAGAGAATATGTTCACCCGCTTTGGCAATTTTAGAGAGTAAATCACTCAATTTTGACGAATAAAATAGTGAGGAAAGTGGCTATTTTTGAAATAGTAAGCTAATAATTCGAGTAAACTGTGTTTAGATTATCACATTATAGATCGATAAGTAGCTTTATACATGTGTTTTAATGTATCTGTCTGTATACAGACAGACATATTTCCTGTTCATGATTTTCTCAATCTGTTTATTCCACGCATCCAGGACAGTTAACGCATGTAAACCATCATGAAATGACAATTTATTCGTAATAGTTATACACCTACCGGATCACGGAAAAAGACGTTATTTACCGAATTCGTGGTATATCACAGTAGAATTACAAAATAACCACTGGCAGTATTTTGAAGATTAGTTTGACATGACATGCTTTTATTTTATTATAGAAAAAAAGGGTATGCGACTACTTTGAAGACATAAAAATAAGATGTGTCTCACTCATTGATCTTATTACTGATAACTAGAAGGTACCAGAAAACCTAATTTCCTTTCAATTTGATAGACAGGTAGAGGTACGATAGGGAAATTTAATACTGACATTTATCTGTTCCACAGACGCTGAATAAAAGTTCAGAATTTCTTAATCACACACGCATTAAGCAAGCACCTTTGGGAAAGCCAAAAATGGTTGCTAAAGACAAATACTTGTTTAATTTACCCTTTCTTTCTTTAAATGGGATCTGAAGTGGTGGCCTTTGTCAGACAGGTAATTGCTTAATACAGATGTCTTTTAGACAGGTTTGACTGTAGTTCTATATTCAGTGAGGTTGAAAAAAATAAATACATAAGTAAACAAATAAATCTGCTTCTTTATGTTAAATTCGATAAAGGTTTTAGGGCCCACCGGATTAACCTTTGTCCTGCTGAATAAATGAAAAGGCCATGCCTAATTCTAATTTTCAGCCAATCAGATTACTTGATCCAGATTGTTCATATCAACTCACATGCTTGATGGCAAACAGTGCATATCCAGATCAGTTGGCTTCTTCAGAAGCCAACTGATCTGGATCTACACTGTTTGCAAAGGCAGGGTAATCCGGGTTCAGCAAGACAAGGATTAATATGGAAGATGTGAATTTATCCGGTGGAACGGAAATTGACCTAAATAATCTTGGCTAAATGTTCCATTGTGCTTACTTACCGCCAGGACTGTCATCAGGTCTTCACATGTACTTTACAATTACCATTATCATACCATGACTCCATGACTCGTGTTTCTTATTGTATTATTATTTCAGTAAAATTATTTCCAGCTTCAATAGGCTACATTATGTAGAGTGGCTCATATTATTAAAATACGCTAAAACAAACTTACCTATTTTTAAACATGTACACGCAGTAAAACATTCCAAAATACTTACTTTATCTTTACGTCTGAAACGTAATATACAGTCAAAATTGTAATGTCAGATTGTAAACAATCCATTGAATAGATTGTTTTAGTTAACGTGTAGTTTGGCTGACTTAAACACCTTTAAATTAATAGGCCGTGAAGAGCGATTGGTAATCATGCGATCAAGGTGTATACTGACTATGTATACTATACAATGAAGTTAATAGGCCAAAGAAAGGGTAAGAGAAAAGTCCAGGGAGTGTCACAATCACAAACCGCAGCCCTTCCCAAACCAAACAAGCGCAAATCGAACAAACTTACGAAAAGCACCAAGACTAGCTCTCTCTTCCCCAGTCGAGGTAATCGCAATGCTAAAAGGACTGAAAAACACAAGAACAAAATAACACAAGGCAAGACATAAAACAAATCGCCTCGTAGAATAAACCACAAAGCAACAAATAGTAAGACTAACACCGGGACCACCGCCATAGTACGGTCAGTAGAATAAACCACCGTGTGGTTTAAAGCACTTTTACTGCCTCCTGCATTGCCTGTTCGTTTTGTTGGGATATGTTCACTGGAGTATTTGCTCGTTTTTATTCAGTGTTATGCGTTTATTTACTGCACACACACACACACACACACACACACACACACACACACAGAGAGAAATCAAATCAAGCATAATACTGTTCCACGAAACTTGTTTTTTAACAAGCGTAGTGGTGCAGTGGTTATGTCTTCTGACTCTGAAGGGCTAGGCGCTGCCGTCGTAGCCGGCGTGGAGTCGAAACTAACTCAGCCCAGTGGTTTTTCATAATTCTCCCTATCCACTTTTTTCTGAAGTACTTGCATCAGTAATGATCCTGGGCCGGAATTCTTTGTTGAATATATAGCTATTTAGTATTTAGTTAGTTTGTTAAGTTCGTGTAATCACCATTCTCTACAGTTTACTATTATCCCGCCTCACGCCCTTTCTGCTTCGTGTTTCCTACATATTTTAATTTGATTTCAACGGTATGCAGGTTGAGCAACTTGCTAAAAGAAGTCGGGAGACGGAACGGCCGGCCATTATTCTCTTTGCCATACATAAGGGGTAAGAGTCCACATGCGAACGTCCGTAACGCCATCTGCGTATGGCTTGGGAAGAACGGTTATCTTAAATAAAATTTTTGTTCTGTTCTGTTCCGGTAATATCACATGAACCGGGGCACAGCAATTGTTCTACAAAATGCATTACCCTTCAGAAGGCCTCTTTATAACTCTCCCTGCTGGGATATTATATCGCCTGTTTAGACTGTATGACATGCCTTTGATCCCTCTTGCATAGCGCCCAAGTAGGGGCAATTAAATAATTAGTGAGAGCTGAGTGGTACCACTTTGGTCTCATTTTTACAATACAATGACAATTATATTTTTAAGTGTCGTGCTACCTATATGTGCCAGATCAGCTGCCAGATCAGCCTGCATAGAGCGTTTTGCATAGATGTCTACATCTACACTGTTTGCATATATGTCTGGATTTGTACCATTTGCATAGATGTCTGGATTGATCTAGTACCGTTTGCATAGATACCAGGATTTGTACTGTTTACATAAATGTCTGGATCTACACTGTTTGCATAGATATCTGTATCTACGCTGTTTGCATAAATGTCTGTATCCAGGTTGTTTGCATAAATTTATGGATCAACACTTTTTGCATAAATGTTTGAATCTACACCGTTTGCATAGATATCAGGATTTGTAATGTTTGCATATATGTCTGGATCTGTATTTGTACTGTTTGAGTAGATGACTGGATAAACGCTGTTTGCATAGACGTCTGGATTTACACTGTTTGGAAAGATGTCTGGATTTGTACAGTTTGCATAGATGTTTTGATCTACACTGCATGCATAACTGTCTGTACCTACGCTGTTTTCATAGATGTCTGAATCTACACTGTTTGCATAGATGTCTTAAGATATACACTGTTGGTATAGGTGTCTGGATTTACAATGTTTGTATAAATGTCTCGATTTACACTGTTTGCATAGCAGTCTAGATTTACACCATTTGTGTAAATGTCAGGATTAACACAATTTGCCTACTGTCCTTTCAGCATCTTTTGGAAAGTCGTTTTTTGCCTGGCGCTGTACACAGAAGAAGTAAATTTGCAAACTTTTGTCATGATATAATGCAAAACCATTTGTCGTAACTACCTATGCACAAAAAGTTTTATTCTAGTAATTGGTTTTTAAAAAATCAAGTATTTTCACTTATCCCATAGTAAAAAAGAATGCAAATTATGCAGAAATCTGTAGGGTAGGTAACTTGGAGGCAGATTTTCAACAAGTTCCGCTTGTTCAATTTTTCTGAAAGTTTCACAATATTGTTATGGAACATCAATAATTCAAATTCTGCAAAGAAACTTGAAAACTTCTTTCTTAAAGACACATTTTGGATTGCATAACACGCTAATGACTCTAAGGAGATTAAGATAAGAAATTCTTGGTGACTTTGGTCACCCTTACAGGTAGGGGCCTGATAAGGGGAAATTAGATTTTATATCAGCAAATTTTATGATGAAGACAGAGAAACAGATAAGGTGGGTAATATGGTGATAATTTGATGATTTTTTTCTGTTTATTGAATAAAATAAACCTGGTTTTTATTCATTAGAATTGCCTCTCCCATTCAGTTCTAATGAAACACACAACATATTTTATGGAGAAATACAGATATTTATGCCTATATGCTAATTTATCACCAAATGTCCTCTTTATCTGTTTCTTTGGATCAAATACAGAAAATTAGGGAGATAGATAGTATTTTATTTAATTATTTATGTATTTATTGAAAAAGAGAAGCTTTATGGCATAAAATACACTTCTAAATTGTCTAAGAATTTTTTGACATCTTCCATAATGTATTGTTTTCCGTTTCCAATAAAACAATACATTGTGGAAGATATCAAAAAGTTCTTAGAAAATAAATAAATAAATAAATAAACAAATTAATTTTTTAAATTTTATATTTCTGTTTCAGTTTATTTGTACTTTTTTTCACAGTGCAAGAAAAAACAATACTTTTGTATTAAGGAAAAAAAAACTATCAAAAATTAATAAATAAAAAAAATAAAGTTGATACAATACAAATCAACAAATAAAATGAACAAATTAAATGCAAAATTTGCAAATGAATTTATTTGGTTCTAAAGTAACGTATTGAAATCTGCTCCATTTTATGAATTAACCCTTATAGGGCCCCATCTAAGGAGACTGAAAAGCTTTATAATGACTCCATAATCACTTTGATAAGATAAGCCTTTGATGTGCGCTCTGTTATCAGGTCTGTATATTGGAGGTGATCATGAAGGGGGGGTCTAGCCAAAGAAGGAAAAAAATGTGTCTTTAATCAAAAATTCCAAAAAATCACTTTACTATAGAAATTGCATAGGTCAGACCAATTTTTGGCCATAAATTTAAATTTAGGATACATATTTGGGAACAAAACACAGAAACAGAAAATACAAATGGTTTCTGATAAGATATGGTCATTCAGAACAAAATATTTTCATTTAAAATAAAACGCCAAGAAAAAAACGTCTTTCCGAGTGATGTCGAAAGGACAATAGAATTCTGTTTTTACACTGTTTGTATAGATGCCTGGATCGACTTTTTTTTTGCACAGATATCTGAATCTACGCTATTTGCTTGGATGTCTGATTGGGCATGCAGTGTTTTTGACAGAGTTAATTTTCCATTACATTTAACAGAATGATATCTTTTAAAAGAGGTGTGGTTTAGTTTGAAAATCAGTCGCCATCTTGTTTTCACTTTAATGCAAACATCATCATGTGTTTGAAATACAGACACACAAATGTCACAAAAGTTGAACTGGATTATCAAGAAAAATCATACTTTATATTTGTGTTGCAAGTCGTACCTCAAAAACGCCAACTGGACGCGAAAATTGCAGTCTGATTTCCATGATTTTATCAAATTTTCCGCGAAACGTTAACTATTGTTATTGTTGTTACCAACTACGTCAGAGACGTCGCCTAGCAATGATGACGTCAAAACGTTCGAAATGAAATAATTCACTCGGTGAATTATAGATTATAATTCACTGACAAATCTCAGTAAACCACTGCTGAAAATATAATAAACGATAAATATTTGTCTATTACTGTCCGATCTAAGCGAAAGTAAAGTCAGAGCTGTATCTGGTACATCGATATTCCGACCCATGACATAAACTTATTCCTTTGACTTTACTTCACTAACTCGATAAATGGGACTTACGATATTTTGAAGACGCCTCATTATTTTGCTTTCTTACACTATGAGGTAGTTTGTTCCAAAGCTTTGCGCCAGAAATGGCAAAGGAATTTTAATACTAGCCTGTTTTTTTTTTTTTTTTTTCTAGATATTCGAAGCATTTCATTTTCTACCGACCGTAATGAGCTGTTGTAAACTTCTGAGGTTTGATAAATAATTGTGAACCTGACTCTGACAGGAAATGGCATCCACCGTAGTTCCTTAAACATAACCATGTGGGCTTTAAGATTACATGTGAACTTGTGTGCTCAGCACGTTTTTTTTTTGGTAATTGTAAGATGCTGTACATCTGCACCAAATAATGCACCCATAATCGAATGTTGGTATAGTATTTAATCAAACTATGTTTATCCACGTACTTTGACAGCGGGTTCATAAAAATTATATTGCGTGTAATATTCGGACAGACCGTATCTATCCGGCTATCCCATGTTAAGTTTCTCTCAATATGTTTTCCAAGTAAGTTTTGAGTATTGACTTCCTGAGTAATGGTATCATCTAAGTAAATTGCAAACGCATCTGGATTAGCTAAGTTATGTCGAGTGCCAAGTAGCATGAAAAATGTCTTGTCCAAATTTATAAAATTTTATTTCATTTACATCATGATACGTAACCAGAAACGCTTGTTTGGAGTTTATTTTGAACTTGATATCTATGGTTTCCCGAAGCGTTTAGCGTTGTGTCATCAGCATAGATGCCAAGTAATACTCCTAATGTGTAAAAAAGGCAGATCATTTATAAAAAAATAAAAATAGTACTGGTCCTAAATTGAGCCTTTGAGTACCCCTGATTTCCTTATTTGTACAGAAATATACCACTTAATTTTATCAAGAAAACATTGTTATCTATTAGACAAGTACAAATATATAAATTTATCCATTTCTTTGACAAGTTGTCAAATTTGTAAATTTACAATTTTTGAAGTACAGTAGAACTTCAATGGCTGGAACCCATGGCTCGTTTACCATGGATGAGTCGAACACGTTCTTGAGTCCGCAGGGATTTCCTCCAAATACGATATACGGATAATTTAGGGAGATTTTCTTCTTTTATCTTGCAAATGTATGCTGTGTGCACTCATTAGAATCGCCTCGACGAGGCGATTCTAATGAGTACACACAACATACGTTTATAATATAGAACACAGAAAAGATATCCCACAATTATCTCCATTATGCCTCCAGGTATGGCACTAATAGTAACCCACCGTGGCTCGAACTACCGCTGTCTCAAACAAATTTTCATGGTCCCAAAGGGGTTCGAGCCATCGAAGTTCGACATAATAAGTGATGATTAGCTATGTTGAATGCTTTCGTAATAGTTTACATTGTATTTACCTCTCTTCAATAAAATGGTCTACTCTGAAAAAAAATGGGGGCAAATTCTTTCCTCTTAGAATAGAGCCCTTTTTAGAAGGGGATTGATGTGCAGTAAAGGAAACAGAAAGTCACAAAAGTTGTCTTACTTGTAAAACATGGCGGAAAATCTACCAGGTATATTTAGTCTCCTTAATTCCTTACTATAACTCAGTTAAAGTTTAAAGAATACCATTTACTACCAACCCTGTTGAGTCGGCCTCGGTGGCTCAGTTGGATGCGCCGTCCGACTGGAGACCAGGAGGTCGCGGGTTCAACCCTCGCCGAAGTCGGCAACATTCTTTCGTGGAGATTGATCATGAAATATTTTCTACGGTCATTCTCTCCCTTCCGCTGATTCAAGAAGGGCAGTTGTCAGTTTCTGGCGAAAGAATGTGCACAATACTGGTTAACCTCTTAGAGGACTAAGCCTGCCCAGTAAACGTGTGGTTAGGTAAACTGACCGCGCATTACATGACCCAGTTGGGTTGACTGGGCCGTAAAACCTCAACACAAACAAACCAACCCTGTTGATGTGTCAATAACGGCTTGATGATTGGAAAATTGTGTGGAACCTGTTTAGACGCCGCTCAGTGCAGCACTGATCTCGTGTTTCTTCAGGCCTGTCTATCCCAATACTTAGGGTTAATACGGTGGTTACTACGATTGTTTGGACGAAGTGTTTGGACGGATTTTCTTTTGATCGGAATACGATCATCCAAGATACCAGAATATGCTCAATGATCAACAATAACTGCACTATGATGAGTACTTAGACTGGCCTCAGTGGTTTCTGTACTTGTTTTTTTTATCACTTCCTGTAGCTGTAGAAAATTGTCTCTTTAATCCCATCTCACAGTTTTACTAAAAAAAAAAAACAAAAAAAAACAGAAACTCTATTTTTCCACTAAGGGGCATAACTGATTAAGTCATATAAAATGTACTACTGTGCTTTCGATAGCTTTCAGAAAGCCGCATTTTTTGGTTTTGCTTGGCGCTTTACACAGAAGCAGTAAATTTGCAAACTTTTGTCATGATTTAATGCAAAACAATTTGTCGTAACTACCTGTGCCCAAAACAGTTTTATTCTGGTGATTTGTTTTTGAAAAAAATCCAATATTTTCACTTTTTCCCCATAGTAAAGATGAACGAAAATAATGCAGAAATCTGTAGGGTAGGTAACTTGTAGGCAGATATTCAAAAAGTTCCGCTTGTTCAATTTTCTAAAATTTTCACAATACTGTTGTTGAAGATCAATAATTTAAATTCAGAAAAGTGCAAAAAATTTTCTAAGACAAAAATTCCAAAAAAAATCACTATATACTATAGAAATTGCATAGGTCAGACCAATTTTTGGCCGTAAATTTAATCTCAGGGTAATTTTTTTGACAACAAAACACGGAAACAGAAAAGACAAATGGTTTCTGATAAGATGTGGTCAAACAGAACAAAATATTTGCATTTAAAATAAAGCTCCAAGCAAAAAAAAAAAAAAAAAAAAAATAAAAATAAAAAAAAAAAAAAAAAAATAAAAAACATCTTTCCGAGTGATGTCGAAAGGACAGTAAATTGTATACCTTTGAAACGAAAAGAGAAAATAATAGAAAAGATAGAGTCTGGAGACAGACTATATGGTGAGGTACCGAGAAGAGATTGTTATTTTTTTTTCTTTCTTTTCGTCTATTCAGCAGATCCTTACAAGTACAGTCCTTTATAGGGCTGCTTTTTCGAAAGATAAAACAACAACACAATCTAATTGTCTTGGACAATATTTTATTAATTTTAAACAGACAAAACAAGAGATAAAAACAATAACATAAAGACACACACACATACACACAAAAAAAATCATCAAATTTGGGTCGCGCCATGGGAAAGGGTCATTACGCCTATTTAAATATATTGAGACGGTTCTAACGAGTACCCACAATCTACGTTTTTGAGCAGAAATAAGAAAAATAGTATACCCCTGTAAACCTCAGTTTTACTATATAAAAATGGGGTTTATGGGGGTCAAAATTATATAAGTATGTTTTCGTGACGTGTCTTTTGGGCATATGTGAACAGCGCAGGCAAGATCAGACAGCGCATCCGCGCAGTCTGATCAGGGCTTACGCTGTCCGCTTACAGAGTCATTGCCTACTGTAGAATGTATTGATGTTTAGAAAAGACCTTTATCAGATAATGTAGATAAGCTGGCTGATCTGGATATTTTCTGTTCGGTAGACCCTTTTCTCATGGTATGGCACAGTTGTATACAACGAGAAAGTGAATCTGAGCATCACGAAAACATGCCTATATAAATCTGAGCCCCTTAAACCCACTTTTATATAGTAAAACTGGGGTTTACAGGGGTATACATTATTTTTCTTATTTCTGCTCAAAAACATAGATTGTGGGTACTCGTTAGAACCGCCTCGCCGAGGCGGTTCTAACGAGTACTCACAATCTATGTTTTGAGCAGAAATATGAAAAATATCGGAGTTTTTGTATCTGAAAATTTTCAGTTTTTGGAGGTGAAATTTTCTATACATTTGAATAGGAGTATTTTCGTAATGGGTTGGAGAAATAGCCCCGTTAAAGAAAACAGATTTACCAATCATATGACCGATGGTCCAGATAAGATGCGTTTTTAACCAATAGGTATTGACAGTTTTCTAATTTCTCCACGAAAACATACGTTGTGATGCTCATTAGAAGAGCCTCATCGAGAACACACAATAAACGTTTTCGTGGAGAAATAAGAAAATATTATGCTGACACCCCTCTTGCCTGTAGCTATGATACACTAACATTTGTTCGTCATAGACAAGAAATCGCTGACAAAATACAGCTGCCTACGTTCCAATGAGATGCAGAACATGATCAGTGCATGCTCTCTCTCTCTCTCTCTCTCTCTCTCTCTCTCTCTCTCTCTCTCTCTCATGTACATGTTCTCTAATGATTAAAATGCTTTCGTGCTGAAAAAAAAAAATGATGAATTGCGTATTCCGATAAAATCAGACCTTGACAAACAAATCAGTGCCTTTGCTATTTCCTAAAGATTCTTCAATGGCAACACAATGTATGTGCAAAAGTGTACAAATATTATCTCGGCTGCTGTAGTTTGATTCTGGTCTGCACACTTTGCGTATTTGATCAAGCACGTTTTTATATGTCATCTCGTTTGGTTTTGAGAGTACTATAGTGTTCAGGTTGAAAGTTCCTTTTCATCAGGGGAGGGCTTCATTCCAAAACTGTGCATATCCTTGTTATATCGCAGTAATCCGCTGACCAAAGTCGACACCGCATCCTTGTGCACTTGGTGTGTGAACCGTTTTAAGATCCACATTACCATTCCCACCTGTGATACTCGAACTTACTGTATTATTCGAAAGTGTTCGGACTTCTTAACTCCTTAGCATACTTACTCTAAAATTTGAACAAAACCGTTTCACGATCTGTTATTGTGTCTAAAAGCCGCTTGATGAATAGCAAAGAGTGCAGACCCTGATCAGACGCCGCGTCACGTGGCGTCTGATCAGGGTAAGCACTCTTTGTCATGCCATGTCTGTCAGAATACGTAGGTAAAATACGCAACATATAGTTTTTGCGCTTTTCCAATGTATGTTATTTTATTACTGTCGATGGTTTCATTTAATGTCTTCAGCGACTGGTAACTGGTCTTTCTTTGAGGTACTTGGCTATGTTTTTGTCCGCTTCGACCTTCTTCGCATTCGCTGCTATCTTCGGGAATTTGGCAACTTGGTCCTTTAACGTCAAGAAGTCAATTGTGGAATAAAGTACGATATCAGCTAATGAGATCTGGAACGAACAGAAAATATACACTGTACTGATATTGACCGGAAGATCATTAAAGGCTCCATATTCCTCAAAAATAGACATTTTTTTTATCCAAGAAAGGTTTAATAAATTGATATATGTTAATAATACGATCATAAAATGTGGCACCTGACAGCCTGTAAAATTTCAGTCAGTCTCGTGCTCTTGAACTGTATCAAAAATGAAATGTTCTTTTTTTTTTTTTTTTTTTTTTTTTTTTATCGTATCTCTGAATTAATGTTGGCAACATTAATTCAGAGATACGATAAAAAAAATCATAAATCCAGTTAAAAAAATAAAACAGAGACTAACTGAAATTTTAAAGGCTGTCAAATGCCACATTTTATGGTTGCATTAACACCATATATCAATGTCTATTTTTGAGGAATATGAACCCTTTAATAAAAATCAGTACAAGGACCGGTCCGAGGACCGAACCTTGAGGGACACCAAACAGGACTGGGACTATATCTGAGGCTTAGCCATCAAATACTACTTGTTGTGGCCGGCCTCAGTGGCTCAGTTGGATGCGCCGTCCGACTGGAGACCAGGAGATCGCGGGTTCAACCCCCGCCGAGGTCGGCAACATTCTTTCGTGGAGATTGATCATGAAATATTTTCTACGGTCATTCTCTCCCTTCCGCTGATTCAGGAAGGGCAGTTGTCAGTTTCTGGCGAAAGAATGTGCACAATACTGGTTAACCGCCTAGAGGACTAAGCCTGCCCAGTATACGTGTGGTTAGGTAAACTGACCGCGCTCGACATGACCCCATTGGGTTGACTGGGCCGTAAAACCTCAACACAAACAAACAAACTATTTGTTGTGATCGCCCAGAGGGCCATGAGCTAATCCACTTGTGAGTGGATTCTCTTAACCCATAATAATCTAACTTGTAAAGTAGCCTTTTGTGTGGTACCTAGTCAAAGGCATTTGCAAAGTTCTTGGTTATTAGGTCTGCCTGATCATGTTGGCGGTTTATGGTCCCATTCAGATTACTAATAATGCCATGGGAAAAAAGAACGAGTAAAGTTTCAGAAGACCTTTGACTTTGACTTCGGGAACCATGCTGACTGCAAGACTGCTACATGTATCAAACGATATCTGTATATTTACATTACTGACAATTATGTGTTCTAAGGTTTAACAGCATATACATGTGAGCGACACTGGTCAATAGTTAGCAGCAGAGTATGCTTCACCTTTCTCAAAAACCGGGAAAACATTTGCATATCGCCAGTCATATAGTATAGAGTCTTAAACAAGTGACTCATTGTAGATGCTGACCAACACCGGAGGAATTTCAGAACTTGATTGTTTAGGTATTATAGCAATCAGGCAATCAGGCCCAGACGGTTTGTGAACGACTTATTTAACAGCTTCTGCACCCCATCAGGGTCAGCTGTTATGTCCTTCATAGAGGAGAAAGGGCTTAAAACTTTTGAGGGTAAACTCGTGCGTACATGCTGACTAAACCGGCCTATTGCAGATACTGGCCTTATATCTCGTGTCTATTTTCAATATGCCATTTTCCCTTAATGAAGTGATCACCCAAATGCGTCTTTTTTGAGGGACTTGACAAAAATGATCGAACTGTTTTCACTTCTTCTTTTTTATTTTTGGGACTATCGGGGCTAGTGTCTTCGAATGTGAAAGATATTTGATAAATGTTTCCAAAATATATATCAGACAGTCAGACAGATAAACAGACGGATAGACAGACAGACAGACAGACAGACAGACAGACAGACAGACAGACAGACAGATAGATAGATAGATAGATAGATAGATAGATAGATAGATAGATAGATAGATAGATAGATAGATAGATAGATATGAATGGTGTCAGAATATCTTACCGAATTTGAAACAGCGAATCCGTCTTTGCCGAATGTTCCTATTGCTTTTTCGATATGGCCGAAAATCTTTGGCAAGTCCTCATCATCGAACTTTTTCTTCAGTTCGGCCTGCAATACATTTACAGTATTTTCTTCAAAACATATTTCTACCAACAGCATCTACCGTATTTATCCTAACCATTACGAAAACACGCCTATTCAAATATATAGAAAATTTCACCTCCAAAAACTGAAAATGCTCAGATAAGAAAACGCTGATATTTTTTATATTTCTGCTCAAAACATAGCTTGTGGATACTCGTTCGAACCGTCTCGAGGTTCTAATGAGTACCCACAATCTATGTTTTGAGCAGAAATAAGAAAAATAATTTATACCCGTGTAAACCCTAGTTTTACTATATAAAATTGGGGTTTAAGGGGGTCAGAATTATACAGGCATATTTTCGCGATGTGAACAACCGCAGTAGGCCCAAATCAGATGCCGCGTTCTGCAGTGTCTGATCTGGGCCTACAGTGTTTGCCATTCACCCAGCACAATGCAGGTACCTCACCGGCGACTATACATGTGCTGCCATTTACGAAGGACAAGTCGCACATGTAGTTAATTCATTCTCCTCCCCTTTCAACACCATTGTGTGTGTGTGTGTGTGTGTGTGTGTGTGTGTGTGTGTGTGTGTGTGTGTGTGTGTGTGTGTGTGTGTGTGTGTGTGTGTGTGTGTGTGTGTGTGTTTTATTCAAATAAAAAAGACGGTTTTCGTGATTAAAGATAACAGTTTTATTCTACTCCCATTCAACATCACTTGAAAAGACTATTTTTTTTAAGTATATATTATTTACCATATCATCTACTCTTTTGTCATTATCGAAGTTTCATCGCAAGCTTGTGGACGTTTTTAGAAATTATGTACAAAATGTTGAACACATACCTCAAAAATGACCAGTTCTTGCGCAATTTGCAATAGCTTTACTACGTTTTTTTTTTACCGATCTATACTAAAAAACATATAGAATAAAATTCGTGTGTATATACATTAATGGCAATATGTTTTGCAAACTCTGCGACTTTTCTTTTCTGAGTAAAGCGCCAGGCGAGAAACGATTTCTGGAAAAAAAAAACAAAAAAAACGTCAGATATCACGAAAACATGCCTATATAATTTTGACCCCCTTTAACCCCACTTTTATATAGTAAAACTGTGGTTTACAGAGGTATACATAATTTTTCTTATTTCTGCTCAAAAACATAGACAGTGGGTACGCGTTGGAACCGCCTCGCCGAGTCGATTCTGACGAGTACTCACAATCTATGTTTTGAGCAGAAATATGAAAAATATCAGAGTTTTTTTATCTGCAAGTTTTCAGTTTTTGGAGGTGAAATTTTCTATATATTTGAATAGGCGTGTTTTCGTAATGAAACGTACCTTTGGACAGATTTAGATACGCGCAGTCTGATCAGAATCTTCACTGGGCGCATTTTGAATAGCCAAGGATGCCAAGTTTCTTCATGCGCCCAACGAAGACTCTGATCAGACTGCGCGGATGCCAAGATGTACGTTTCTTTCATTTTTCGGCTCCACTTTTGTTTATTTACCTTCTTTGCTTCATCTTTTTCAAAGAACACCGGCATTATCGCATTTATAAGGTCTAATACAGTATCTAGTATCTGGTCAATATAGGCTGCTTCCAAATTAGTCTTTCCATAGAGACCTGATTTACAAACAGAGAAATAAATCATATTATTAGTATTACAGTCCACTCTCGTTATCTCAAACACTGATAACTAAAATTTCTGCTTTAATCAAACTAAATTTCGGATAATGTTGGTTTAGTTTTGTATTAAGTTTTTTTTACATTTCAACTCCTATAATCTCAGACTACTGTTATCTCAAACTGAACACTCGGGTCCCTTGGGGTTTGAGATAACGAGAGTCCACGGTATTTTGTCATTAACACAAATATGCTGAGTGGACTCTTTTACTTCAACTCTTTGGACATGTTACGAAAAAACGCCTATTCAAATACACTGAAAATTTTACCATCAAAAATTGAAAATTTTCAGATAAAAAAATTCTGATAATTTTCATATTTTTGCTCAAAACATGGATTGTGGGTACTCGTTAGAACCGCGTCGGCGGGGCGGTTCTAACGAGTGCCCACAATCTATGTTTTGAGCAGAAATAAGAAAAATAATGTATACCCGTGTAAACCCCAGTTTTACTATATAAAGGGGTCAAAATTATATAGGTATGTTTTCGTGATGAGGTCTATTTCCAATAAAATGAGTGTCTGAATATTGGTTTGTTTTTTTAGTATTATGACCTTTCTATAGAAATGTTATTGCCTTTTTTTATAATATTTATGCAAACAATGTAGCCAAAATCAGACGCCACGTTCTGCGGCTTACTCTCCCTTGGCTTGTCAGTTTTGTGTCTAATTATTCTATAATCGGATAGCGAATGCCCTGATCAGACTGCGCCAAAGCGCATTCTGATCAGAGCCTTCACTATCCACAGGTTCTACGAATACATACATCTATGGACTGGCGTTTCTTGAGCGCGCTTCACTGTGTGAACAAAGCAGTATCCATACATTAATACCACCCCCACCCCACAAAAATAATAACAAAATAACATTTTTGTCCAATTTACAAAATTACAAAAAAGCCTAGTGTAACACAGACACATACACACGCACGCACATGATATATAGCTTACTTTTTACATAATTTAAAAACTATATTTCCAAGAATTACACTTACATGTAAAAACCTAAACACGTTTACAGTGGTAAAGTATCACAAATCCGATTCACCCTCCCTTCTTTGTGAAAGAGTTTACTTACCTACTTCTCTTGCAACAAATCTGGCGATAGCAAAACTTTGACTGAGTCTTATTTTTCCGTCCACATCTAAGATAGGAAGCACACCCTGGGGCGTATCTACAAACAACAGAAAATCGGACATTTTTATGTGGTAAATGTCAGGGCCCGGTTGTTCAAAACTAACGACATCGTTAGTTAACGATTCGTTAAAATTTACATCAAGTGATACGCAAATATGCTGAATTTTTTTGCTGAAAAAAATGTGAGTAGCTTTTGCAGTGCAAAAGCGCAAAAGCTACTCACATTTTTTTCAGCAAAAAATATCAGAATATTGTATATTGAATTCGCTAAACTAGTTAACGAAATGACCCTTAACAAGCTCGTTAAGCTAACGACGCTTTGAACAACTGGGCCCAGAAAATCAGCCGCGTCGTCACTGTTACGTCAGATAACGTACCGGTCTTATTTGCCCTGCAAAGATTCAGATCAGCAAGTGCATTCGCGCAGTCTGATCAGAAATCGCCTCACCATACATGTGCAAATATTTGAACATTTTACTACCTGCTGCGGAAGCACATTAGAGGGGTTTCGAAGTTGAAACAAGTCCATTTTACTACCTGCTGCGGAAGCACATTAGAGGGGTTTCGAATGTTTTAAATGAACTTACTATACTGATTATAATCAAAAGCAGACAGTTCATGATATTTTGATTACTTTCACAGAAAATGACGATATTTCATTCAAATCGTCTCCTTCGGAGACAGTTCAAATGAAATGTAAAGTCTTATTTTCTGTGTAAAGTAAGAAAAATATGTCGCTGGTTTTCATCTTATATGTTAAACTGTATAATGCTAAAAATAAAACAGTCTGTGAAACGGAGCGCGTAATGATTACATGTACATACGAGCCGGGATACAGCAAAGTATCCCGTGTGCGGTCAGCGAAGACACAGATGAGCCTGCGCATCCTCGCAGTCTGATCAGAGCCTTCGCTGTCCACATGAAGAAGATCAGGGTCCTTAGGTATCCATACAACGTACATTGAAGACTCTGATCAGACTGCTCAGGCTGATCTTCGCTTGGAGCACACGCGGTCTTGTAGGAAACTTTTAGGCCGGGCTCAATTTTTATTACTCGAGTTAAGTTAACGTTGTCAAATGCATACAAGAAAACATTGATGCAAAGCATCAATACGCCGGGAAACTAATCTGTCATGCATTACTTAGCTCCCTAAAGATCGTAGTATAGTGAAAAAATGTCGCGGTTATAATTTATGGAAGGTTGTAATTATATAAATTATCGCAATAATCATACATGCCATAAGCTTTAGACTAAAATCTGTGAGATATGGCAAAATTTTAAGGGAGATTTGACAAAATTCTGTGAGACTTTCTTATATACCACTTTGGAGCTCCTCTTATTTTGTCTAAGGTCCTTTTTCTTCATGTAAGAGGCTTGTAAAAATCTCAACAGTGTGTGATTTACATTTATTTCTTCATGAAACCTGTTGTAAAATGATCTGAAAATTCTGTGAGATTTAAATTTTTTTATGGGAATTGCCTTCCAGATGGGCCAAATTCTGTGAGATTGTATCTCACAGTGTGAGATATGGCATGTATGAATACTCAATGATAAAAACATTGTAGGCGTCATCAGAGCTATGTAAAAAAATCAGCTATGATCGTCTGTTTTCTAGCCCGCATACATAATTACATGTCGCCATCCATAGCCTAGGCCGAACATTCTATATCCGAAATCATCTATGTAGCAGTGTTTCGTTCTTTTCTCCACTCATATCGTTTTCTTCGGCCCAAATCTTTCCATGCTTGAATATCAAATTAAACTTTATTAATAAACCAGCTTATAATCCGTTCGATTTGAGAATGCATATTTCCAATCGTAAACAAAGAAAAATACCTTTTGTTTCTTCAAACGTGTACGAATATTGACAGCAATAAGCTCATTTCAGGTCGAATGGTCAAATTGGGGTTCCTGCGGGAAAACTTTTAAACGAGCAAAACCCACATTGCTACATTCATTCTACACAGATCTTCCGATTTTTTAATTCACTATGTTACGAATACCACAGTTCTCTGCTGCAAAAGTGTGACTTTGAATAATAATAATAAAAAAAAGTGGAGGGTGAATAGTTATATATAACCCCACAAAGAACCCCATAAAACTGGAAGAAAACCGATGTTCTCCAAATGCATACACATTTTACAAAAACAACCTCAAACAGATACGCGGGCTCCAGCCCGGCGTACATCACGAAAACACACCTATATAATTTTGACCCCCTTAAACCCACTTTTATATAGTAAAACTGGGGTTTACAGGGGTATACATTATTTTTCTTATTTCTGCTCAAAAACATAGATTGTGGGTACTCGTTAGTACCGCCTCGCCGAGGCGGTTCTAACGAGTACCCACTATCTATGTTTTGAGCAGAAATATGAAAAATATCAGATTTTTTTATCTGAAAATTTATATTTTTTGGTGGCAAAATTTTCAGTATATTTGAATAGGCATGTTCTCGTAATGATAAAGTAAATACATAACCGGTTAAATTGAAACCTTCTTACCTGGTTTAAGTTTCGCCCACTCCTCAGAATTTAACCTACAATCTTCAAACTCGACACCTTTTGCCGCGAACAGTAGACGTGTCATCTCAGCGCGCCCTTTAGCATTAAAATACGTTAACTTGTATTTGGCTGGCATCTTTCCTTCTTTTACAATATCAATTTACTAAAAACCAAGTACTGAATATTTGAGTATGTTCGTATGCAGAACCTGTTGAAGTTTGTTCTTGTACTGAACGTGTTCGCGCTCTTTATATACATTTTTGTACCTAGCCCAGTATTTCCGAGTCAAAATAAAGAACACTTTTTATTGAATAGTAAGCTACTCTAGCGTTCAACGGAGCAAGGTCAAAATTCATACCAAAAATGGGGACGCCCACATATACCTCTAGATAACTCGATAACTGAAACGATAATTTAGGATATTTTTGCCAGTATTTCTGACTCAGTCATATTTTGTGGAACTTACTGAAACGCATCACCGAGACGATTCCAAAGAGTTGTGCTTGATGTAGATTTAGCATATTTTGTTTTTTGAATACTCTCTTTATCTGGATTGATGGCAAAAAAGATTTATAATTGAGCCGCAACGTAAAAAAGCGTACCTTCTGACGCGCTTCCAACGAAGACTTAAATCAGCCTGCTGATCCGTGCGATCCGATCAAAGTCTTCTTTGTCCGCATGACGAACTGTGCATCCTTGACTGTCCAAAATGCAGCCAGTGGAGAATCTGATCAGACTGCGAATGCGCAGGCTGATCTGAATCTTTGCTGGGTGCACATTTCGAAAAGTACGTTTTCTGACATTTGAGCTCATTTCATTCAGAGTATTTTTTCTGTATTGAGTGTCAGAAAAGAGAACGCAAGTCAGTACAAGCATTAACGTGAACCACGGGAAATAAAACACAGGGGCGGATTCAGAGAGGGCTCGGGAGGTTCAGTCGAACAACCCCCACCTACCCCACTTTGACTCAAAGTTTCATTTTCATGGGAAATTTTGGATGAATTTTGGAGTTTGTTTTCCTTACATTTCTCTTCAACAAGTCCATTTTACTACCTGTGTGTAAATTTGCTGGGTGAGTGGCAAACAGTGTAGATCCTGATTAGACGCCGCATTCTGCGGCATCTGATCTGAGTCTACACTATTTTCCCAGACCTGTCTGTCCGAATACGTAGAGTAAGTACGGTAATATGATTAAATCGAACCCTTTCAGAAATCCTCCAGGATTCATCCCTGAAACAACATTATATGTTTTAAGCTTTAGCACGCTGTAGGCTAAATCATCATATATATGTAGTTAGTGGTATTTGTTTTTTGTACTTAAAGTTTCATTCAAACCGTCTCCTAAGGATCCTTCGAAGACAATTTGAATGAAATGTCAAACCTTATTTTCTGTTAAAATTAAGATTTTTGCATTTTAATTTAGCAAGTTTTTATTTATAAGCAGTTTTTATTATGTAAAGAATCAGTTACAAGCACGCGATAAACGTTTAATTTTCGACTTTAGTAACCTCTCCAATGTACTTGCGGCACGTTAGGCTCTGTTCAGTCCTTTTCAATGGGCGGTACTTTTATAATACTCCATAAAAATTTCATGAATTATTTCGATTGTTTTAAACACAACCATAAAAATTGCTTGCTTTATTCAGTATTCAGACAAACCCCTTAAATAACCAATTTACATAGTGAAAATGGAAAATAAGGCGAGTAAAAATTATCAGAAAATTCATGTGATAGAACGTTAAGAGAAAGTACCTTTTCTGATCCACTATAGTAAAGAAAGACTATTCGGCTGAACCGTACCTATATACCCTTAGTATTCCGACAGATAGGTTTGAGTAAACAATGCGGACCCAGATCAGACGCCGCAACATGCGGCCTCTGATCAGCGTCTACACTTTTGTCACTCATGCAGTAAGTATTCAGACACATCGACAGGCGGTAAAATTATTCAGTTTTATTTTAGGAATTCGAGGGTCTTGCAAAAAGTTTTGTCACTGGGTTCGGATTACTTCAGTGCTACGTTTTATCAAACATATTTTTATTACAAACCTTCAAAGTATTCCCCCCTTACTGAAACACATTTTTGTAACCTTTTTACCCAGTCGCAAAAAGCAGATAAATAGTCTTCTTTTGGTATCTGTTGGGGACACTGATAAATAGTGCTGCCAAGAGAACTTCTAGATGTATACTTATTTCCAGAAAGCATTTTCTTAAGCCTTGGAAATAAAAAGAAGTAACAGGGACTCAGGTCAGGTGAATAAGGTGGATGATTTAAAACTTTCACCTTTTTAGAAGCCGAAAAAGACTGAACAACCTCACACTTATGAGAGGAGGCGCTGTCATGTAAAAGGTGGACTCCTGACTATCCTTTGCTTGGTCGTTTCTTATTGTAAAACTCTTTCACTTTCTTCAGTACAGAATTCTTGTAGAATCGGCCGTTGACTGTATGACCAGATGGACAAGGCACTTGAACGATTGGCCCACTTGAATTAAAGAAAATTGCGTACAACATCTTTTTCGAACCTATGGTTCTCTTGGCAATACATGGGCGTTTTTTTAATTTTTTCGCTTCCATTGCTTATTATCAGCCCTTCTTTGCGACCCCATTACAAAAACAAGCCTATTCAAGTATACTGAAAATTTTACCACCAAAAAAATGAAAATTTCAGCGAAAAATTCTGATATTTTTCTTATTTCTGCTCAAAACATAGACTGTGGGTATTCGTCAGAACCGAAGAAATAAGAAAAATAATGTATACCCCTATAAACCCCAGTTTTACTATATAAAAGTGGGGTTTAATATATAGGCATGTTTTCTTGATGCAAACATGTGCACCCAGGTTTCATCACCTGTTAGCAAGTTAGAAATAACCAGACTATTACAGCCTTTGTATGTTTTCAAAAGTTCCCGGGGACATTTGAGGCGTTGTGTCTTTTGCTCCTCAGTGAACAAATGAGGTACCCACCTAGCGCAAACCTTTCTTAGGTCCAAACGTTGTTTTTTTTTCAGAAGTTTTTGCACACTGCCTTCTGATATGCCAATACAACTAGCTATATCTTTGACAGACAATCGCGCATCCTGTTCGACCACAATCTTTACAGCAGCGATGTTAGCCTTGGTAACAGAGGTTTTAGGGCTTCCAGGACGGGTATCATCTTCAACAGAAAATTTCCCAGCTTAAAAAGCTTTAACCCAGCTAAAACCTGTGCGCATTGAAATGGTCTGAGGTCCACATATACCACAAATTTTATTAAATATCTGCTTTGAATCTATATTAAGCCTAATGCGGCATTTAATATAGCTACGAATTTCAATCTTCTGGTCCATGTTCCAATGTAACAAATAAATTGGTCAGTGTATATGACTGCATCTATTTCAATTTGAAATAACTCGGTCAGTTGGAAAGCAATTTGCACGAAACAAACGGGTACCGTTAGCTATTCAACACACCATTCAAGTGCAGTGAAGCATTTTAAAATATACCTGGAATAAAACAAAGGAAGCCTATCAGTGACAGACTTTTTATACGACCCTCGTAGTATGATGCCGAATTAAGGTGTCCGAATGTCTAGTGAAAATACGCGCGCACCTATGCTCAAAACTCGGCATTTCTTGTATTTTTCTTAGATACAGCTGTGCATGGGCCATACCCTGAAAAGAATTCTTAACCATCAGCATGAGTGGAATTAGTATGGAGCTCTATGGGTAAAATAGTTCCCTGTACCCTACAAGAAAGCAAAGAGGAAATCATAAAAGTTTTCTCTCTTACAAAAAAATGGGACAACATCTATGGTCATTGGTTCATATATTCTATACATTTTTATAATAATGTATAAATGACCATTTATAAAACAAAAAACAAAAACGAATAGATTATATAGAAAAATATCCATAACTGGTCCTTTTTCTGTGTAATCTATACTTTTTGTTTGAGTATCACAAAACTTCATAGATAATATAAACAAATGACCTTTTTAAAATGTATAAATGGCCATTTTTCTACATATCTATACATTTTTGTTCGAAAAACACACGGTGGTTTAGCTAACACGGATTTTGCTTTGGCTCTCAGCAACAGTGTTATAAAGAGGTTGTAGTGTGGTTCGATTTTAGAATATCGAGCAGAAAATGCGGATCCAGGGATCGATTTGATTAAATTACCGTACTTTAAGTATTCAGACAGACAGGTAAAAGCAAACAGTGTAGGCCCAGATCAGATGCCACAGAACGTGGTGTCTGATCAGGGTCTACACTATTTGCCAGCAATTGTAGACATATTCATAGGTAGTAATGTGGACTTGTGAATTTTATCAGAAGTACAAGATTAAGAGATAGGTGTGCGAATATGCTGTTTAAATAAAATCCAAAATTAATAACCTTTTCCATTACGAAAACATGCCTATATACTATTGACCCCCTTAAACCCCACTTTTATATAGTAAAACTGGGGTTTACAGGGGTATAAATTATTTTTCTTATTTCTGCTCAAAAACATAGATTGTGTGTACTCGTTAGAACCGCCTCAGCGAGGCGGTTCTAACGAGTACCCACAATCTATGTTTTGAGCAGAAATGTGAAAAATATCACAGCTTTTTATCTGAAATTTTTCAGTTTTTGGAGGTGAAATTTTCTATGTATTTGAATATAGGCATGTTTTCGTAATGCCTTGAAAATGATGGTTTAGACAAAGAGAGTTAAAGAACCACCGACCTCCACCCCCCCCCCCCCCCCCCCACCACAAAAAAAAAAAAAAAAAAAAAAAAGAAACACAAAACAGAACAAAAAAAAAAAACACCTCTGAATCCGCCCCTGTCCAACAGCAAATGCATTTATAAGACTATTTATTCTTTTATAAGACTATTTATTCTTTAAGTGGCGTGACCTATATATTACAGACCTTGTTCTAACTTTTAACACCTAGCCGAAGATAAATCGCGGACAACCGAGCCGTAACACGAGAAACTGTACCATCTTATATATACGCTCAACGAAAGATCGAACTAACCTGTGTATCCGCTTAGTCTGATTGTCAGCATGAAGAACTTTTGCATCCTTGACTACCCAAAATAAGCCCAGTGAAGATTCTGATCAGCCTGCGCGAATGCGCAGGCTGATCTGAATCTTCACTGGGTGAATATATGCGAATCTGGGGTGTCTGTTACGGCTCAAATATTTGATAAGAAATGGGTAAACCAGAACTTGCATCGATTTTTGAGTGACCCTGTGAGCCTAGATTATTACCTTTAGCTGAATTAGCAGACGACAAATTATATATCTTTTTGTTTTCTATTATTCACACAAAAGGCTTGACATTACAGTCAAACCTTAGGAGATATCTTAAATAAAACGTGAAGAAAAAACAACTTATTTTCTCTAAAAAATTAAACTTATTTTCTTTGAAAAAATTATTATAATTAAAAAATGAATGTCGTCTTCTGCAATTTAAAGAGCACAATAAAATTATAAAGGTTAACGACGTTTATATTTTAAGTGATTGCACCTACTGCTGCTACTACTACTTCTATAGCCGGCCTCGGTGACTAAGTCACTGGGTCAGGCAAAATTCTTTCGTAGAGATTGATCATGAAATAGTTTCTACGGTAATTCTCTCCCTTCCGCTTATTCAAAAAGGGCAGTTATCAGTTTCTGACGAATGAATGTGCACAGATACTGGTTAGCCACTAAGAGGACTAAGCCTGTCCAGGAAAAAGTGTGGTTAGGTAAACTGGACGGTTCGATATGACCTTAATGGGTTTACTGGGCCGTAAAACCTCAACTCAACCAATCAACCACTACTAGTACTACTACAGCCACTGTCACTGCCACCGCTACCGCTACTACACCTACACTACAACTACCATTACTAATATACCTTAAATTATTACTAGTTATTATAATTGTTTTTGTTATTATTAGTAGTAGTCTTTGCCTTAGCTTTCATTCATTAAGAGGGTTTGAGACACTTTCAGAGGAAACACAACTGCTTTTGCGGCATTTCTCAGGGCTTACTCTAACAGAAAAGAATTTGCTCTCTTGTTAGCATTTATTTCTTTTTATAGTAGGCCTCTTTCCTAGAAGCTTAGTGTACAGGAAATCAAACAGGAAGCCACAGTTGTCTCTCTTGTAAAAATGGCGGAAACTCTACCAAGTGTATCCAGTCTCCTCAAGGCCAAAGTCGCCGTAATCGTTTTGTTTGCCTAAAGTGAATGAAGTATAAAACCCGTGCGTTTGCCTACAGCGAATGTAGTGAAAAACCGTTGCATTTGCATACAGTGAATGGACTATAAAACCGTTGCGTTTGCCCACAGTCAATGTAGTATAAAACTGTTGCGATTACCTACAGCGAATGTAGAATTTTACCGTCGCGTTTGTCTACAGTGAATGTAGTATAAAACCATTGCGTTTAGCTACAGTGAATGTACAATAAAATCATTGCATTTCCTATAGGGAATGTACTATAAAACCGTTGTGTTTGTCTACAGCGAATATAGTATAAAACCATTGCATTTGCCCACGGAGAATGTAGCATAAAATCGTTGCGTTTGCCTGCAGTAAATGTACTATAAAACCGTTGCGTTTGCCTACTGTGATTGTTGTATAAAACCGTTGTGATTGCCTTCAGCGAATGTAGTATAAAACTGTTGCGTTTGCCTAAAGTGAATGTACTATAAAACCGTTGCGTTTGCCTGCAGCGAATGTAGTACAAAACCGTTGCGTTTGCTTACAGAGAATGTAGTATAAAACGGTTGCGTTTGCCTACAATGACTGTAGCATAAAACCATTGATTTTGCCAACCAATAATGTAGTATGAAACAGATGCGTTTACCTACAGAAAATGTAGTACAAAACCACTGTGTTTGCCTACAGTGAATGTAGTATCAAACCGTTGCGTTTGCCTACTCTGAATATACAGTAACACCATTGCGTTTGCTTACAGTGAATGCAGTGTTAAACCGTTGCGTTTGCCTACAGTGAATGTAATAATAACAAGAGCTGTCGTAGGACAGCGAGCTCGCCTGCTGGGTACATTTTATATTGTAACCTTTTTATCATTAAGCCATATACTATAGGTCATACTGACCTAGATGTATTTGTATGTAAATCATTTTGTCACATAGATATAATAATCCAGGTATGACAATTCTCCATGAAATAGTAATAAAAATAAAAGGCAAAATCACTGAAGCATGAAATATAGGTCACAATGACCTAGATATAGTAAGTGGTCATTCATTGGGTCACAAGGAACTAATATCCCAGGTGTGACATTTATCCAACAAATAGTATTCAAGATATAAGGCAAAATCACTGAACCATGAAATATAGGTCACAATGACCTAGATATAGTAAGTGGTCATTCATTGGGTCACATGGAAGTAATATCCCAGGTGTGACATTTATCCAACAAATAGTATTCAAGATATAAGGCAAAATCACTGGACCGTGAAATCTAGGTGACCTGGACCGTAAAATGTAGGTCACTATGACCTTCACTCTCTTACACTCTCTTACACTTAAACCGATGTCACATAGTTAGCTGATGTATAACCAGTTGTGTCTATAACCTGTAGGCATATAAGATTTTACAAATGTGTCCTAGATTTTGATCCCTAGCCCCACTCCAAGGCCCACCCTGAGGTATGAACCCAGGGGTATGTTCTTTTGGAATCTCAGAAGACTCCTCCAGGTACCCAAATTCTAAATATGAATGCTCTATGAGGAGTGAAAGTCAAGAATTTGAAAAACTTTAACACAGTATTACAAAGGTGTCCTAGATTCTGACCCCTAGCCCCATCCAGGGGCATGAACCCAGGGGTTTATTCTCTTGGAATCTCAGAAGACCCTCCAAGGTACCTAAGTTCCAAATTTGATGCCTCTGTGAGGAGTAACTGTTGAGATATAAGCATTTGAAAAACTTTAACGCAGTGTGACGGGAACGGGAACGCAAACGCAAACGCAAACGCAAACGCAAACGACCGGGGTGACTACAATAGCTCTCCTTGTACTTCGTACAGGCGAGCTAAAAACCATTGCATTTACCTACAGTGAATGTACTGTAAAACCATTGCGTTTGCCTACAGCGAATATACTATAAAACCATTGCGTTTGCTTACAGAGAATGTAGTATAAAACCATTATGTTTGCCTACAGCGAATGTAGTTTAAAACCGTTGCATTTGCATACAGTTAATGTACATTGCGCCTACAGTGAATGTACTATGAAACCATTGCGATTGCGTACAGTGAATGCAGTATAAAACCATTGCGTTTACCTACAGTGACTGTGTATAAAACCATTGCGTTTGCCTACAATTTGTGGGGTAATATAAACCTGTTTGCATTTGCCAACGGTGGCTTTAATAGGAAATTGCTATGTTGTCAGCGGTATAAAACAGTTGCGTTCATTTACAGTGTTTTTGTATGAAACATTGTGCCATTACCTACGTAAACTGTACACGTTTGAGCCATGTCTCTAGATAATCCAATTAGGTTAACTGAAAATATGAAGTTTGCTGATTTCTCCTCAAATCATATATTGTTGGTTTTTGATTGAGTTGGGGTTTAACGACACGTCAACCCTTGTGGGTCATTTTGTGTCGTCTCCCAGAGAAAGGGAGAAAAGAGACAGAAGAGATAGCAAAAGAGATGAAAGAGAGGGACAGGGAAGAAAGAGGAACAGGAATGAAAGTGAAGAAACAGAAGAAATAAAAACATCACCTCCCTACCCTTACCTGCTACAAGTATAGCAGGCCTTGCCCAACTATAAGCCAATATCAGCTGGACGCCCCGGTGACAAAAGATACATGACACCTTCGCACCACCCAACCACCCTATATATTGTTGGTACTCATTTGAAGTACCTCAGAGTATAAATTCAGTCATTTAGAAACATACCAAATTCGGTCACCATAATTTTCTACTGTACCTAGCCCAAATATAGAACAAGCCTATTTGACTACATGCTTGATATTGTGTCTAAAAGTGTTGTCAAAGTATTGTAACTCCTTACCATACCTGTCTTAACCCTGGTCCTGCTGAACCCGGATATCCCTGCCTTTGCAAACAGTGTAGATCCAGATCAGTTGGCTTCTGATCTGGATCTGCACTGTTTGTCATTAAGTATGTGAATTTGTATCAACAATCTAGATCAAGTAATCTGAATGGCGAAAATTAGAAATGGGCGTGGCGTGTTAATTTATCCAGCAGGACAAGGATTAAAATCTAAGAACTTCAATTATCACCATTTGATGTGTCTAAAATACTAGATGAATGGTAAACAAAGCATTCCCCTTTCGGACGCCAGGTTCTGCTTATATTTAACGTCAGCTGGTAAGGCTACGTTTAAGCTCTCAGTTTTGGAACTTCTTAACCCTTTAAAGACTGAATAAACTCTCACATACTATATATTGGAAGTGTCCATTTTCGATTTTAGGTATGTCAGGCTATATGATATAGATTTTCTTAAAGAAAAATAGTTGAACTATTTACAAACAGTGGAGATCCTAATCAGACACCGCGTTCTGCGGCGTCTAATCTGTGTCTGCACTGTTTACCAATGGGTTAATCTGCTTGCCCATTGTAGCGGGCGGGTTGATCACAAAGTTCCATAAATTATTTTATGAGAATTTTAAACATAGCCATGAAAGGAATATGCTTCAATTATTCTGAATTCAGGCAAACCCCATATTCATCAACATCGTTGGCTTATTTGCTTTGGCTGGTTGGAACTTCTTTCTGAGGCTCTAGGAAATTCTTCCGATACATATGTCTCAAGCAAACAAATATTTAGGGATCTGTTATGGAAAGTTTCTAATTTTACTCTAAAAATGTATGATGTATGTTGTGTGTACCCATTCGAATCGTCTTATCGAGGCGATTCAAATGCGTACACTCAACATACCATTGATCGAAACGACATCACTAAAGTATCCCTACATTGTATTTGCGACCTAAACTGATTAACCGTCATTGCTTCGAACTACATGTTACCATGTCTAGAACAAATTTTTGTGGTCCCAAAAATGTTCAAGCCATTGAAGTTCGACTGCAGTCGAACTTCAATGGCTCGAACATCTTCGGGACCATGGAAATTTGTTCGAGATATGGGTAGTTCGAGCCACTGAAGGTTAATCACGGCACCAGTTCACTAATCTTTTCGATCTTCTACAAAATAATGGTATGTTGAATATACTAATCAGAATTGATGAGACGAAATAACGTACAATTTCATGATAAAATAAGAAATTTCCCTAAATATTTGTTTTCTTGAGATATCGGAAGAATTTCGTAGGGACTAAAAATGAGTTCGAATAAGCCATGGTAAACGAGCCATCGGTGTTCGAGCTACTGAGATTCGACTATATATAGTTAAAGTGGGAAAACAGCGGGGTCGGAAATAATGAAGAAGTCCATGTGATAGTTATACAATTATTACACATTAGAAGAACAAAATAATAATAAAAAAAGATTGAAAAAAAAAATCATCGATGTAATGCATAAATGCATAATATGTACATATTTGTCAAATATAAATGTATAAAAAATACTGTAAAATATCATTACGAAAACACGCCTATTCAAATTCATAGAGAATTTCACCTCCAAAAATCTGAAAATTTTCATATAAAAAATTCTGATATTTTTCATACTTTTGCTCAAAACATGGATTGTGGGTACTCGTTAGAACCGCCTCGACGAGGCGGTTCTAACGAGTACCCACAATCTATGTTTTTGAGCAAAATAAGGGAAATAATGTATACCCCTACAAACCCCAGTTTTACTATATAAAAGTGGGGTGTAAGGGGGTCAAAATTATATAGGCATGTTTTCGTGATGTTAACCGTATACTAAGTAAATATAAAGATCTGGTGTAAGGTTTTAAATAGATGGTGGAGGTTTAAGTATGAAAAATACACTACATAAAATGCTTGAGCAGCGAAGTGAAAAGGGAGTCTTCGTTGGGTAGCCAAGCAGCTCTGACCAGGTTAGTCTATAGCAAGCATAATGCCATCAGCATTACAAAAACACGCCTATTCAAAATATACTGAAAATTTTACCACAAAAAAATAAAATTTTTCAGATAAAAAATGCTGATATTTTTCATTTTTCTGCTCAAAACATAGATTGTTGGTACCCGTTAGAACCGCCTCGGCGAGGCGGTTCTAAAGAGTACCCACAATCTATATTTTTGATCTATATTTTGAAAATAATGTATACTCCTGTGAACCCCAGTTTTGCTATATAAAAGTGGGGTTTAACGGGGTCAAAATTATATAGGTATGTTTAGTGATGAAATGCATTGATTGTGTAAATCGTGTAACGTGAAAAAAGGACACAGCGCAAACGTAAATAGTCTAAGGTTCCGGGTGGGTTGCGCACCCGCGTAATCTTATTCGAAATCCTCTTGGTAGAACTGTAGAGGTTCTGAGTGAAAAAGGAGCCATGCTCAGACTGTGCGGCTCTGAACCGCGGTTATCCAAATTTTGAGGCAGTGTCTGGAAAGGGCGCAAAAGTAGCATCGAATTTTCATAGACAATAAACAAAAGAAAAAAAAAAATACCAGGTCTGATTTTTTTTCAACCCTACCACACTAAAAATATCATTGACAAGTTCAAATTTGGTCTACAATAAATTTATGAAATATATTTTTGTGTAAAACTGACATAAATTCAATCAGTCTCGTCTATTATTGTCCAATCAGAGTTAAGGGTTTTATGAAATATACTCTTAGATTCCGTATATATTTTCTTTTTTCCAGCCTTTACCACCCTCATTGGTATCTTGCTCCCTTAAGACACTATATGCGTTAGCCTTCGTGGATTTTTTTTCGCTCCCTTGTGATAGGAAGCAGAAAAATACAAAACAGTTGCATATCACTAGTATTTTAGACATTCAAATCGAATATCCATTACGAAAACACGCCTATTCAAATATATAGAAAATTTCACCTAAAAAAACCTGAAAATTTTCAAATAAAAAAACTCTGATATTTTTCATATTTCTGCTCAAAACATAGATTGTGCGTACTCGTTAGAACCGCCTCACAGAGGCGGTTCTAACGAGTACCACAATCTACGTTTTAGGCAGAAATAATAAAAATAATGTATACCCTTGTAAACCCCACTTTTATTATATAAAAATGGGGTTTAAGGAGGTCAAAATTATATAGGCGTGTTTTCGTGAAGTGACTAGTCGTATAGGAAATTTACCCATTGTATGGTAATGTATATGGCACACAAGTATGCGACAAAATTAGAGTTCACACAATATTTGTTGCCCTTACGACTTAACGCTTGGCATGCTGAGCAAAAATTTTAGCAGTCGATATTTTGAAGCATTATTTTATCTATTTTTCCCAACAATAGGCTTTGACATTTTAAGCAAGATGTTTCCTATCAAAGCCCATTTTCTGGACTATTCAAAAAGCAATACATTTCACTAAATTATTTTTTAGGGTTAAATATAGCCATTTTAATGTGTTTTGCATAATGCCAGTTGACTGTCAATAGCCATTTAAACGTTTGTTTTGCTTATGACAGCTGACTGTAAATAGTCATTGTAACGTTTTTTTAGGCTAATGACAGTTACCTGTAAATAGCCATTTAAACGTCTTTGGCTACTAGCACTTCACTATAAATAGCCATTTCAACGTTTTTTTTTTTTTGTTTTGTTTTTGTTTTGTTTGTTGTTCTATTTTTTTTTTTGGCTATTGACAGTTAACTGTCAGCCATTTTACCGCTTTGACGGTGTTAACAGGTAACTGTAAAACACTGTTAAACACTAGAAAAAGGTCTTGTTCCTGCGAATACTTTGTCTGATTACAGTTTAATTGAAACAATACTTCTAAGCCAAGATGCACAATATTTATTGTAAATATTCGGACTGTTATGCAGTGTAGACCCAGGTCAGGCTCCACAGACTGTGGTGTCTGATCAGGGTAGCCGCACTGTTTGCCATTTCTTCGCAAATTTAACATACATGTATATTAAATGAGCCGGAGTACAGCGTTTCCTACAAGATTACATGTGCACGCCATGAAGACTCAGATCAACCTACCTCCTACACAGGCTGATCAGAGTCTTGGCAGTCCGTCTGACGACGCTTTGGGTTTATTCATTACGAAATCACGCCTATTCAAATATACTGAAAAATTAACCATCAAAAAATGAAAATTTTCAGACAAAAAAAACTCTGATGTGTTTCATATTTCTGCTCAAAACATAGATTGTGGGTACTCGTTAGAACCGCCTCGACGAGGCGGTTCTAACAAGTACCCACAATCTATGTTTTGAGCAGAAATAAGAAAAATAATGTATACCCCTGTAAACCCCAGTTTTACTATATAAAAGTGGGGTTTAAGGGGGTCAAAATTATGTAGGCGTGTTTTCGTGATGGGCTACCAAAAGAATGTCATGTGAAAACTTTGTTCAAACTGTGCCGATGTGCAGGCAGATCTGCGTCTTCTCTGGGTGTAAATGCAATCTTTTAGGAATGCTTTGCCCCAGTTCAGTTATAGTGGTAGATTTTTGGGAAAGGCATGGTAAGGAGGCCAGGCGTCTGAATATTTAGGGAAATACATGTAACTTACTTTTCACAAATGACACCATAATTTAGAGTTTCACTACTATTGCAAAATATTTAAATATACAAAAGAAAACAACTACAAAAAAGCAAAAAACAAAACAAAATAACAAAAACAGCAACAACAACAATAACAACACAAATTTGACTTTTTAAATCAACCCTTAAAGCGCCATTTTAAATTGCATCAATAGACATTCTAAAATGCATTTTTTATTTGCCCTTATTTTCTTGCAAAAATATCAAATACAATGTCTTTCCTGAGAAAAAAAATGTCGTCTACTGCTGCGATTACTTGCTATTTAACACATAAAATGTCAAGCAAAACTTTAGCATACGACACTCTATTTTCATCATTTTGTTCCGAGAAAACTTGACTTGATATTTCATTTGAATCGCCTAGACATTTAAAATTTCGTCTTCTGCAGTTGTGCCTGACACTTTATGTGTAAACGGTAGTCTAATATACATGTACAAACTCTACCATATAAAAAAAAGTCATTTAAACCGCAACGTCAGACAACGTTCCTTGGATATTCACAGTCTGATCAGGCTCTTCACTGGGTGCATTTTGGACAGCCAAGGTTGCCATCACGAGAACATACTTATATAATTTCACCCCCCTTAAACCCCACTTTTATATAGTAAAACTGGGGTTTACAGGGTATTCATTATTTTTCTTATTTCTTCTCAAAAACATAGATTGTGGGTACTCGTTAGAACCGCCTCGATTAGGCGGTTTTAACGGGTACCACAATCTATGTTTTGAGCAGAAATATAAAAAATATCATAGTTATTTACCTTAAATTTTTTCAGTTTTTGGAGGTAAAATTTTCTATTTATTTGAATAGGCGTATTTTCGTAATGCAAAGTTTCTTCATGCGGACAACGAAGTCTGACGCAGGTTGATTTGCGTCTTCGTTGGGCGCAGATATCAGAAAGGTACGTTTTCTCACTGCGACTCATTGTTTGTTGTATATAATTAAAGTTCTCAGAGATCACTGGGTTTCCTCTCTTTGAGGTACTTGGCAATGTTTTTGTTCGCTTCCACCTTTTTTCTGTTAGCTGTCAGTTTAGGAAATTTTGCGAGATGTTCCTGTAACTTGAAAAACTCAATCAACGAATAGATGGCGGTATCCGCTAAAGATATCTGAAAAGAGAAATGAAGCAACGCTTGAATAAATGGGCTGCGCCATGCGTGAATCTGTCTTCATGCATATGCGGACAGCGAAGGCCAGGGTCAGTCTGCGCATCCGCGCGGTCTGATCAGGGCGTCCGTTCTCCACAAGCAATCATTGGATACTATTAAATGTTTCAATGGAGAGCTCATCATGATACCCGGATGAGACTTTGCGCATGTGCAGGATCCTCTTATTTGTCATCACGAAAACATGTCTAAAACCCGACTTTTATATAGGACAACTGGGGTTTACAGGGGTATACATTATTTTTCTTATTTTGCTAAAAACATAGATTGTGGGTACTCGTTAGAACCGCCTCGCCGAGGCGGTTCTAACGAGTACCCACAATCTATGTTTTGAGCAGAAATATGAAAAATATCAGATTTTTTTAACTGAAAATTTTTCTTTTTTTTGGTTGCAAAATTTTCAGTATATTTGAATAGGCGTGTTTTCGTAATGGCGTGTTCGGAGGCTCTTTTTCGCTTCAAGCGGCCCAAATATGTATGTCTGTCTGAAAGCATTACAAAGACACGCCTATTCAAATACACTGAAAATTTTACTACCACCAAAAAAAAAAAAAAAATAAATAAAAAAAAAATGAAAATTTTGAGATAAAAATTCTGATATTTTTTCATATTTCTGCTCAAAACATAGATTGTGGGTACTCGTTAGAACCGCCTCGACGAGGCAGTTATAACGAGTACCCACAATCTATGTTTTTCAGCAGAAATAAGAAAAATAATATATACCCCTGTAAACCTCATTTTTTGCTATATAAAAGTGGGGTTTCAGGGGGTCAAAATTATATAGGCATGTTTTCGTGATGGCAAATACAGACGGGACTACTGTCCTTTCAATATCTTTTGGAAAGTTATTTTCTTACCCGTCGCTTTACACAGAAATAAGTATATATGCAAATTTTTGTTACGATTTTTTGTAAAACCTTTTATCGTAACACAAAAAGTTTGATTTTATTCATTGGTTAAAAAATTCGAATATCTTTTTTTTTGTTTTCACCATAGTAAAAATGGCTGCAAACATCACGAAAACATGCCTATATAATTTTGACCCGTTAAACCCCACTTTTATACAGTAAAACTGGGTTTACAGGGGTATACATTATTTTTCTTATTTCTGCTTGTGGTTACTCGTTAGAACTGCCTCGTCGTCCTAATCAACGATATTTCTACTTATTTTTTGTGGAAATTAAAAATCCTGAATTTTAAGAAACGTTATCACTACCAGAATTTTTTTATCTGAAAATTTTCAATTTTTTGGTGGTAAAATTTTCAGTATATTTGAATAGGCATGTTTTCGTAATGATATGCAGAAATTGGTAGGATAGGTAAACCTGGGGCAGGTTTTCAACAAGTTCTCCTGGTTCAGAATTTCTAAAATTTTCATAATATTGTTATGGAACATCAAAAATAATTTAAGATCAATAAAGAAAACTAAACAATGTTTTCTAGTAAAAATATCCCCAAATCCTGTTTACATTAGAAATTGCATGGGTCAGACCCAGTTTTGGCCATAAAATTAATTTTACTGTAAATATTTGAAAACGAAGCAGATCAACAGAAAAGACAAATGCTTCCTGATAAGATATTGTCAAAAAGAAAGAAATCAAGTGTTAGTTTAAGAAAAAAATAATAAATAAAAAAAAAAAAAAAAAAAAAAAAAAAAAAAAAGAAAATTATAAAAATTATAAAAAAACGCCAAGCGAAAAACCTTTTTCCGAGGGATGTCGAAAGCATAGTAGAATGGAAACCCTATAATTTAAATCACCCTTTTTATGTGGACATTCCATGCAGCTTCTTGTGCAAAAATTATGTGTATCTCAGTAGAAAATCTATCATTTACGAAAATATTTTTTTAATTTACCTCTTTTTTTTCAAATTTTCCTGGTGACAGTCAGAAAATCAACATTTTTTAAATAGCATCTTTAAGCGGACTATTCAGAGTTGGACGCCATTTTGGACGACGTTACGTAAGCCTAACGCTTCATAAACGAAGAGTAATGTTACAAATTAAAACAAATGGTTCTTAAATTTAGCTACAGCACCAAAAGTTTCTGATTCAGATTATAGGCGTACGCAAGTTCGTCCGGTAAGAATCGAAATACATGTACAGCTGTATAAAGCGAATGATTGCAATATCAAGGTGGGTAACCTATCTGATATTTTAAACCCATTTATGCGGAATGAACTCTTTTACACTTCGGATCGGTCTATTTCCAACATAAGGGATGTCTAGATAGATAGATAGATAGATAGATAGATGGATAGATGGATGGGTGCACTGATGTTTAGAAAGATAGATAGATAGATAGATAGATAGATAGATAGATAGATAGATAGATAGATAAATAGATAGATAGATAGATAGATAGATAGATAGATAGATAGATAGATAGATAGATAGATAGATAGATAGATAGATAGATAGATAGATAGATAGATAGACGGACGGATGGGTAGATGGATGGGTGCACTTATGTTTAGAAAGATAGATGGAGAGACAGATAGATAGATAGATAGATAGATAGATAGATAGATAGATAGATAGATAGATAGATAGATAGATAGATAGATATATGGATAGATGGATGGGTGCACTGATGTTTAGAAAGATAGATAGATAGATAGATAGATAGATAGATAGATAGATAGATAGATAGATAGATAGATAGATAGATAGATAGATAGATAGATAGATAGATAGATAGATAGACGGACGGATGGATAGATGGATGGGTGCACTGATGTTTAGAAAGATAGATGGAAAGACAGACAGACAGGTAGATAGATAGATAGATAGATAGATAGATAGATAGATAGATAGATAGATAGATAGATAGATAGATAGATAGATAGATGGATAGATGGATGGATGCACTAATGTTTAGATAGATAGATAGATAGATAGATAGATAGATAGATAGATAGATAGATAGATAGATAGATAGATAGATAGATAGATAGATAGATAGATAAATAGATAGATAGATAGATAGATAGATAGATAGATAGATAGATAGATAGATAGACGGACGGATGGATAGATGGATGGGTGCACTGATGTTTAGAAAGATAGATGGAGAGACAGGTAGATAGATAGATAGATAGATAGATAGATAGATAGATAGATAGATAGATAGATAGATAGATAGATAGATAGATAGATAGATAGATGAAAACTCTTACTGAATTTGAAACGGTGAATCCGTCTTTGCCGAATGTCTCAATTGCTTTTTCAATATGTCCCAAAATCTTTGGCGCATCCTCGCTTTCGAATTTCTTCTTCAATTCTGCCTGCAATTTATCCATAAAATATAAATAGAAATAATACAGTACGTAAACCTTGACTTGCTCGAACACCGATGATTCGTTTACAGTGCCTCATTACGAAAACAAGCCTATTCAAATGTACTGAACATTTTAACCACCAAAAAATGAAAATTTTCAGATAAAAATTCAGATATTTCATATACTTTTGGTCAAAACATAGATTGTGTGTACTCGTTAGAACCGCCTCGGCGAGGCGGTTCTAACGAGTACCCACAATCTATGATTTGACCAGAAATAAGAAACATAATGCATACCCCTGTAAACCCCAGTTTTACTATATAAAAGTGGGGTTTAAGCGGGGGTCAAAATTATATAGGCGTGTTTTCGTGATGTGATTCGATCTCGTTTTTGAGTCCGTTGGAAATTCTTCCGATAGTTCAGTCAAGAAAACAAACATTTCGGGATACATTACAAAAGCACGCCTATTCAAATATATAGAAAATTTCACCTCCAAAAACGGAAAATTTCAGATAAAAAACTCTGATATTTTTCATATTTCTGCTCAAAACATAGATTGAGGGTACTCGTTAGAACCGCCTCGCCGAGGCGGTTCTAACGAATACCCACAAGCTATGTTTTTGAACAGAGATAAGATAAATAATGTATAGCCCTGTGAACCCCAGTTTTACTATATAAAAGTGGGGTTTAAGGGGGTCAAAATTATATAGGTATGCTTTTGTGATGTTTTGAAAATTTTCTTATCATGAAAATGTATGTTGCGTGTACTCAACGAGGCGATTCTAATGAGTACACTCAATATACCAATATTTTATAGGAGATCCAAAAGACGTAAGTTAATTATCCCTATTTTCCTCCTGACCTGGCGCTACCAATAAACGTCATTGACTCGAACCAGCCAACAAATTTCTATGGTCTCGAAACTGTTCGAACCAATCAAGTTCGACTGTACAGAGAAACCCGTTTCCTAAATTTTAAATACGCCATTTGGAAATATACCCCTCAAAATGTACTTTTCCTACGAGCTCATAAAACAACAACAACAACAACAACAACAACAACAACTCCATAAGTGGTATTTGACAAAACTTTAATGCAGCAGTTACCATTTGGTACCATCATGTGATCCGTCATAACAATATACATTTTAACCCATTTATACCTAACGTCCCCTAAAAGGGACATTGACAAAAAGTGTAGACCCATATCAGACGCCGCAGAATGCGGCGTCTGATCAGGGTCTACACTGTTTGCATTAAATACTAGAGTTTCTATAAAACAAGGTAGTAATAGAACATAACCAGACACCCCTTCTATTAGAAATAGACCTGTCCAAAGACCTGAAGATTCCAGTCGGTATAAATGGGTTAACCTTTAGAACGCTTTAGGCAACGTCGTCAGATGAAAATTAGCTATTAATTTTCACAAAAAGCCAAGACAAAATGTCGTGCACATTTTTGAATGAAATGTCAAGTCTGCATTTCTGTCAACAATAAGAAAAAAAAAAAAAAAAAAATAATGTTGTCTTTGTTGGTTTCTGTTACCTCTTCTACCACAGCTCTTTGGATTGGCCTGTTTCCAACAGCAGGGTTTCTTGTTACATAGTTTTATTATTAAAGTATGTTTTATAGAAATTCCTGTATTTAACGCAAATAGTGCAGACCCTGATCAGACGCCGTGTTTGAATTAAATACGGGACTGATTTGTCCTAATCAACGATATTTCTGCAGATTTTTTTTGTGGAAATTAAAAATACTGAATTTTAAGAAATTTTATCACTACAAATACTACTTTTATTTTTAATCGGCTTGAAACAAATATTTACCTTAGTTCAATATAAACTGAATGAAAGCGTCTGTTTACTGACCAAGGGGTCGAAAATTCGAACAAGGCCTAGCTCGGCCAGATAACATTCGTGGAGATTGATCATGAAATCATTACCACGTTCATTCTCCCCCTTCAAGAAGGGCAGTTGTCAGTTTGTGCAAAATTATGTCCACAAAGTACCACATCACGAAAACATACCTATATAATTTTGACCCCCTTATACAGTAAAACTGGGGTTTACAGGGGTATACATTATTTTTCTTATTTCTGCTCAAAAGCATAGATTGTGGGTACTCTTTAGAATCGTCTCAGCGAGGCGGTTCTAACGAGTACCCACAATATATGTTTTGAGCAGAAATATGAAAAATTTCAGAGATTTTTATCTGAAGATTTTCAGTTTTTTGGAAGTAAAAATTTCAATGTATTTGAATAAGCGTATTTTCATAATGACTTAGAGGAAGATTAAGCCTATCCAGGCAAAGTCTTAGGTTGACGGAATGGCTTGATATGACCTTAATAGTATTGAATGGGCCGTAAAACTGCAAATAAGAAAAAAAAAAAAAAAAAAAAAAAAAAAAAAAACACAAGAAATATAATTCAATAAATAGATAAACAAATAAATAAATAAATAAATAGTTCGCCGGCACTCACCTTCTTGGCTTCATCTATCTCGAAGAAAGCCGGCATGGCGGCATTTGTCAGATCTAGTAAAGTGTCTAGAATCTGATCAATATAGGCTGCTTCCAAATTACTTTTTCCGTATAGACCTGAAATGAAGAGTCGTTACCGTATATACTCTAAATACCAGCACAGCTCCAAATTAAGTGTTTTTTTTTTTTCCAAGACGAAAACACGCATATTCAAATAAACAGAAAATTTCACCTCTAATCAGGGTCATCCTAGAGCTTACAGAGAGGGAGAAGTTTTGCGACAATTTCAGGATTTCAGGGAGATGTTTTGGTCCAAATTTTAGATTTACCTATACATTCTATACATTTTCACTTCTCCCTCAGCTCAAGATAGGGAGGTCAGCCAGCTTAGGGAGACTTTTTCTCCTAAATCGCCTTCTATGATGACCCCTTCCAATAGCTGAAAATATTCAGATAAAAAAAAAAAGTAATATTTTTAATATTTCTGCGCAAAACATAGATTTAGGGTACCCGTTAGAACCGCCTTGCCTAGGCGGTTCTAACGAGTACCCACAAAAATGTTTTTTGAGCAGAAATAAAAAAAATAATGTAGACCCTATAAACCCCAAATTTACTATATAAAAGTGGGGTTTAACGGGTCAAAATTATGTAGGCAAATTTATGTGATGAACCGAAAAGTACTAGTATTTGTTTTATTTCTCCACGAAAACATATCTTGTGGATATTCATTAGACGCGCATCAGCCAGGCGCTCCTAATAAGCATGTGTGTCCATGTATGAGCTTATATTTTAACATATGCTGAGGCACTTCTAATGAGTACCCATAACATGTACTTTCGTGGAAACCATTACGAAAACATACCTATATAATTTTGACCCACTTAAACCTACTTTTATATAGTAAAACTGGGGTTTACAGGGGTATACATTATTTTACTTGTCTGTTCAAAACATAGATTGTGGGGCTAGTTAGAACCTCCTCGCCGAGTACCCACAATCTATGTTTTGAACTGCCAAGGCGGTTCTAACGAGTACCCACAATCTATGTTTTGAACAGAAATATAAAGAAATATCAGAATTTTTTATCTGAAACTTTCAATGTTTGGTGGAGAAATTGCCGTTATATTTTAATAGGTGTGTTTTCATAATGACGGGGAGGCACTTCTAATGAGTACAAACAACATATGTTTTCGTAGAATACCCACTCTTATCAAGAGCTATGCATTGGTACCCTTTAACTTGTCCTAAATGTTGAATAAGTCGATTGTACTAGCTGTTGATGCGTCTTAAACTCTTTGAGTGGCAAACAATGTAGACCCGGATTTGCGGCGTCTGATCTGGGTCTACACTGTTTGCCGCTATTTTTTTTCGAATACATATGGTAATTCTGATATCATGTTTTAATCTTATATTCGTAAAAATACGGTGAAGTAACCTGAATTATTTTAAATATATGCCTGTATGAATCAAAGTACTGAAAGTACTGGTGGGCCAATTGTCTTTGATTATAGGCTGAGGTAATGGTCTGAACGGAATCTGATTTGGATCTGCACTATTTTCCAATGTCCCAGTTTAGATGCTACAGAGACCCCCTGACGTCACAGCGACAAGAATCTGGTAGCAGCTATAAATAACCGCTACCTGATTTTCGTACAAACGCTATTTTACGGTTATACTGCTTCACTGTGTAATCTTTATCAGACTATCTTAATAGAAGCTATGAAGCAGTCTATTTATGGGTCATCTTTAGTCACGTGGACAACAGCAATATAACTCAGATTCCAACAGTAAATATCTCAGATTCCATCATGGAAACATGCCTATACAATTTTGACCCCCTTAAACCCCACTTTTATAAAGTAAAACTGTGGTTTACAGTGGTATACATTATTTTTCTTGTTTCTGCTCAAATCAAAGATTGGGGGTACTTGTTAGAACCGCCTCGGCGAGGCGGTTCTAACGAGTACCCACAATCTATGTTTTGAGCAGAAATATGAAAAAAATATCAGAATTTCTATCTGAAAACTTTCAGTTTTTGGTGGTGAAATTATCAATATATTTGAATAGGCGTGTTTGCGTAATGCTTAAGTAACTTTGTGTCGTTTAGTTGACCAAAAACGTAGCGAAAGACATTTTTAAAAAAAACTTTCCGAGAATAAAAGCTTGATTTATCACGTTAATATTCTACCTAGCAGATGGATTGGAATGAAACACCAAGCCTTACTAATAACCCTTGCAAACCTGTAAAAAGTCTAGCAGAGAACATTCTTAAGAGGAACGAATACGCTTTCAGGGGGAAAATAACGCTGTTATTGCCTCCCTTATAAATAGGGATATACTCCCCTTGGGAGCAAAGTCTTCAGAAGGGGAATGCTGTGCATGAATTCACAACAGGTGGTCACATAACCCTCCTCTGGAAAGGGAATTCGCCCCTAAGGGGAGCAAATTGTTTCCTGTATTAGTAGAACCAGTTTCATAAGCTTTGAAGCAAATTCTTTTATATCAGAGTAGATCCCTTTTGAGAAAGGAGATAAGACTTGCAAAACATTGCACACTGATTTCCCTTTTTAAATTTATAAAAAGTAAAGATAAAAAATCAAGTCCTTTATCTGATACTGAAATGACCGTACATTCAGAAAAACTAAAGCGGCTGTGGCAATATTTGGCTCTTAAAGAGACATTTCCAAAAAACAAGCAGGGCAAATTCAAAGGTTGGGACTTCGTCAAGTGTAGAAGGAAGACAAAACAAGTCGACAGTGTTATCTCCTCTGCATTACGAAAACACGCCTATTCAAATATACTGAAAATTTTACCTCCAAAAAATGAAACTTTTCAGACAAAAAAATCTAATTTTTATATATTTTTGCTCAAAATATAGATTGTAGGCAGATTGTAGGAGTACCAACAATCTATGGTTTTGAGCAGAAATAAGAAAAATAATGTATACCCCTGTAAACCCCAGTTTTACTATATAAAAGTTGGGTTTAAGGGGGTCAACATTATATAGGCATGTTTTCGTGATGGAAAACATATTCATTTCCCTTCAGGCATACTCACGTAGTTCCCTGGCGATGTATCTAGCAATGGTGTAGCTCTGGGTGATTCTAACTTTTCCGTCGATATCCATGAACGGGAGTACACCGTGGGGCGTCTCTGCAAATGACAAGAAAGAAACATACATGTATTTCAGGAAAAGGTGAAGAAACTAGGCCTCTATTTTTAATTTGTGTTCTATTGTGAAAACATAAAGGAATTACAGCCGAGTCCTATAACATTGTGCGTCGTTAATATTACGTATCATGCATCCATAGGCCGCCTTTCTGAATATACCGGCTTTTAGGTAAAACGTGTTCATTTCATTTTACACAACAAGGTGAATTACAAACGCCCGTACCAAGTTTCAGTTTGGCGGACGTTTTGATATTTTGACGTTTAACCCTTAAAACGCCAATCACAACTGCAGGCGACACTTTTAAATATTTGTTTCTATTATTTTTCATAGAAAATAAGTCTTGACAGTTCATGTAATAATAACCATTTTGGAATGGCGTCAGTTACAAAGGAGATATTGCAGTAAGGCGAGGATTTTCCCTAACTGGCTCAGGCGTTGAAGACCAGATTTCAAAAATTACAATATTAAATTTTTAATACATGTATTTTCCAGCAGCCAAATGTCTGAATCATACCGAAAGGAAAATTTATGCTTCTGCCTTATGATTATAAGGAGATAATTCAGTCAACCGGCATAGTGGCTCAGTGGTAGAGCGTCCGCTTTGTGACCGGGAGGTTGCGGGGTCATACCAAATGGTACTAGCTGCTCTTTCGCTTTGGCGCTCAGCATTTAGAAAGTAGAGCTAGAACTGGTCAGCTCAGCGTCAGTATAATGTGACTGGGTGGAATATCTTGTCAAAGTGTCTGGGGCGTGATATTTCAGTGAGGCAGTACTCTAAAAGTGAACATTGAGTTCCCTGCCACATCCAGACACCGTCGCGATATGACTGAAAGATTGTTGAAAGCGACGTTAAACCCAAATCTAACTAAGAAGATAATTCAATCCTGTTCAATCCCCGTTCAAATCTCCCAAATTAATACCATGCTCAAAATGATGGGAATTACATGTAGTCACCTTTCTAAAGGGGTAATAATTCAATCATGTTTATCCCACCCTAAAAACTGAATCAAATTTAGTTACCTTTCTCTATGGGAAATACAGTCGACTCTCGTTATCTCGAATTCCAAGGGACTCTCTGAAATATTTCGAAATATCCGTACTTCGACGTACAGTGTATCAGATTTGCAGAATAGATGAAAAACTAATTCGATTAGCCACATTTAACAAATATATGTGTAATTGGACTCTTGAAGTTAGAGATATATTGAAAATATTGTGGAAAAGAGGAGAAATTGCTCCTTAGGAGCAATTTCTCCTCTTTTCCACAATATTTTTTACATGTTGTTAGATTTTCATGTTTAGGCGGGGACCAGATTTTCACTTCGAGATAAGCGAGCTCGAGATAGCGAGAGTCAACTGTATTTCTTGCATCAGAATGACAAGAACACAAGAGTGATGGAAAATAATGGTGAAATGATTATAGACAGTCAGTGCGCATATGTCAGGTATATCTGATTTGAATTTTCCTTTACGAAAACACGCCTATTCAAATATATAGAAAATTTCACCTCCAAAAGCTGAACATTTTCAGATAAAAAAACTCTGATAGTTTTCATATTTCTGCTCAAAACATAGATTGTGGGTACTCGTTAGAACCGCCTCGGCGAGGCGGTTCTAACGAGTACCCACAATCTATGTATTTGAGCAGAAATAAGAAAAATAATACATACCCTTGTAAACCCCAGTTTTACTATATAAAAGTGGGGTTTAAAGGGGTCAATATTATATAGGCATGTTTTCATGATGTTTCTCATTTCCGGTTAAAATGCAAATTGAATGTGTTTCATAAAAAGTTTATAAAAATATATTTTCTCCCGCTCCAACCCCCCCCCCCCCCCATCCCCCCCCACACACACACACATGACCAAAGATGCCCTTTGGTGGAGATATTCCCCTGACATACTTACGTAATATATATGAATGGGAACTTGGGTCTAGCGGGGAAACATATTCTATAACTTTTTTTTTTTTATAAAACATATTCAATAACTCTTTTTTTTATGAAACACATTCAACTTTGCATTTTAACCAAACCAGAAAAAAGCGAATTCAAGTCAGATATACTAGACACGTGCACTGACGGTATTCATTTAACCATTATTTCCCATCAGTCTTGTGTTTTCGTCATTCTGATGCAAAAAAAAAAAAAAAAAAAAAAAAAAAAATCCGAAAGAGAACGTTAAACAAATTCAATTCCAAGTATTTTGAACAGTGTATTGATTTCGGAGTTTTGGTGTGGGGTAAACATGATTGAATTATGTCCCAGTTATCATAAGTCAAAAGCAAAATTTTCCTTTCTACTATGATTCAGACATCGGGCTTCCGGAATATGAAATAAAAATTTGATAATTGTAATTTCTGTTATCTGGTCTCCAATACCTGAGCCAATTAGGGAAACTCCTTGCCTTACTGCAATCTCCTTTGGCTTGGCGCTTAAAGTGTAAACATGACTTGTGTTCTGACGGAACTCCAAGCAAGTTTTATATACATGTACATGTAATAGAATGTTTCTTACTTGGCTTGAGTGTTGGCCAGTCTTCTTTCTTCACTCGAACATCTTCATACGATGCGCCAGCAGCGGCAAAGAGGAGACGAGTCATTTCAGCACGTCCTCTAATATCGAAGTACGTCAACTTATACTTTGTTGGCATCTTTGACCTTATAGTGTTAGGACAGAAAATACTCAGCAGTACTCAGTCAAAATTAGATTTCGGAGATATATAATGAGCTCCGACAGTTTTAACTGAGACAGCCGAAAGTCACCCTTTTTATATTACCAAGTCCCTAGTCAACGACTAGTGAGTCAAAATTCAGAACACTTTTTTTTTCTTTATATCTTGCACGCTGGAAGTGTATTTAGCAGACGTATGTCTGTCTCATTTTTTTCATGAAATAGGCATAGCCTTTTTAATGCGAATCATAATAATATCAAATTTGAAAAAAACAAAACAAAAAAACAAAAAAAAAAAAAAAAAAGCAAAAAAAAAAAAAAAAAAAAAAAAAAAACAACAAAAAAAAACAAACTTATTGACTAATTGTCCAAAGCAGACCATTCATATGAAAATTCACCATTTTTTCGGAAATATTTAAGAAAATAATAACGTTCTTTTTTTTTAAATTGTCGTCTGCTTATATCCAATGTTTGATCTCTCAATCCCTTTACTTTTGTACTCACAGCCTTTAGCCCTCGCTGAACAAATCTAGCCGACAAGTTGATGATAGTATTTTCCACAGAGAATAAGAATTGACATTTCATGCGAAATCGCATGAAACGTCAAATTGTATTTTCTGAAGAATATAATGTTTAAATTCTCGTCTGCTGGAATATTTTTTTTTTCAGCATGCTAAGCATTAAATATGAAGCGCTGTCGAAAAAAAAAAGTCCCCACAAAGTTCAAGTTTGCGAACAGCCTAACAAACAAAAGGGAGAACTAGATGAGCCTGTGCACCCAAACAGTCTGGTCAGGATCTTCGCAGCTCGCTATATACATTCTTGGTTCCCACTGCTGTACAGAGAAATAAAAAAACAACACATCACGAAAACATGCCTATATAATTTTGACCCCCTTAAACCCCACTTTTATATAGTAAAACTGGGGTTTACAGGGGTAGACATTATTTTTCTTATTTCTGCTCAAAGCATAGATTGTGGGTACTCGTTAGAACCGCCTCGTCGAGGCGGTTCTAACGAGTACACACAATCTATATTTTGAGCAGAAATATGAAAAATATCTGAATTTTTAATCTGAAAATTTTCATTTTTTGATGGTAAAATTTTCAGTATATTTGAATAGGCATGTTTTCGTAATGAACACGTGTTCAGAGACAACGAGTCCTTGGTCTTTTTTTTCCATATATACGTTACGCGGCAAAGGGGGCATATCAAATACGAGCAGCGGAAGCCCAAAACTTGGCTGCGCATCGGCACAGCCTAATCAGGGCCTTAGGTGTTCATCGATATAATGTTAATAAATTCAATTTTGGGCCAGAAAACGATCAGTCGCCGTTTGACATGATCTAAACCTTTACCATTCTGTAGGCAAGTTCCGCACGACAAAATGATATTTGTCATAGAAAAATGGGAAGTCACATAAATCTATAGCGGACGGTTATCGGCCCGTCAGGGTAGCTGAAGGGCCGATAACGGTCCGCTATAGATTTATGTAGAATGCTTACTGGGTTGCTATGCAAAGGAGACAATTTGCATGAAGTGTCAATGCCTATTTTCTGGCAAAAAAAAAAAAAAAAAAAGGTTTTACCCAGCATGGTAAAAGTTAATGTGTTACCTTATTTCAGTCATACATGTATCAGGTAAAAAATCAGAGCTAATTATTTTTGTACACCTTTTGATATGTCAGAAAACGGAACGTAAGTCAGTAGAAAAGAAAAGTTTTGAATTGTCCTGGATAGGTTTACAATGGCAATGATATGGCAGATTCATAGAAAAAAAAAAAACAAAAAAAAACTACAAAAATCCTGGCCCAGTTGTTCAAAGCGTCGTTAGCTTAACGAGCTCGTTAAGGGTCATTTCGCTTACTGTTTTAGCGGATTCAATATACAACATTATGATATTTTTTGCTGAAAAAGTGTGTGTAGCTTTTGCACTGCAAAAACTACTCACATTTTTTCAGCAAAAAATTTCAGCATATTTGCGTATCACTAGATGTAAATTTTAATGAATCGTTAACTAACGTTGTCGTTAGCTTTGAACAACTGGGCCCTGGTGGCCAAATTGTTAGCGCTCTCGACTTTGGATGCCGAGGTCCTGGGTTCGAATACCGCTAAAGACAGAATTCTGCTCATTACTATACTGCGCCTAACTGCACACAGCCTTCATCACGTAAATATGCCTATATAATTTTGACCCCCTTAAACCCCACTTTTATATAGTAAAACTGGTGTTTACAGGGGAACACATTATTTTTTCTTATTTTGCTAAAAAATGATAGATTGTGGGTAGTCGTTACAGCCGCCTCGCCGAGGTGGTTCTAACGAGTACCCACAATCTATAATTTGAGCAGGAATATGAAAAGTATCAGAATATTTTATCTGAAAATTTTCAGTTTTTGGAGGTGAAATTTTCTATATTTTTGAATAGGCATGTTTTCGTAATGTTTATTACCATCCTTCGGCCTCGGTGGCTCAGTTGGATGCGTGTCCGACTGGTGATCAGGAGGTTGCTTGTTCGACCCCCACCAGGTCGGCAACATTATTTCGTGGAGATTTAATCATGAAATGTTTTCTACGGTCGAAAGGACTTTCCGCTAATTCAAGAAGGGCAGTTGTCAGTTGTCTACAGATAATACACCACAAGGAAACACGTTTTAAGGTGAATGGATGGATGCACTCGGAGATTAAATTTAGCCGTCACAGTGTCTATTGTTTACAAGGCAGACAACTTTTGTGACTTCATATTCGCTTTCCTGCAAACCGTGGTGGTGTGGGTGTGAGTGTGTGTGTGTGTGTATGTGGGCGGGGGTGGGGGTGTGGGGGGTGGGGGAATAGAGGGAAGGTGGGGGATGTCACGGTCGGTGAGTGGCTACCAAAGCAATCTTTAAATGTATAAATGTTTATCAGAGGTTATAACTCCCTTCAGAATTGATACATATTATCGTTTTCGAATTTAAACTTGTTTATACGTTAAACCATCACATGAATTTCATTTCTGATATGTAAAAAAAAAAAAAAAAAAAAAAAAAAAACAACAAAAAAAACAACAAAAAAAAAAAAAACAAAGAAAACACACACACACACATACACACACACACACACACACACACACACACACACACACACACACACACACACACACACACACACACACACACACACACACAATAATGGAATGGAAATCCCATTTTTTAATTTATCAAGGACCATAACTCGTAAGAAATTGTCAAAGTTAACAGTGTTACTAATTCACGCATAAAGTATCAATGAAATCGAAAGAATGTCACCTCTAAAACATACCTATATATTTTGACCCCCTTAAACCCCACTTTTACATAGTAAAACTGGGGGTTACAGGGATATACATTATTTCTCTTATTTCTGCTCAAAAACATAGATTGTTAGAACCGCCTCTGCGAGGCGGTTCTAACGAGTGCAACAGTCTATGTTTTGAGTAGAAATATGAAAAATAGCAGACTTTTATTTTTATTTTTTTTATATGAAAATTTTCCTTGTTTGGTTTTAAAATTTTCAATATATTTGAATAGGCGTGCTTTCGTAATGGTGACATGTTATCGCACAGAAGTGGAATATGGATGATCGGACGTGCAACGGAAGATAAACATGGTTCCATCTTTTTCATGGTGAAAGGCCTTGTTTACTTAATAAACATCTAAGTTCAAGTGTAACGCATCACTGATAATCTTTCTGGTAAAGTACTACTGACAGTGTTAGAAAATTCTAATTCATCACGAAAACATACCTATATAATTTAACCCCATTAAACCCCACTTTTAAATAGTAAAACTGGGGATTACAGGAGTAAACAGTATTTTTCTTATTTCTGCTCAAAACCATAGATTGTGAGTACTCGTTAGAATCGTGACGAGTACCCACAATCTATGTTTTGAGCAGAAATATGAAAATATCAAAGTTTTTTTATCAGAAAAGTTTCAGGTTTTGGAGATGAAATTTTCAATTTAATTGAATAGGCGCGTTTTCGTAATGGACTGCATATATTATGCCAGTTTACGGCAGCCTGTATATACATGTAATGAGCCTCGACGAGGCGGTTCTAACGAGTACCCACACTCTATGTTTTGAGCAGAAATAAGAAAAATAATGTATACCCCTGTAAACCCCAGTTTTACTTTATAAAGGTGGGGTTTGAGGGGGTCAAAATTATATAGGTATGTTTTCGTGATGTCGCAAAAATATCAAAGCTCTAGCTCTAATCTTTTCTGAGATATCTTGTATTTCCATTATTGAAAGGGACTTAACTCCTGAAATATAGGTCATCCTGCATGAAAACGGACCGTTTATTTTTCCATACGGAATCCATATATGAAGAACTATCCCAGCGGGCACATGACGTCTACACAACGTCGTCTCAACGTCATGACGTTGCATCGACGTTGAGGCGACGTTGTATAGACGTCATGTGTCTGCTGGGGTAACATACTTGCACACTCTTCATCAGTTTTAACACTTACCAAATGTGTGATGAACGAACGGACAAAAGGATAACCGAGAGACGGAAAAACAATACGCCTCCTCAACTTTTGACACAAAAATATGTGTACCTGCATCTGTTGTTGTAACCTACATAGTGCCACAGGTTTACTATCTTGTCAGTTATTTGGGCCAGTAAATCGATCTTGAGTCCACAATATTGCAGTACCTGTTCTATTTTTTAACACATGAGGGGTGTTTTAATACTTCAGTTGGTTACGCAGAAAATGGACCTTAGCATATACGCAAGCAAGCGAAACTGTTCAGATCAGCATGGGTTTTCATGTTGTATGATAAGGTTGTTTCCTGTTTGCCGATATCAGCATTGACATTCGCGCTGTATGATCAGGTCATTTTCTGTTTGCTTAGATCTTGTCATTCGCGTTGTATGATCGGGGCTTTTATTTCTGTTTGTCCAGGTCAGCATGCGCATTCGCATAGTATGATCTAGACTGTCTCCAGTCTCTAGTGACAAAATATTTTTTTCTTATAATCTGTTTAATAATCCACTAAAATAAAACCAATGTAATATCATGACTATAGAGGCTGATCACTAGAGTACCAGCCTTTATAGTCATGACATTTTTTTTTGGTTATATCTTAGTGGATTATCAAACAGGATTATGAGAAAAATATTTAGTCACTGGAGACTGGAGCCAGTCTCAGTATGATCAGGCAATTTTCTGTTTGTTCAGATCAGCATGTACAATCAGTTCGTATGATCAAGTCATTTCCTGTTTACCCAGATCAGCTTGCACATTCGCTATGTACGATCAGGTCATTTCCTGTTTACCTAGATCAGCATGCACATTCGCTATGTACGATCAGGTCATTTCCTGTTTACCTATATCAGCATGCACATTCGCTTTGTACGATCAGGTCATTTCCTGTTTACCTATATCAGCATGCACATTCGCTTTGTATACTCTGGTGATTTCTTGTTTGCCTCTTACTTAATAAGTTCATGTAATGTATGGACTCTCAACATAATAGAAAAAAAAAAATTCGTATTTTAGGGAGAGTACCCCATTTTCCTGTCTACCATGAATTTTTAAATTTCGTATGCAAACTGCGTTTCAAATAAACCTTGTACCATTTCCTATAGTCTATATTAGAAGGTATACAGAAAAGGATTAACATAAAAAAATGTTCGATTTTTCATCCAATTTGGCCGCTACATTGTACAATAAACCTTTAAGGAACCGTTTAATTGCAAATTTAATGATACAATTTTGAATGACACATTTTAGATTTTACCCGACATCTTTCGGTCGTTCGTGCTTATGTTTTTTCAATAAGAGATATTCGTATAGAACCCTGTATTTAACTTACGTAAGTCTGAAAATGCATGCTGAGGGGAATCGCCGCGCATTTCTTCAGGTTCATAATTTCAACAATTTTGTTGACGAACTATACTTTGTAAGACTGTATAAAGACCAAGCATGATATTTGACGTAATTTCCGCAAAATAAAATGTTTATCAAAATTTCATAAAACACACGCCATTTTACAAAACGCGACAAGAACTTTAAACAATCAGTGCTAATTTATATTCAGACATCAACTGTACTGATTAATTCATCGCGAGTTTGGTGTATACTGCATATATATATATATATATACTCTCTGCAAAATGCACGCGTTTCTCCCAATTGCAATTAGTTTTGCATTGCTATATAGCGCGGTTTTATAGACGAAAATTCAGCCGAATATCTTTCCGCTGCTAGGGTTACGTTTTCTTTTTTTTGTGCAAGATACAGGAATTGAGAAACCCGACTAATGTGTGTATCCCCATGTCCCTTCATAATATACATGTACACAGAAAACATGCGTTTACAAGGGTCTTCATTATTCGAGGGTTTTCAGGTTTGTGCAGTTTTTAAGCAAGCTTTACAAGTCGTTTGTTTCTTCTAGTAAGTTTGATGTTTCATAAATGTGTCTTAATGTAATTAATTATAAAAATCTTGTTTATTTCCAACACTTTATAGCGAAAATCCTATAGGTTATATACATATAGTTATATACATATAGATATGAAAAATATGAAGATAAATATTTATTTCTTATTTCTCCACGAAACATATGTTGTGGGTACTCATTAGAAGTGCCCTTGGCAGACACTTCTAATGTTTACCCACAACACGTGATTTAATGATGAAATAAGAAACAAAAAAGTATAATTATTATGGTTAAAAGCTTCGTTATCTAGAGGATGGTTTAGAAATATACATGCACAAACTTTGAGCTAATGCACATATAATGCAGCGGAATAATCCTGCATTCTGTAGAATCTACAAACAAAAGTGGACAAAATAGTGTCATAGCATGAAACGTTCAGTTTTTTTGTTCGTAGTTTTGTGGAATACATAACTTATAAAAGTTGATGTTCCGAAGTCCCTGACACTACCTGAAAGCTTTCTTAGGGAAACGGAACGTTCATTTCCGTATCGGCTCGGATTTTATCGTAAAGAAATTGACTACAACTTATAAACCAAAAGACTACACAGAATCCTGAGTTGGAAGATAAAGGTTCCCATAGCCTTGGGCCGTAGAGACGGAGTCCACCCTATCCTGGGCACATGGTTGTGAATTATCCTAGGTTAACATATATTTTCAGTGTTAGCTGGGCTTGAACCCGCAACCTTCGCACATAAGTCAGACACTCAAGCCTCTTAATTAGGGCGCCTCATTTTATTACCCAAATAAATTCCAAAAGAAGTGACGATGTACTCAAAATCGCTGCATATTTTTGTATAGGAACTTGCCACATCCTGGCACTGCATCGTATCTGTTAGCGTGTGAGTCGGGGTACAGCATTTCCTACAAGATAACATGTGCGCCAAGCGAAGACAAGTCAGCCTGTGCATACGTGCAGTCTGATGGGAGTCTTCCAAGAGCAGTCTGTGGGTAGACAAGGAACCAGCACGTCAGTCATCTGATCAGATGCAGGACTAATTTTAGTATTCACCAGGTGCACATGCAGTCTTGTAGGAAATGCTGTGGCCCGGTTCATATAATACAATTAAATAATAAAACAAAGAGCATGTCTGATTTATTTAGTATATTTTGTGTGACTGCTAAACCACAAAAATAAAAAATCATATCTAATAAACAAAAACAAACAACAAAAAAACGACAACAATAACAAACAAGAAAATTGTAAACAAACAAACAAACAAAACAACAACAAAGATACCAGTCAAACGCACAACAACACACACACACACACACACACACACACACACACACACACACACAAAGAAACACGATCATCATATTCAAGAATGGAACGATCCACTTAAAAATCCCCATCGTTGTGTATGGTCACACGTCCATTGTTGCATATAATGGTGTCGGTCAAGTAATAATAATGATAATAATAAAAAATAATAATAACAATGATAATAACAATGATAATAATAATAATGATGATAGTTATAATAGTACAGTCAAACCTGTCCTAAAGGCCACCTGTATTAAGCAATCACCTGCCATTAAGGCCACTATTTCAGATCTCATTAAAGGTAACGAAGTGGAAATCTACCTGTATTAAGCAAGCACCTGTCTTAAGCAACCAATTTTTGGCTTTCCCATAGGTGCTTGCTTAACACAGGTTTGACTGTATTAGTAATAATAATACTATAAAGAAGAAGATTAAAACAAACAAGGAAAAGGTGGCAAAATGTGTAGAGCCTGATGAGACGGATTATTACTAGCCATCTCATAAGGGTCAGGGTCTACACCGTTTCCAAACTTATTCATTCTAGTTTGCAAGGCTGGACTGTTAACTATTTCAGCACTGAAGACCAAAACAATGCTTTGCAATCAGTGAAGATCATCAGGATCTACATTGCATGCCATTCTGTTTTGCTTTTTTGACTGAGCTCCTATTGGGAACAACGGTCTCAAAGATGGAAGAGTCCACTATAGAAACTCAGGGATGTAAGGTTTAAATTTTGGTATTCTCCTCTGCAGGCTCTTCTCTGAATTGTGGGGGTAGTTGTGACTCTGGTCTTTCTTTGAGATACTTGGCAATGTTTTTGTTCGTTTCTACTTTCTTCATATTGGCATCAAGTTTAGGATATTTCTCAAGAAACCCTCTCAGCTGCATAAAGTCGAAAAATGCATAAATTGCCACGTCAGCGAGTGATAGCTGAAATAAAAAAAAATACAAAGTAGTGGAAATGAAAATACAAGAAGTGGAATTGAAAATACACGAAATAATATTGATTGATTGAGTTAAGGTTTTATGGCCAGTCAACTCGGTAGTGTAATGTCGAGCCGGTCAGTTCACCTTACCACACTTTTCCTGGCCAGGCTGAGTCCTCTAAGTAGGCTTGGGTCCTAAATCTGTAGCTCATCACGAAAATACGCCTATATAATTTTGACCCCTTAAATCCCATTTATATATAGTAAAACTGGGATTAACAGGGGGTATACATTATTTTTCTTATTTCTGCTCAAAACATAGATCGTAGGTACTCGTTTGAACCGCCCGCCAAGGTGGTTCTAACGAGTAGCCACAATCTGTGTTTTGAGCAGGAATATGAAAAAATATCAGAATTTTTTGTCTGAAAATTTTCATTTTTTGGTGGTGAAATTTTCAATATATTTGAATAGGCGTGTTTTCATAATGTCATATTAATTTCATTTTCGTAGTACTCAGCGTATAACAGTTTTCAGCGTTTTTTGAACAGAAATATCTTAATGTTTATTTTTTGACTGGTTGCCAGTTCAAAATCGAGGGCACAAGTCTGTGAAGGGGATCCAAAGTATGACGTCACGTTATCAATATTTCGTTAGATTTTTTTTCAAGCTCGATGTTTTTATTGTCGAATTATTCATCTAAGTTCAGTTTTAATGTCTTCTTTTACTCTTAAATTTATTCTGGCATACTGAAAGTTATTCAACAGCACTGGAAATAAAAATATATATATATTCTACGGTGGACAGATTTTGCAATGTTTTCAAGTGGTATTTTCTAATCTTTAGATTTTCATCATATGGGTCAAGTCAGTTGTTCTAATTTGCCACCAACTAAACATAAATTCCAGAAAATATGAATGATGCATTAGTTGGGTATGGCCTCTCTATCACCTGAGTATATTAGTTCAAAGCTAACTTCTAATGACCATGCAGGTTTAATAATTAGGGCATGGCGCATTTGGGTTTGGAGATTGATATATACTCAGCAAAAACAGAAAGTATCCAGGTAACATTTTTCATGCTCAAGTGAAGACGGATGAAAGTTTCTCCCTGTCTAATGCATGCTTGCAAACATGAACCATCGTGCTATGTGGTAGGTTAGACCAGTTTGGAATGCTAAGTCTATAATGAATGGTACGAATGCTTCTGTTCTATGTATCAAGGCTGCAAAGATTATGCTTGATTCTGACAATGTCTGTTCAAATTGCACTTATAATAGCGTTTCCATAAGCAATTCGCTATAACCGCCGAACGAATGCATTTTCTTCTTTAGTTGCATTACTATAATGAAGACTGTAATGTAACAAACACAATTTGGTAAACACTGTTCAATTTAATGAATGCATACAGAAATAATCGCACTTCAAAAATCTCTATATGTTTAATTCCAAGGGAGATAATTTTAAATTTAAGCGTTTTCAAACCTTATTAGCGAGAATCAGTTGATATTATTTGGGTCATTTCCATGATTCTCTTGGTGCCTATGCTGTAAACGCATGCGCAGACCAACCTTAGTAACAAATTTTACTAAAACTCGCTGTTGCAAAGATTGATCTTGTCAAGCTGAAATTTGATGACCATATTTTAGTATATTGTAGTCTGATGTTTGGCTTGCGCTTACGCGCGCAAGCCATTTAGAATGCAAAGCTGATTTCGGTTTTAGTCTGTATTTGTTCTCGTTTTCAGGGCTCAGTCGTCTTTCGAAGTAGGAACAGTCGGAAAATCCGTTTACTGCCGTAAAAGACCATTGATATTGCGGCCGTGTACATTAACACGGCTGCCGGGTGTATACGGCAGACGGGTGAATAACCAACGGCTGCTTTCACGGTGGCCGTATATGATACATGCATTTTAACCAGTAGCTCGATTAATATATGGAAAATTTTGACAACATTTTAAAAATGTATACAATACGATAAGTTGCGTATTCTGGTTTTTGAGCCATATGCCCTTGATATATGTTAAAGCGCAAGCAAAAAAAAAAAAAAAAAAAAAATCAGTTATTGTTATTTTATGGAATATTTAAAGTTTACTAAGGCAAATGTGGTCATTTATGTTCTTAAGTTATTCTGCCCTTAATATATCTAATAAACAGTTGTTTTTGTTTTTCATGTAGATTTTACTAAATACTACGCGCAAGCCAAATAGATGAATTTGCTATCAGTAACGCCTTTGTATAATATGATATTTCATGTTATACGCTTTCTTGTTCTCGTTATTTTTCTAATTCATAATAAAGCATGCTATCGGAAAAAGGAGAGAAGGGCCGGGAAATATTGGCCACCTTTCGAAAACTTTTCCCCTTAGAACCTTTGCGCAATATTTTTAAGGTCTCGATGGGCTAAAATATTGTAAAGATACATTGAATGCAACTGAAGTTTCGATAAACTTTATATCCAAGAGCCGATTTGGCTGGTTTAAATGTGACAGTCGTTGTTAGGTGTATCAGACAGTCAAACAATTTCATTCATCAGTATAAAATATCTCGACCTGGACATACTGTTTGGATGAATTTCCGTCTTTAAACAATACAAGTGATGTTCATTTATCTATTTGCTATTCCCAGTACACCCCAAGTAATAAATAACAAGGACATGCTTTGAAAAAAAAAAAAAAAAAAAAAAAAAAAAAAAAAAAAAAAAAAAATGGATGCCCAAGAATGACAGAAGTGAAATTCTCCTCGTAGACCAGCTTGGTAACGACAAACCATCGCGAAAACATGCCTATATAATTTTGACCCCCATAAACCCCACTTTTATATGGTAAAACGTTCACAGGGGTGTACATTATTTTTCTTATTTTTGCTTGAAAACATGGTTGCGGATACTCGTTAGAACCGCCTTGCCGAGGCGGTTCTAACGAGTACCCACAACCTTTGAGCAGAAATATGAAAAATATCAGAGTATTTGTATCTGAAAATTTTCAGTTTTTGGAGGTAAAATTTTCTATATATTTGAATAAGTTTGTTTTCGTAATGTTTGCAGCATAAGAACATTACTGGATGCAGTTTCTAAGGTCAAGTTTACATAACTACGGGATCCGACACAGAGAGCAGTCAGCTTACGAAAGGATTATAGCATTTAAGGGCAGACTTACGATCCAGTAGTATTTCCGGCAAAACCGGCAAAATTTGGAATTGACGTGTGGGGAGGAGCCAATACGCAAAATGGCTGTGTGCATGAAGTTCAGATTTATACCGGCAAACACGGAGGAGCAGAACAGGTGCTCGAGTGGTACAATATATGACAAAGAAATAGAAAGGGAAATCTTACATGTGTGTATGGATCTTTTTTTTTTTCTCGAGTCCTGCTTTGTATGAAAGCCCTCGTGGAGATCGAGTTTACTGTTTTTGCACTGTACGTAGAAGTAAGAAAGGGATGCCACAGACTGTTAAATCTATCAGATTCAGAAATAGGAGTTACGGTTAAATCATGCAGAAATGAAATCGTATTGCAGTGGAATGTAAAGTTTGGACGATTTCCACCAACTTCTTTACATAAATGGTTGGTTGTGTTCCACAAAACTTATGACATCACCTGTTAATATTTAGTTACATACTTTGAGACAGTTTAATAATGTTTGGTATATCTGTAGGACAAACCAAGTGTCGTGTTCAAGAATGGTAATTCACGCTGCCTTAGCTTTCGAGTTACTTTCTCTTGGAATGTTTAGTTGTGAAATTGTGTACGCTCGATAACTTTGAGATAGTTTGATGATACGTGGTTGGTATGTTGAGCAGGTTAAATAGGTGTCGCTTCTATTTGGAATATAGGGAACTGTGTGAACAAACTAGGATGCAGCCTCGCAAAATATAGTGTTGCATATGAAGAGACTCAGTCAAACCGAGTCTCCTACTTTCACTATTTGTGTGTTATTTATTTCCAAAGGCAATCCTTTTTTTACTTTTATTGTAGCATTTGCATTCCTACGAGGGGAGTTCAATAAGTTCGTAGAACTCGGGGTTTAATTCACAGATTGGAAGATGGTTTTAACATTATTTTTCAATATAATCCCCCTTTACTTCAATACTTTTGGCCCACGTTTCTTTTAAGCAGTCTATGACTTTGAAATATAAGTCGTCTATTTGGTCCTCAAACCAAGCCTCTGTAGCAGCCTTGAGCTCATCATCGTCCCGAAATCTCGTTCCACGCAAATGGGACTTCAAAGTTCGAAACAGATAATTATCATTTGGGGCCAGAGAGAGAGAGAGAGAGAGAGAGAGAGAGAGAGAGAGCACTCATAAAGCTTGGCAAGTCTTTCCTTTTAAAAGAAAACTTTATTTGGAAAGTTTTAAGAAGTACTGAAGTGCATTCTCTAGAGTTGTTATTGGAAAGCTGATACTTTCGTTTTTATTTTTTTTTTTTGTTTTTTGTTTTTTGTTTTTTTTTTATTTTGCTAAGTATATAAATCCAACCTGATCGTCTTCTGATCTTTCATATGAGTCACATCTTATTATCTTTAACTAACCTTTTTGTTCAATACTGTTGTCTAATGACATGTATTGATGCCATATGCAGATGGAATTGTAGTGAATTCGGGTAATATGCACATTCATATTTACAAATACAACGATGACGCCTTCATAAAATACGCGGCTGAGTCATCGTACAATTACTAAAATCTTGTTTTTAAGCATACTTTATTGTATTTCTTGATACGACAATCCAATATTGTTTCCCTGTGTTTATAGAAGATGACTATTGGAATGGGTCGTCCGTTTTCTTCTCCCGTACGCCCGTCATTCCGTTTCTCCGAAAACACGACTTTGTGGGCTCCTTAACTCCTATGCCTCTATTTTGAAGATAACTGATAGAAATGTAGACAGTGTCAAATAAGCATGTCGCATCAAGAAATGACAACTCTCAATTGCGTTTTTATTATCTCCGCTTCGAATGATTAGCCCTTAGATTCATAACTCCTTATACCCCTAGATATATTCTGACAACATACGTTGGCCCGTTGATTAAAGAGGAGACAACTCTCGCTTCCTTTATTTTGGATTATCTCTCTTCTTAATATTTGATCAGTAAACCTTATTACCCTCTCTTAAATTGACATTCTACCCTAACTCTGGAAATACTGCAAAAATCTGTTCAATTTAGAAAGCAAAATAGCTTATATAGATTTCTTTTTATCGAAATGTAAGCATGGCGTCATACTGTGACCAGCTTTGGCGCATTCATGTAATCGTTTTCGGGCCTATTTGTACATGGAAAACACTGCCATTTCAGTGAGTATAATAATGCTCATTCAATCGGGTACGGACATGTTTATTTGGATCTATGGGGACAGAAGGTTTATACCAACGGACGGATTAAAATAATGAAGTAAGCAAAACGGATCAATAACAATGAGTAAATGACTTATTTTAGTGAAAGAAGCGAATAAAACTGCTCTATAAAAATAAGTAAATGACACTGAACTCGAAATTCGATTTGCTGCGATATTTGTATTGCTCAGACCTAATATATTGGATTCATTCCATCCCTTGTTATTATTCATAACGCGGCTGTTTGTTCTTTACGTTTACATGTCCATTATAATATTCTATAAGGAAAGTCACTTAGGGTTCATACCTACTATTGTTTAAAGAAAGAAAAAGAGAAAAAAGCAGAAATATGTTCGATTGTATGTTTGTGACAAATAAGCTAAAATCATAGCAAGTTTTTTACAAGCTCTAAGAAGTTGTCACAAAGTTATTCAACTCAAAATCGTTCCAAAAATATACTTGTTTAAATGCATTTCTTACAGTTACTCAAAATTACTCAAACAATTTACCACAATTAAGTATCCCTGTGAACATAGCATTTAACACATCAACAACACAAATGGCAGTTTGTCGGCTACTACATTTAATTTCAGCATGCATTTAACTAAACATTATGCTTAGAAGGTCGAATTTGTGATTTTAGCATATAGCATCAAACATAGTGACCAAAAACTGATATAGAAACTTTTTCAAGCTATAATTGTGTATTTTAAAATTATCTCCCCTACGCAGTTATGCTCTTGAATTAGACCTGGCAACCGGGCGAAATAAGCACAGTTATAATGTCTCTATTCGAAAATAAACAGAACATCACGAAAACATGCCTATATAATTTTGACACACATAAACCCACTTTTATATAGTACAACTATAGGGTTTATATGGGTATACTTTATTTTTCTTATTTCTGCTCAAAAACATAGATTGTGGGTACTCGCTAGAAGGCGGTTCTAACGAGTACCCACAATCTCTGTTTTGAGCAGAAATATGAAAATTATCAGAATTTTTTAATCTGAAAATTTTCATTTTTTGTCGTAAACTTTTCAGTATATTTGAATGGGCGTGTTTTCGTAATGAACTGCTTTTATACGGTTAGTACAACGAAGCCAGTTTCAGAGTCGCACGAACCCCGGTCTAAAGTGGTTAACCAGTATTTGTGCACTTTCATTCGCGAGAAATTGACAAGAGCCCTTCGTGAATCAGCAGAGAAAAAGGAGATGATCACAGAAAATAGTTCATGATCACAAAAAAGCGGAACATACATACATACATACATACATACTACATACATACATACATACATACATACATACATACATACATACATGTAATAACCAAATGTCCTCCTATTCTCCATATTAAGTAATGGAAATGTCATGACTTAAACATGTATAATTCTACATAAGAGAGATGCACAGGACCCAGTTGTTCAAAATTTAATGAAGTTGTTAGCTAACTTGACGTTAAAATTCTATCTTAAGATATGGCAAATACATTGATACTTTTTACTGTAAAAATATGAGTAGCTTTGCATTGCAGCAAAAGAAATATCATGAATGTATTTGAAAATGTATTAGCTACAACAGTAAACGAGTCTCTCATTTACGAGCTTGTTAAGCTAACGATGCTTTGAACAAGTGGGCCCTGGTAAATACGTTTCTTATTCCTCCATAAAAACATATACAGTCGAACTTCGATGGCTCGAACCTCTTTGGGACCATGAAAGTTTGTTCGAGACAGCGGTAGTTCGAGCCTCAGATGGTTACTATTAGTGCCACACCAGAAGGCACAATGGAGATAATTGTGGGATATCTTTACGGTGTTCTTTATTTTAAATGTATGTTGTGTGTACTTATTAGAATCGCCTCATAGAGGCGATTCTAATGAGTACACACAGCATACATTTACAAGATAAAAGAAGAAAATCTCCCTAAATTATGCGTATAGCGTATTTGGAGGAAATGCCTGCGGACTCAAGAACGTGTTCGACTCATCCATGGTAAACGAGCCATCGGGGTTTTGAGCCACAGAAGTTCTACTGTACATATCCAGGTGTCTACAGTTTTAGGCGCATTTTCGGTCATTTTTATCTTTTAAACCAGTTTTGCAATGTTTTAGTTACTTTTTACATGAAGCAACTTTTTACAACATAAATTTTATTTAGTGTGCTTAGTAATGCTATATTAGATAGGCGTAGCGTTCAATACGCACATTACGCATGTGCGTAACATACATAAGAAAATATTTACAATACAGTGACATTAAAATATAAAATTTTGCTTCTTTGCCATACAGGTTGCTCTTAAAGGAAAGAATTTGCTCCGTCTGGGGGCAAATTCTGGGAGCAATTATCTTTCAGAGCAGCTCCTATTTTGGAAGCGATCCAAGACATAATTTTCAAAATGCGTAAAAATAATTCCGTTCTAGCTACGTCACTAGTTGTATATAGTGGAATGCCATTGCTTATGTATATCTAGTTCAAAGATGTAATAAGACATTATTAAATATTTTTCATATTATTCCATAAAATCAAGAATCATCTGCGAGGCGCTTCTAATAAGTGTTTGTTGTTTAAAAAATGAAACTAATATCAATAGTTTAGTTAAAACATTGACATAGACGCGTTAACGCAATGAGGTGAAGACAAAAACATGTGTTTCTCTGTTTAGTAGGTAATCAGACAGGCATACAGACATAAACATCACGAAAACATACCTATATAATTTTGACCCCCATAAACCCCACTTTTATATAGTAAAACTGGGGTTTACAGGGGTATACATTATTTTTCTTATTTCTGCTCAAAAACATAGATTGTGGGTACCCGTTAGAACCGCCTCATCGAGGCGGTTCTAACGAGTACCTACAATCTATGTTTTGAACAGAAATAAGAAAAATATCAGAATTTTTCATCTGAAAATTTTCATTTTTCGGTGGTAAAATTCTCAATATATTTGAATAGGCGTGTTTTCGTAATGAGAAAAACACGTTAGGAATAAACTTACCGAAGATGCAACAGCATAGCCATCTTTGCCGTAAGATTGTATTTCCTTTTCAATGAACCCAAAAAATTTTGGTACATCCTCCGTGTCGAATTTCTGTTTCAGCTCAACCTGGAAAGCATACATATAGCTCGAAATGATTTGAATATTTATACAGGAGAGAAATCTAAAGGGAGAGTTTATTTGTTTGTGTTGAGGTTTAATGGCCCTGTCATCCCAGTGGGGTCATGTCGAGTGCGGTCAGTTTACCTAGCCACACTTTTACTGGACAGGCTTAGTCCTCTAAGCGGTTTACCAGTATTGTGCACATTCTTTCGCCACAAAAACTGACAACTGCCCTTCTTCAATCAGCGGAAGGGAAAGAATTACCGTAGAAAATATTTCATGATCAAATCTCCAAGAAAGAACATTGCCGACCTGACGGGGATCGAACCCGCAACTTCACCAGTCGGACGCGCATCAAACTGAGCCACCGAGGCCGGCAAAGGGAGGGTTAGAGAACGGTAAGAAAAAAAAAACATATTACGATCAATGTGATCTGATATAAACTTGTTAATACTCTTCAATTACTTTATCACTCAATACCTGCTTTTTCCTGCATTCTATCTCCTTTTAATGCTTACATATTGGTATAAATGTAACTATGAAAACAGTACTTGATGAAACAGAAGTTATGAAAATATTTGGGACAGGGAGGTCTTAGCAAATAATGTAGATCCAGAACAGTTTCTTATTATATATGTTATTAGATACTTCAAATAGGCAAAAGTGCCTTCAAACATGCATAAACAGCGAAAATTTAGATCATCCCGCGCATGTGCACAGTATCATCAGGGCCTTTGCTATCCATTTATTCATTCTTTAGTATCCCAGGATTATGTTAGCTGGCAAAGAAGGCCTTCATCAGACTGCGCGGATGCCCAGGCTGATCTGAACCTTCGCTGTCTGCATATACCCGAATACACGTTTTTGCATGGCGCGGTCAAAATAACGCCCAAAATCAGGTCAATGCCAAGATTACAATAAGACATCTTTGCATCATTAAGTACCTTTTTAGCTTTGTCCTTCTCTGTGAAAAATGGTCTTGCGGCCTGTAGGAGGTCAAAAATGGTGCATAAAATCTCATCTATATATGTTGATTCCAAGTTATTCTTTCCGTATAAACCTGAAATGAAACAAGAACATCAAATGCGACGTCAAAATCATTTTGTGGGATGGATGCCTCAGCAGATGTCCTCAGATTTAACATACCGAATTTCTCATCACGGAAACATGTCTATATCATATTGACCCCCTTAAACTCCACTTTTATATAGTAAAGCTGGGATTTAGAGGGGTATACATTATTTTTCTTATTTCTGCTTAAAAACATAGATTGTTGGTACCCGTTAGAACCGCCTCGGCGAGGCGGTTCTAACGAGTACTCATAATCTATGTTGTGAGCAGAAATATGAAAAATATCAGAGTTTTTTATCTGAAAATTTTCGTTTTTTTGGAAGTGAAATTTTCTATATATTTGAATAGGCGTGTTTTCTTAATGTACTTCCTCTTATCAGCCACAAGAAACCTAATCCCGCATCATAAGAACGTAACAAAGAAGTTGCATACCGTTCCGTGATTCAGCGAGCATTTGCATGTTTAAAATGCAACTCTCTGCAACGTAAAACAATAAATAAGATGTCTTCGTATTTAAAAAAAAAAAATGATTATTTTATATTCACAGTACTGGCGTAGTGCGCGCGTGCAGTAATATCCTATTTTCCTCTAAATTTGGAATTCTATTGATACGTTGTGTTTAACGTAACTTAGCTTTCACAAAAAGCTTGGTCTATGCTTCGCACACCATAAATGTTAAAACTGACTTTAAAGGTTGCTAATGGAGCTACTTTTGATCTAACGAATAACACAAGAGCTTCACTTTTGTTTCAAACTTATTTTCCCAGGCTGTTGTTTTGATAATTATAGTGTCCGTAGAATTTAAATTAATTCGAATAAGTGTTATGATACTCTAAATTTCTCGAAAATAATTTATTTTTTCACTGAGGTGCTGAAGAATCTGCACTCACATTGTGAAAGAAATATACATGCTTATCGCTAAATTACATAAAAATATAAATATACAAAAAAACTTTTAACGTAAGATTGTGACCACTATTTAATTGATAACCATTTTTTCATCCCTTGATCTAACTTGGCTACTTAGCTTAGTTAGAAAACAACGTACTTAGACAATATTTTCTCCTATAATACTTAGTTCTCAGAAGCGTTTTATAGCAAATTAGAGGTAGGTTAATTTCATTTGGAAATAGTATTTTCAGACAACAAAAAGTAAAGTTATATCCAAATTAGCTCCGTTAGCAGTCTTTGGATTTGTTTTACATGCAAATCTTGGCTAAATCAGCTAAATTCATAATGCAAACGGTGAATTGGAGAGGTCTTAATGAGATGTAGGTGGTCCAATATTCATTTCAATTCTATATTCATTTCTATTCTATTTAGTCCTCCAGCTAGTCCCAGGTTTTAGTTGTAGACAATAAGCATAAGGTCAATGATGCATTGTGGGTCAAAACCAGAATCACTTTCGTGTCCTAAACACACCATGTAGTCGTCTCCGCCCATGGGCGTTGACAATTATAAAAGCCAATACAAGTACTACCATTTCAAAACCTTGCTATTTTACATGTCGCACAGACTTTCAAAAGGCACTTGCTTGTAAAATGTGTTATTGTTTTTCATTGCTTGAACAACTGAATTATCATCGTTTTAATCAAGTGGTAAAATTCATTTGGTCTGAATTGTTGGATCGAATCTATAGGTGTAGCAGTTTTCTGTCATATCTTTTCTTATTTACCTTTATTGGTTTGTTTTCTGAATCTGCATGGTGGGGAATTTTAAAGTATTTCTTGCAAAATTTGTTTTAAAAATTGTTTACTTCTATGAACAAAAAAGAACCCGCAAACATTGCGGATGGCGATAAACGAAAAAAACAAAACAGCAGCAAAAAGCCGTGTAATGAGATAATGATTCTTCTTGTATTATCTAGGGCAAAAAAGCTGACTGCGAAAGAGAATCACATAATTCACATTTTATGGCCACATATTCATCCCCGAACACCTATCATAACGATAATGGGGATACTTATTGTCCCCAGTACATGTTACTAGTTTTTTTTTTTCGAAAATCTTGTTAAACGAACTATGAATTTATGAAAATAGAACAGAACATTCATTTAGGGCACCAAATAATTTTATATAATCTGTCTGTCTTCGAAATATCGGATTTCTGAAACGTATTGGGTGTTTAGAATTCTATGCTAATATTTTGATACACTTATATATATATATATATATATATATATATATATATATATATATATATATATATATATATATATATATATTTTTTTTTTTTTTTTTTTTTTTTTTTTTTTTTTGGATAGTCGATCGAAATACTCGTATCTACAATAATTTAAATATTTTTAGAGACTTCATGTTTGGTGGAAGATAGTGCTGAAATGGGCAGGCCTTATGCACAAAATTATTTTTCGATATTGTTTGCACTTTTCGTGATTTGCCATAAATCCGAACAAATAGTAAAGTTGCAGTTATGTTGTACGTCACCCTTTTGGTGACTAGGTTGTTGATCCTGATATTCTATTATTCATAAATGAGCCGCCTAATGACAAAACTAACAAAATGAATGTGGGCCTAGCGAATAATTAGGTCAGCCTGGGCATCCGCGATCGCATGTGGCTTCTGCAGCCTTCGGGCTGTCCAACGAGGAATAAACGAGGACTCTTGCCATACTAGGTGGATATACAGGCTGAACTGAGTCTTTGCTGGTCACATAGGTCTTATTGTAGGTTTTATCATGTGCTGGTTCAAATACTGGATTTTTGTGTAGCAAAAATTGCCATTCTTACCCAAGTCTCTTGCAACATATCTGGCAATAGCGTAACTCTGGGTTATGGTAGTTTTTCCATCAATTACCAAGACCGGCATTGTGTTCTGAGCATATCTACAATATAATCAGGAACAATAATGATAATAATAATGATAATAATAAATTGTATGTATGTATGTATGTATGTATGTATGTATTTGATCATTACAGTGTTGTGTAGGATGTAGTGTCATCGTGTTATCGAATGAAAAATAGTAATGATGTCAAGAACGAACCACAATCACTGAAAATAGCCTACCAATGGCATTAAGAGGAAGGGCAAACAAATCACAACAGACAGAAAACACGTCTCCAATCAATGAAAGGCAAAACAACCAGCTCCCTCTACCCCAGCTAGGTGATTACAGTGCTAGACAGGATCCATTAACCCATTTAAGCCTAACGTCCCATGGAAAGGGACATTGGCAAATAGTTTAGATCCAGATCAGACGCCGCAGATTGCGGCGTCTGATCTGGGTCTACACTATTTGCTTTAAATTCAGAAATTTCTACAAAACATGATATTAATAAAGACTTACCAGACACACCTTATATAGGAAATGGACCTGTCCAAAATATGAAGGTAAAAGAGTCGACTCGGCATAAATGGATTAAAACAGCAATAAGACAACAAACAGAACAAACACGAAAACAGCGAGCAAACATAAGACCACACCAAATAACAAACAACACCAGAATCACCCCTCTAGGACGATCAGCTCAGAGACTTCTATAAACGTCCACTGCATACCCCTGTTCTAAACAAATTTTCAAGGAGACAGTTATTCTTTTAAATTTGCTTCTTTTATGTTTTAAACAGTACTAGGAAAGAAAGTAAATCAGAGCTAAATATTTTCATGTCTGAATCGTTTCGCTTGAAGCTTTCTCCGTTCCCTTTAAACCTGGTTAGCTCTGCCTTTCACTTCCGGTCCCGGTACTGGGTTCCATAGCATTTATATCCTTTTCAGAAAGGAAGCAAAATCGACGTTGACAGTCAATATTGTCTTCTGTGAAAGTGTCTGCGTTTTTCATCTCATTTATTGTCTTTGCGTCCTACAATTATTAACCTTACTCCTATAGTTACGTTTTTTTGAAGAAATTTGTCATTTTGTGTCTTCAAATTTATTATTTATTCACCCAAATTACGGTATGTAGATTGATTCTAGATTATGCTTGTAACGTGGTATAATTCTCTTCTACTGCTGAGCTATCTTTTGTTTGTAAAATAAAAGTCCATGAGTGCATATAATGCATACATTAACCCATTTATGCCGAATGAGATGTTCTACATTAGCCCTTTCACCTCTGGGTTTCTGAAGTGGTCTCTTCCATCTTTGAATTTGGTCATACCCATTGTTGAAAACTGAAGTGTCAGTCTAACTGTAAAACAGAATGGCAAACAGTGTTGACGAACCGTCTCGATCTATACTGTTTGCCTAAGCATCTGAGTTGGTCTACAGGGTTGAAAGACTTAACTATTTGGACCGGTTCATTTTCAACATAAGGAGTGCCTGGTTAGCTTTTTGTTGTTATCATGTTTTTATAGCAATCCTGGGTCACACTGTTTGTAAATGTCCATGCTTAGGACGCCAGCCAAAATGGGTTAAATGCAGTTTGCAATATTCGATATCAAACCACATCACGAAAACATCCCTATATAATTTTGACCCCCTTAAACCCCACTTTTATATAGTAAAACTTGGGTATACATGGGTACAATTATTTTTTCTTATTTCTGCTCAGAAACATTGATTGTTGGCACTCGTTAGAACAGCCTCGTTTTATGTTTAACCGGAAATGTGAAAAAATATCAGAATTTTTATCCGAAAATTTTCATTGTTTGGTGGTAAAGGTTTCAGTATATTTGAATAGGCATGTTTTCGTAATAAATTCGTACTGTTTTAATGATTCTGGTGTTTTAAATACTGTTTTGGAAATATATGTTACAGTATAATTCTTGTTAACAGAAACTTACTTTATACAGCAAATTAATCTTTACTATCGCTGGTAAATGACAAACGTATTCGAATATTTACGTATGTGTGATATGACGTCACAACAGGCCCCGAACCACTAACATTTACAGAACATCGGGTTGGTTCAATACAAATATAGTTCCCTAGTATATTGTCCAATTTTTGCCTGTTTCTGAAACGTTTTGCAAGCTTTGATGCCAGAATTGGTCAAAATGTATACTTCAGGCAAAACTGCAGTAAATAATAGCAGAATTGTATAGAGTGAAGGGTTGTTTTGCATATGAAAGTAGAACATCATCTGGAGTACAATTACCCTTGCAACTGCCGTGATATCGTTCACGATCTGTGTCAGTCACTTTGGAAAGGCGGAAACTCATTATATGACACATAACCTACAATTCAGTTTCTTGATTTGAAAATTTTAAACGGACTGCTGCCAGGGAAGTACCAAGTATTAATCATTTGAACAACAACATCATCATCATCATCATCAACAACATTAACAACAACAACAACAACAACAACAACAGCAACAACGACGACAACAACAACAACAACAACAACCACAACTCTGGGCTGTAGGATATTTTCAAAAAAGAATAACAAAATAAAAGGACAATCAATGGTAGTCTGTATTTTAATACGTAGTAACAACTATTCCAAATTTATCTTAATTGTAACACATTTGTTCATTAAAAAATTTAAGGCTTATCCCGAAAACAAAAAAGCGAAAAGATTTTACCTGGCTTGAGTTTCGGCCAATCTTCATATTTCACTCTGCAGTCTTCGTATTCAACTCCAGCTCCTGCGAACAGCAGACGTGTCATCTCAGCAAGTCCTGTCATGGGGAAATAAATTAATTTATATTTCGACGGCATACTGTTATATTTTATATCAAAGAAATACTCTAGTATTGTTTGAGGAAATTTATTGCAACTCTTTATTTATTCACTCCGGCAGAACTCGAAACACGACACCGACCAGCTTATTAATGGAAGTGGCTATAGTTTTATATACATCGCTGGTTACTATCAGCCAGATTTAGGAACAATTTCTAGTACATGACACCCCAGTTATTTATACGTGATATAATGACCATCTGTTCTGTTTACCTTGCCGAGATAACATTGTAGCAATCAGAATTAGCAGTCTGGGTGAAAAAGGTATGGACTCATAGGCCATTTTGTAAATAACGAGTCTCTCCAAATAGTTATTTAAAGGGAACTTACACAAGTTTGGCAATTTCTCGCATATGGGTGGAGGAATGTAAAATCTTAAACTGAAAACGGATAGATATCGTACTTACCATTTGTCATGTCATTACTGATGCCTACACTATCAAGTCTGGCCTAGAAAACATAGGTACTTCAGGAATACTTAGTTCTGTGTGTGCGGTCATTGTTCTTAAAAGTGATTTTTTGTCGATTGTTTACAATCGAGCCATAGTATACAAACGCCAAATTTTCCTTAAAATAGTTGTCCACGTGATTATCACTGACTAGTGTAATGAAAGCGCGCGTAACGGTTATTTATCTCGCCTCCGCCAACCATATATAAGTGGATAACCCAACAGAGGAGGAAAGCATCTCCTCAGCTTGTGACATCCAATCTAGCATAGGGGAATAACATCCCCACTGCTTGTGATATCTGATTCAATATTTTTCTACCAGAGCAGCGTTTCCATACAAAGAGAATTGCCTTCATAAGGGATGGAAAAAGGCAGATGTCCCAGTACTGAACCATGGCAAAGCCAACGTCGGCCTAAAAACTGGCGAAAAACAGGCCATGGCCTGATGGTATAGAAGGGGAAACTGACCCCTTTGTATGCAAATGCTGCCCTTTGATGTGTAACCAAACATAAAATAACCAACACAGTGCTGCTGCTGTGGATACATCTGTGTGTATCTATGAGTTTTGTTTTCCCAAAGATTCACAAAAATTTTGAGTTCTGAAAACGTTAAATTTCCATATAGCATGGAGTGAAGATAAACTTCCCACAAATTAAAATAAATCTTATGACCTCATGTAGAAAGCAGATGGGGCAACACTACTGCAACACTCTGTCAAAAACATCACTGAACGAGGAGGAGGAGGGAGGAGGCGGAAAAGTTTAAAATTTGAAGCTTGACAAAACTATGGCGTCTGCACTGTTTAGCCACGAGATTGGAAAGAAAGATCACGCTATAAAAATCAGCAACACAGGGGTAAGCCGATAGCCAATCAGGAATGGTTAGAGCATAACCAAAAATGAGGCCCCAGACAGGGAACCTGGAGGGCTACCAAAGGGCTGCACTGTTTGCTTTAATTACAGGAAAGTAAGGGTTAAGTGAGACAGTCTTACGTCCCTGTTCAGGACCATTTTCCCAGCCTACACTCAGAGACCATCTACCCACCAGTGCTGCCAGTACTCTGATTAGAATAATTATCTACACAATATTTCGAGTATGTTTTCAAACGGATTAGTTTGTGCATTCTTCCCAAGTTGACGGTAATATTCTATTTATTAAACGTTTTACTGGTTATACATGCAATACTTGAACAGGAGGGAATTCTAAATTTGAGAGAAAGTATCTTACAAAAGAACAATAATTATATTATATTGAGAATAGATAGCCTGGGGACCATATGTGGAAAGTATTTACTGATATTATATAGTCGATCCCAAGAAAAATTAATATAATTTTGATATAATCTAACCTATCAAATCTTGTCATAAGAAATAATGACTACATATAGCTCTTTTAAAAGTCACATGTTCCTCAAAATAATTGGCAATTTATCATCCAAGAAAGATTTAATAAATTCACATATGGTATAAATTCAATCATAAAATATGAAACCTGACAGTAAAATTTCAGTCAGTCTCTCGTTCTTGAAATGCAATGATTGTCATCGTATCTTTGAATCAATGTTAGTAACATTTATTCAGAGACACGATAAAAATCATTTCAGTTTTGATCCAGTTTAAAAACGAGAGACTAACTGAAATTTTACTGGCTGTACGATGCTACAGTTTATGATCGAATTGATACTATTTATCATTAAAGCTTTCTTGGGTGGAAGAAATATCTATTTTTGAGGAATATGGAGCTCTTAAAGAACAATCTGCATTGAAACTGACCTATTCTGTCTCTCAATGCCGTTATACAGGCAAAGGCTACAGTGTTGCAAACTTCATTACTGCTTATGAAGAGTCAATAAAACCAAGATTCCCATTATCTGTAATGTGTTCTGTGTTACCAAAGGCAACCTTTTAGATTTTTATCATTAGACTAAGCTGCATTGTAAATACTTGGTATATGAGAATAGCGAAGACATAGACCAGATTATGCATCCGTACATTCTAGCCAATAGCCTTCTCTTTAGACTATTCAAGTCTATGTGCAAGCAGCGAAGATCCAGGCCAGTTTGCTTATCTGTCATTGGAATCCGCATGTATGGATATCAAAGAACTAGTACAAACTACCTTTTCGTATGGAAACGTGCCAGGGCAGTGGTTAACAATACAGCGTCATTTGCACTTAGCACGTGTGAACGGTGATGAGACTGATGATCCAGGCCATCTGTGCACCTATCTAAGTCTGGCCCCGAGTTTACAGAACATGTTTCATGCTCAACAGAGCTTAGCATGAAATTCTCCCTGCTAATAAATATGAAAATGCCGACAACAGTTGGCATTTTCTTTTTTATTAGCAGAGAAATTTTCATGCTGAGGTATGCAAAAAGACAAACAATTTTACAATACAACATGTAGTGCATTGTTGTTGCTATAGCAACCATTACAACAGGTATTTCAAACTTATTTTTGATGTTTTTGAAGATGTCCGATGTTGAGTTATATTTAGAAAAGTTTTCATCGATATTAAATAGGGCAGAATTTTGTCATTGATTTCTATCCTAAAGTCTTTAGCCTATAGGTGAAATAACAGTATAGGCAGGCTTCATTGTCCGCACTATTCGAACATATCAGAAACCGCTTGGCCAACCCAAATCCAATTTCATATAAAGCCTCTGAGTCATTTGAGGAACAAACATTTGGTAAAATGATACAATCATGTCACAGGATGTCCGCCTTGCCAATATACATTGTTGTATCTAGAGGGGGACAAGGGGCTATTTCCCCACCTAAAAGCATGAATGGGACAAGGGTCCTTGATGACCCTCAATATTAAGTCGTGTTGCTAATATTTAAGATAATAGAATCCCTAAAACAGGTGACGGCCCTTTAACAATGGTTACGGGGTAACAAATGGCCCCATCACATTGGTCCTAGCGGCAACACTGCATATATGAGCCGCCAACAAATCAGCATAATGACATATGCACCCAGCGGAGAGTCAGATCAGCCTTGGCATCTGCCCAGTCTGATCTGTTTTCATTATCTACAATGCAATTTTTAATTTTCCAAAGCTATATAAACCTAAGAAACCTTAGCTACTTAGCAACCCACTGAGTGCACAGCGAAGACTGACCAGACTGTGCGAATACCCATGTTGATCTGATTCTTCCCTGGGAGCACAGTCATTTTGTTGGTTTTGTCATGTACTGGCTCAGTTATGGTAAAAAACCGTTTAAATCAGCAGGCCGATTACCTTCGAACGTACTGGCGCAGTGGCTCAGTTACTAGAGCGTCCGGTTTGCGTCCGTGAGGTTGTGGGTTCGATCCCCGGCCGGGGCATACCAAATACTTTCAAAATGGTATTACCCTGCTTTCATCATCTTGTCGCAGCGCCAACTGAAACCGAATATTTTGTTTGCCTAGTTTAGCTGTGGCTACCGATGTAGGGTCATCCCTCCAGGTACTAACCAAGCAATTCGTTGCTTATTTTCGTAGAAAAGTCAGACGCCATAAAAACTTGCGTATACAGCAGGGCTGTATTAGTGATCTATTTATAGTTTTCACCTTGTAACATTAACGTTATATATTTTTGAACAGAAAATACTTTGTTTGATATTTTGGAAACTTTATTGGCATTTGACCATGTTAAAGTTAGATATCTGAAGGAAAAGCCAGTTATCCTTAATGGAGAAAAGCAGAGGAATCCAATTAATTGGATCTGGTTGAGTACTCAAGAGTTAACCATCACGAAAACATGCCTATATCATTTTGACCCCCTTAAACCCCACTTTTATAAAGTAAACCTGGGGTTTGCAGGGGTGTACATTATTTTTGTTATTTCTGCTAAAAACATAGATTGTGGGTACTCGTTAGAACCGCCTCGGCGAGGCGGTTCTAACGAGTACCTACAATCTATGTTTTGAGCAGAAATATGAAAAATATCAGAATATTTTATCTGAACATTTTCATTTTTTTGGTGGTAAAATTTTCAGTATATTTGAATAGGTATGTTCTCGTAATGTGTTGTCTCCCATTGACAAACCTTTTGCTATCGTTAACCCCTTTATAACTAACGTCCAATACACTACGAAAACACGCCTATTCAAATATATAGAAAATTTCACCTCCAAAAACTGAAAATTTTCAGATAAAAAAACTCTGATATTTTTCATATTGCTGCTCAAAACATAGATTGTGGGTACTCGTTAGAACCGCATCGACGAGGCGGTTCTAACGAGTACCACAATCTTTGTTTTGAGGTCGAGGCGGTTCTAACGAGTACCCACAATCTATGTTTTGGGCAGAAATAAGGAAAATAATGTATGCCCCTGTAAACCCCAGTTTTACTATATAAAAGTGGGGTTTGAGGGGGGTCAAAATTATATAGGCATGTTTTCGTGATGAAAGGGACACTAATAAACAATGTAGACCAAGATCAGACACCGCAGAACGCAACGTCTGATCAGGGTCTACATTGTCTGCATTGTTTGCACAGAAATCTTACCCAGACGCCTATTCAATTGAAAATGGGCTTGTCCAAAGAGCTGACGTACGAGAAGAGTTCACTTGGTGTAACTGTGTTAAATAAATACAAGAATTCCGCGGAAGGCGTCATCGCACCTGCTGGGGCAAAAGTCACAGGTGCCACAATCAGAACGTGATTATTAAATAAGTTTATTTCATTCTTAGCAGTGCTTAGTTTGAAAACTGGGTTGAAAAAATGTAGACAAAGTGCCTAGTGGGGCTCACATATTCCAGGCCAGTGCCATTCCCTCTAATGGCTACATCTTCAGCACTGATTTTTCTAATCATACAACCCAAGATAATGGAACGTCGACGTAAAATGTGTAAGTCACTGGAGCAGGAAATATAGGTCAAGGTCACGGGTCAAGGTACCTGCTAATTCAGTACATCAAGGAGAAGCACAATGCAAGGTATGGTGGTTGTAGGCCTTATAGTTGAGGAGTTATCAAACATCAACGTAAAATGTGTCAAATATAGGTCAATGTCACCGGGTACCAAGCCAGTGCAATGAGGTGAAGCACTATGCAAGGTTTAGTGGTTGTATGTCTTATATTTGAGAAGATACCGAACATCAACATAAAATGTATCAAAGTCACTGGAGTGCAAAATATAGGTCAAAGTCACCAGGTCAAGGTACCTGCCGAGTCAGTACACCGAGAAGAAGCACTATATAAGGTTTGGTGGTTGAAGGCCTTACAGTTGAGGACATATGGAAGGGTGACGTAAAAGGTATAAAAGTCAATGGAGCGCGAAATATAGGTCAAGGACATCCAGTCAAGGTATCTGCGGAGTCCGTACATTGAGGAGAAGCACTATGCAAGGTTTGATGGTTGTGGGCCTTATAGTTGAGGAGATATTGAACGTCGACGTAAAATGTGTAAAAGTCACTGGAGCAGGAAATATAGGTCAGGGTCACATGTCAAGGTACCTGCTAATGCAGTACATCAAGGAGAAGCACAATGCAAGGTATGATGGTCGTAGACATTATAGTTCAGGAGTTATCAAACATCAACGTAAGATGTGTCAAATATAGGTCAAGGTCACCGGGTCAAGGTATCTGCCAAGCCAGTGCAATGAGGTGAAGCACTATGCAAGGTTTAGTGGTTGTAGGTTTTATATTTGAGGAGATACCGAACATCAACATAAAATGTGTCAAAGTCACTGGAGTTGAAAAATATAGGTCAAGGTCACCAGGTCAAGGTACCTGCCGAGTCAGTACATCGGGAAGAAGCACTATATAAGGTTTGGTGGTTGAAGGCCTTACAGTTGAGGACATATGGAAGGGTGACTTAAAAGGTGTAAAAGCCAATGGAGCGAGAAATATAGGTCAAGGTCACCCAGTCAAGGTACCTGCGGAGTCCGTACATGAGGAGAAGCACTTTGCAAGGTTTGATGATTGTAGGTCTTATAGTTGAGGAGATATTGAACGTCGACGTAAAATGTGTAAAAGGCACTGGAGCGCAAAATATAGGTCAAGGTCACCGGGTCAAGATACCTGCCGAGTCAGTACATCTAGGAGAAGCACTATGCAAGGTTTGGTGGCTAGAGATCTTACACTTGACGTAAATTATGTCAAAGTCACTGCAGCCAAAATATAGGTCAAGGTCACCAGGTCAAGGTATCTGCCGAGTCAGTACATTGAGAAGAAGCACTTTGCAAGGTTTGATGGTTGTAGGCCTTATAGTTGATGGGGAATATCGAACGTCGACGCAAATTGTTCCAAAGTCACTGGAGCGCAAAATATAGGTCAAGATCATCGGGTCAAGGTACCTGCTGAGTCAGTACATCTAGGAAAAGCACTATATAAGGTTTTTGTAGTTGTACGCCTTATAGTTGAGAAGATCTGGAACGTCAACGTATACTGTGTCAAAGTCAATGGAGCGAAAATATAGGTCAAGGTCACTGGGTCAATGTGCCTGCCAGGTCAAGGTCACTGGGTCAATGTACCTGCCAAGTCAGGAGGTAAGGGAGATGTGTCATGCAAGGTATTATGGTTTTTGTAGAATTGTAGTTGATTAGAATACTAACTTTGACGTAAATGTCGAACTTCGACATAACAGAACTGTTAACAGACAGACGGACGGACGAACGGACAGACGAATGGAAAAGCGGGCACCTATGTTGCAAAGTCAGGAGGTCAGGGAGATGTTTCATACAAGGTTTGATGGTTGTTTATAGTTGATTAGAATACTAACTTTGACATAAATGTCTAACTTCGACATAACAGAACTGTTAACAGACGGACGGACGGACGAACGGACAGACGAATGGAAACGTGGGCACCTATGTCGCAAAGTCGGGAGGTCAGGGAGATGTTTCATGCAAGGTTTGATGGTTGTTTAGTCTTGTAGTTGATTAGAATACTAACTTTGACATAAATGTCGAACTTCGATATAAATTTTGACAGACAGACGGACGAACGGACAGACATACGGAAAATCGTACGCCTATGTCGCAAAGTCAGGAGGTCATAGAGATGTTTCATACAAGGTTTAATGGTTGTTTTGTCTTGTAGTTGATTAGAATACTAACTGACATAAATGTCGAACGTCGACATAAATGTTGACAGACGGGGACGGACGGACGGACGGACGGAAAATCGGACGCCTATATCGCACCCTGCTAGAAGCAGGTGCGATAAAAATTACTCTGGTGAGATAGCTAAAACCAATAAAAGCGAAGTCTCATATGAAAATCAAACACTCAAGGTAAGACAATCATTGCATACTGTTTTACTTGTATATTTTAAAGGTTTTTATTAGCCCGTTTGAAAAACGGGACGTATTATGTTACGGAGTATGGCGTCCGTCCGTCCGTAAACTTTTTCGTTTCCCGCTAACTCCTCCTATAGTTTACATCTGATCAAGCTAAAACTTGGTATATAGTTAGACCATGATGTGGAGCAGCGTATATTATTTTGAGGTAACAGTCTACCAAATATTAGTAGAGTTATACCCCTTTGAAAATTTCTGTAAACTTTTCGTTTCCGGCTAATTCCTCCTACAGTTTACATCCGATCAAGCTAAATTTGATTTGTCGTTAGACCATGATGTGGAACAGCGCATATTGTTTCAAGTATACAGTCCACCAAATATTAGCAGAGTTTTATCCCTTTCAAAATTTCTATTAATTTTTCGTTTCTGGCTAAATCCTTCTACAGTTTATATCCGATCAAGATAGTTACACGATGATGTGGAGCAGCGCATATTATTTCGCGGTTACAGTGCACGAAATATTGGAAGAGTTATGCCCCTTTGAAAATTTCTGTAAACTGTTCGTTTCCGACTTACTACTCCTACATTTTACATCCGATCAAGCTGAAACTTGATTTGTAGTTAGACCATGATGTGGAGCAGCGCATATTGTTTCAAGGTTACAGTCCACTAAATATTAGCAGAGTTAAAAAAATTCTATTAATTTTTCGTTTCTGGCTAAATCCTCCTACAGTTTACATCCGATTAAGCTGATTCTTCCTTAATAGTTACACGATGATGTGGAGCAGCGCATATTATTTCGAGGTTTCATTGCACCAAATATTGGCAGATTTTTGCCTCTTTGAAAGGTTTTGTAAACTTTTCGCAGCATATTGTTTAGAGGTAATTGTGTGCATTTTTTTTTTATAATAGGTATATGTTTTGCAAATAACTAAAGTTATGGCCACTCTTACAGGAGCCAGTTTATGTGCTACATCTTATAACTTGCCACGGGCGTATAATGCCCCGTTTGGCGGAGCGCTTGTTACTTGTAGAAATCTATTACCAATGTATACCTAGCGTTCTCAAAACGGGAATATTGGCAAACAATGTAGACCCTGATAAAATGCCACAGAACTTTGGAACGTTGTTTCAAAGACTACACTGTTTGCTTTAACCATGCTAATAACAACTGTAGCGGACGGCATTTTGCAGAGATAATAATGTTTATCGTTTCATGTGACCCGTCTGCTTAGGATTCACATGAAATGCCGTCTTGTCGTCTCAGTGAATAATGCCAAGTCTTATTTTCTCAGATAAATAGTGCCAAGTCATATTTTCTCTGATTAGATCTAGAGCGTCATCAGCTATGTTTTTTTTTTTTTTGTTTTTTTTTATAAATCTTTAACTCTTTCGGTGCCAAATATCAGACTACATTTTGTCTTCTGTTTGTTTTGTTTTTCTTTAAACAAACTAACGCTTGGAAAAAAGTTTATATCTGAAGCTGAAAGACTGAATGTCAAACAGCGTAGATCCTGATGAGAATGCTCATTACGAGCCGTCTCATCTGATCTACCCAGGGTTGTTGGCCGGTTGTAAAAATGCTTTACCCCCCCCCCTGCCCCTGCCCGCCCCTGCCCGCCCCGCCCCCACCCACCGGCAGTTTATTCTAATGAACGTTGTAAGGCGGAAGTCCCGGTGTTAGTCTGGCTCTTGGTTGCTTTGTGTGGTTTATTCTGCGAGGCGATTTGTTTTTAGTTTTGCATTGTGTTATTTTTTTTTCTTGCGTTTTTTAGGTTTTTAGTCATTTTAGCATTGCGGTTGCCTTGCTTGGAGCGTGTGTGTGTGGGGATCGGCGGGAGGGGGTTGGTCTTGGTGCTTTTCGTGCGTTTGTTCGGTTTGCGCAGGTTTGGTTTTGTCTGTTTCCTCTTCCTCTTAGTATCTTGGTGGGGCTGCGGCTTGTGGTTGTGGCACTCCCTGGACCTTTTTCTTGCCCTTTTATCTTTTCTTCATTGTTTGCACAATCCTGTTATTGACTCCTGTGTCAATTAAAGGGTTATGGTTTAAATACATTTCCTATAAATCTTGGTAATAATAAACACTAACAGGACAACCCTTCTGTTGGAAATGGGTCTGTCCAAATTTGAGACAGAAGAGTCAGCCCGGCTCAAAGATCGCATAATTTTATTGATGGAACTGGGCTATTGACGATGAGCTGCTTTAGACCATGTATATTCAGATAATGTGAGCCTAGCAAAGACAGATCAGCCTCCACATCCTGGCAATATTATCAGTGCCTTCACTGGTCATAGTACAAAAACGACCAAATAGGCGTCCTTTGGATATACATCACGAAAACAAGCCCATATAATTGACCCCCTTAAACCCCACTTTTATATAGTAAAACTGGGGTTTAAATGGGTATACATTGATTTTCGTATTTCTCCTCAAACACATAGATTGTGGGTACTCGTTAGGACCGCCTCGCCTCGTCTATGTTTTGAGCACGAATATGAAAAATATCAGATTTTTTATCTGATTTTTTTCCTTTTTGGGATGTAAAAATTTCAATATATTTGAATAGGCGTATTTTCATAATGCAGAACAAATCAAAAACAGAATATAGCAGATTCAGATGGACTGAGTCTATTCACGAGGAATAAAAAAAAAAAAAAAAAAAAAATACAAAATCCCTCATATCCTACACTCAGCAGTTTAGAGCGGAAATCTATTTTCACATATAATATATGAACACAATAGTCATTGTGACAAGAAATAAGACCCGCATTACAAAAACGTGCCTATTTAAGTATACAGATAATTTTACCTTAAAAATATTGAAAATTTTCAGATAAAACTTTGATATTTTTCATATTTCTGCTCAAAACATAGATTGTGGGTACTCGTTAGAACCGCCTCGGCGAGGCGGTTCTAACGAGTACTCACAATCTGTTTTCGATCAGAAATAAAAAAAATAATGTATACCCTTGTAAACCCCAGTTTAACTATATAAAAATGTGGTTTAAGGGGGTCAGAATTACATAGGTGTGATTTCATGACGTAACGAAACACGGGGTGACGTTTTACGGCCTCCATAGAAGCATTTAACGACAGCTGTATCATTTGCATAAAACATCTGCAATACTCCAGACTGTTGCAGTGTCAACCAGTTCATACAGCAGATTATAGCCTGCTGTTATCATTTAGCTTACCATTAAACTCATACCTTCATAAATGGTATGTTTCTATGGAATTTGCTATGCTAACTGAAGACCGCTTGAGGGAACAGAAGCCCACATCAGCTTCGGCCTCGGCGGGATACAAAATAGCATTTCCTTCAAATAATGATTAAAGTTACCTATATAGTGTTCTTACAGAGCTCGGATATTGATGCTTCCTATTATATCTCCCATCAGTTAATAAATGAACAATTCAGGATCTCATGGCAATTACAACAATGTTCGACTCTGCAGCTATCAATATATACATTTGTTATTTCATTGGCGACTTCCATAACCTTGCTACTTGTATATCTATCCTGCCATTAGTCTGCACTGATCAGACTGGGGTTTCTGAGGCAGCTCAAACATACTGCTTTTGTCTGAAACATTCTTAACAGAATGATATCACAACATGATAAACCTATTGGTTATGGTCATAAGGCTGACAGACTAGAAACCACATTACAATAACCGCTTCATACTCGTAGTATTCCTAATATTATGGGTAATATGTTAAGGTTTGCATCAAAATAAAGTTACACTAAATGTCTGAACGTTTTAGAGTTTAGTTTTACATTATTAGTCTGTTTCAGATGCATCACGCAAACATGCCTATATTAGTTTGACCCCGTTAAACTCCACTTTTATTTAGTAAAACTGGGCTTTACAGGGGTATACTTTATTTTTCTTATTTCTGCTCAAAGCGAAAAGATACAAATCAAATTAATCTTTATAATAAGCAAAGACAACCACTCAGGGCAATTCTGCTGTGTGCCAAAGTAAATGAAAACCAATAGTTGAACCACGGCTGGCCAAGCCAAAGACATATCGTCAAGCCCCAACCCACTGGTTAAAGTTTTACGACGAGGCCTCATTGAGTCTGAGGCTCACGCCGTTGTCGTGCAATTAAAGAGTGAAGCACAGCCTACCCTTTGATACTCGTATAATTTGTTCATGTTTTGTATAATGATAGATATTGGTCAAATATTTCACGTATTACACTGTATCATTCAAAGCCCCCTACTTGACCTCAATGCAAGGTCACAGACTTAGAATGTTTAGGTAAAAGTTTTTAGTTAAAGATTTTAGGATCTCATAATTTCCAAACACTTTGATTTATTTGGTTCATTTATGGCGTGATGATATACGCAATACCCTACTTGAGCTCAAGGTCAAGGTCGTGGACTTAGAATTTTCATGTTTAAGTTCTACGTTAAAGTTTTTGGGATCTCATTATTTTCAAACCTTTGGTGGACTTTGTTTGCGTTTCGTATGATAATAGATATTGGTCCAAAAGTTAACGCAGTACCATCTCCGCCCTTATTTTAGCTGACCATTATAAATGAGGAGGATTGATGTCATTGCTTATGGTGTTCACATCTGTCTCAGAAAAAAAACATAATAGCCAAAAGTTTGTAATCCTTGACCTCAGTGAAATGAAAATATATATTAATCTAAGTGCTTCAAAAAGAAAATGCGCAACCTGAGGTGAGCTGTTCTGTCTCGCTACAGATCATTTTTCTATTGACTGTTCCAAGGCGATTCCTCTCTTGCAATTTTATACATATTTGTCTAGTCGGTCACATTGCTGTCTACATAGGGTATGTAGTGTTCTGTATTAAGTGTGTTTTTGTGCATTTTTATGTCTCATCTACTTTTATTGGCTCGAGATGGATGTATTGATTGATTGTGGATTTCTCCCGGGTGTCTTCTGCTCGACATTTAACCTCTCGATTGTGAAGCGGGAATGGGTCATGCACTAAACAGAGCAAATCTGTGTCTCAGTATCCAACAGCAGTCTAAGTATTATTTACCTTATCCAACAAGGAAATCAGGGGATATACATATTCAAAAACTTTAACCTAAAACTTAAACATTATAAATTCATTCAAGTCCATGACATTGACCTCAAGATGACTGAGGCAGCTTTACTTGCAACGAAATAAACATTGGATAAAAATCTAACAAAAAAAAAAAAAAAAAAAAAAAAAAAAACAAGTATCGAGTTATTCCATTCAGACATTTAGCAGATACAGATTTTTACATACGTTTACAAAAATCTTTAACACAAAAGTCTGTGCCGACGTTCAGACTATAAGAGGTGAATTGATATTTTCAGACAGTTTCATCTTTACCGAGTAGCGACAAAATACTATTATTAATGTGCTTCTCTCTCTCTCTCTCTCTCTCTCTCTCTCTTTCTCTCTCTCTCTCTCTCTCTCTCTCTCTCTCTTTGTATCTGAACCTGTCTCCCTGTCTGTCACTCTCTGTGCGGTGACTGCTCTCATGTAATAATTCGAACATTTAGCAGATACAGATTTTAACATACATTTACAAAAATCTTTAACACAAAAGTTCCAAGTACGTGTCCATGACCTTTAATCATAATCAGGGGAATGAGTTGTTCTTAATACAAGTTTGGGTCAATATATATATACTATATCCAAATCATGAACTATGTCAAACAAAGGTTTTTGAACAATATGAGCTCTTATTTTTTAAATCCATAACGTAATCATTTGTGGGTGCTTACGCAAACGTCAGTGCCGATGTTCAGACTATAAGAGGTGAGCTGATATTTTCAGACAATTTCATTCTTTACCTAATAGCGACAAAATACAACTACTAATGTGCTTCTCTCTCTCTCTCTCTCTCTCTCTCTCTCTCTCTCTCTCTCTCTATCTGAACCTGTCTCCCTGTCTGTCACTCTCTGTGCGTTGACTGCTCTCATGTTTTACTTCTGTTGCATTTACTTTTGTTTGGTAGTTCTGTGTTCGATTAAGTGCCGTTTTATGATGTTGCTTCGTGTCATGTAATAATATAAGAAAAGATACCCAGGAAATGCCATAATCACGAAGCACAGTCCTCCCGAGGCATCAACACAGCAGGCACACAGCGTTGAAACAACGTCGATTCAACGTTGATTCAACGCCAAGACTTTGAATTGGTGAATCGACGTGGTTTCAACGTTGTGTGTCTGCTGGGAAACGAGGACTAGATGAGGTACAATAATGAAAAGCCAAACGCCACATATGAACCCAGAGACACACAAACAAGGAAGAACTGCAACGGAGGGACCGCCTTGGAACGGTCAGCAGGGAAACTACTAGGGGAAGGGTGTGGAGCTTACGTTTTACTCCCTCTGAGCCTTACCCTTAATTCTGATACAGCTCCAGTTACAAATATACGTTAGGTCCGCATAGGGGTCCTCTGCCGTGTCTGTGAAACGTTGCAGTAAAACACATATATAGTCGACTCTCGTTATATCGAATTCCACGGGACTCTCTGAATTACTTCGAGATATCCGCACCTCGACTTATCAGATTTGCAGAATTGAGGAAAGAATAATTCGAACAACCACATTAACAAATATATATGTAATTGGACTCTTGAAGTTAGAGATATATTGAAAATGTTGTGGAAAAGAGGAGAAATTCTCCTCTTTTCCACAATATTTTTTACCTGTTATTAGATTTTCATGTTTAAGCAGGGACAAGATTTTCACTTCGAGATAAGCGGTTATTAGAGATAAGCGAGGTCGAGATAACGAGAATCAACTGTAATAAAAAAATGTGTCAAAACAAAGCAGAGGCATCACGAAAACATACCTATATAATTTTGACCCCCTTAAACCCCACTTTAATATAGTAAAACCGGGGTTTACAGGGGTACACATTATTTTTCTTATTTCTGCTCAAAAATATAGATTTTGGGTACTCGTAAGAACCGCCTCGGCTAGGCGGTTCTAACGAGTACCCACAATCTATGTTTTGAGCAGATCTATGAAAAATATCAGTTTTTTATCTGAAAAATTTCAGTTTTTGGAGGTGAAATTTTCTATATATTTGAATAGGCGTGTTTTCGTAATGGGATCAATGACGAGCTGAAGCCAGAACACAAGAAAATCACATCCAGGACCACATGTTGAAACGCCTTTTGAAATAGCTAAGGAAAGAGTTAATAACATTGTATGAGTTCACGTCATAGATGTCAAGCTTACAAGGTGCATCTCGGCAGCCCTCGTATAGACGAGATTCGTCTACATCAAAGTCATTGAGCGTAGATATGATCAATTCATAATCAATATCATCTTGGAAATGTACACAAAAGTGTACACAGCCTTTGATTTGCTCTTTCACATGCAGTAGATGTTTGGCGACATGTTTTTTTAAACTACTTGCGTCCAGCCCGAGTATGTCCACTAAATATACATACTGATATTTAGTCGATCCTGTAGTCGCATACATGGTACCACGTGACATAAGTCCACAAGTTGACAAAGTTTTATGTTCAACGTCGCAGAAGGTTACGGTAGTGTTGTCTTGTCCAATAATAAAGGCAATATTTTCTTCCTGTAGTTTCATCGGTACCCAAAAAATGCAGGCAAGGCCATTTGGAGCTAAATAGTGTCGATCCGTCGATCGGAAATGCAACGACAACTGGTCAGGTGAGGCTGGGGAAAGAGTTCTTGCAGTATGGACGTCGTGTTCTTTTATATTGATATTCTGTACAGGCAGGGTATACCGTAAATAGTTCTGAAAGAAAATAAGAGGTTGATTCACTTTTTGGATTGATTGTTTACTATCCAGCCATAGTGTACAACGCAAAAATTTCCTTAAGGTAGTTGTCCACGTGATTATCATTAACCAATGTAATCAAACTGCATGTTAGACGACATCCAGGTAACGTCTATTTATAGCCGTGCTGGTCTTGACGCTGTGACGTCATAGTGCTGTTGAGAGAGGGTTATCTGTAAAACCTGGACTAGGACATTTGGAACATTGGCATAAGTAGTAATGACGTTTGCAACACTGCTTACGCCCCTCTTGCATTTACATGAGCATAACTCAATTTTCAACGATACCACAACTGACCCAGGGATCCCAAAGGAAATGAAAATATAATCTGCACTATGGTGAAGTGCGGGGAGACGTTCTACGGTGCCACATGGCACTAAATAAAAGCAGCAGTAAAGTAAAATGAAACTATAAAAGGTTGCCTTTGGAAACAAAACACATAACAGATAGTAGATGGGAGTCTCGGTTTTATTGAGGATCTTCATAAGCCGTTATGACGTTGCAAAACTGCTTACGTCCTCTAGCATATGCATGAGCAGAACTCAATTTTCAAAGATAACACAATGGGCCAGTGATCCCAAAGGAAATGAAAATATAATCTGCACTTTGGTGAAGTACGGGGAGGCGTGCTTCGTGATTTTGGCCATTTCTGGATAGCTACATTCTGTTTTGAATATCTGGGCCCGGTTGTTAAAAGCATTGTTAGCTTAACGAGTTAGTCAATCACAAACCCGTTAACAGTTTTTGTCAAGGTATTTTCAAATACATTCATATTTTTGCTGCCAAGCTGTGTTATTTTTCCAGCTAAAATATCAATGTTTTCGCCTAATAAAAGACTGAAATTTAGCGTCACGTTAGCTAACAATTTCGTTAAGTTTTCATTATGAAAACACGCCTATTCAAATATATAGAAAATTTCACCCCCGAAAACCGAAAAGTTTCAGGTAAGAAACTCTGATATTTTTCATATTTCTGCTCAAAACATAGATTGTGGATACTCGTTAGAACCGGTTCCAACGAGTACCCACAATCTGTGTTTGTGAGCAGAAATAAGAAAAATAATGTATACCCCTGTAAACCCCAGTTTTACTATATAAAAGTGGGGTTTAAGGGGTCAAATTTATATAGGATGTTTCCGTGATGGAACAAGTGGGTCCAGAAGTTGACGTTGGTCTGTAGTTTTGATAGCCTGCAAAAGAGTATTGCAACACAAAAAATCCTTGTGAAGGCCTATAATTTGTGCTTAATCGAGCCTTAAGGAATATTTGAGCCGAAATCTTAGAATATATGGGCCGTGCCCTGCAAAAACCGTACCAACTGCTATTTGTGATGACAGTTAGCATTAGAAAGAAGAGCTAGGACTGGTCACTCCGGTATAATATGGCTGGTGGTTTTGTTTGTTTGTGTTGAGGTTTTACGGCCAAGTCAACCCAATGGGGTCATGTCGAGCGCGGTCAGTTCACCTAACCACACGTTTACTGGGCAGGCTTAGTCCTCTAAGCGGTTAACCAGTATTGTGCACATTCTTCCGCCAGAAACTGACAACTGCTCTTCTTGAATCAGCGGAAGGGAGAGAATGACGATAGAAAATATTTCATGATCAATCTCCATGAAAGAAAGTTGCCGACCTCGGCGGGGGTTGAACCCGCGACCTCCTGGTCTCCAGTCGGACGGCGCATCCAACTTAGCCACCGAGGCCGGCATGGGTGGTGGTAGTATCACGTCAGTAAGGATTGAGGTGTGTTAATGTATTGGAATGTTACTGTAAATGAGTATCAGTTCCTATCGTCACACCCAGACACGGTGAAGACAGCACAGAAAGTATTTTGACAATGGCGTTTACACTCATCTCAAGCAAACAAACACCGATGAGTGTATTTTCCACATGGCTGTATTGTTTTCAGATTACAAGAAACTTATCCAGCAGGTCAAGCTGTCTTTTCGTCCTCTAATCATGTAAATATGACTACAGTTGACTCTCGCTATCTCGACCTCGCTTATCTCGAATAACCTCTTATCTTGAAGTGAAAATCTGATCCCTGTCTAAACATGAAAATCTAACAATAGGTAACAAAATATTGTGGAAGTACTCCACAATATTTTCAATATTTCTCTAACTTCAAGAGTCCAATCACATATATATATATATATATTTGTTAAATGTGGTTGTTCGAATTATTTTTCCTCAATTCTGCAAATCTGATATGTCGAGGTACGGATATCTCTAAGTATTTTAGAGAGTCCCTTGGTATTCGAGATAATAAGAGTCGACTGTAATTCATTCTTAGCCAAAGCATAACTGTTTTCCAGCTTAGTTTATGTTTTTCCGTGAATTATTCTGACATGCATAGATCGAGTCCAAACAGATAGATCAATGTGCGCAAGTTGTAAATTTTGATAAAAACAGGACCTAGTTAGTATTTGGTCTTTCTGACGCATCACCCATCAAGGAAATAATAGAAAAAAACAAACAAAAAAAAAAAAAAAAAAAAAAAAAAACAACAACAAAACACTGCTATCTACCTTTTGCACTTTATCGTCAACAATAACTCTTACCACGCATTACGAAAACACGCCTATTCAAATATATTGAATATTTCACCGCCAAAAACTGAAAGTTTTCAGATGAAACATTCTTATACTTTTCCAATTTATGCTCAAACATAGATTGTGGGTATCCGTTAGAACCGCCTTGGCGAGGCGGTTCTAACGAGTACCTACAATCTACGGTTTTGAGCAGAAATAAGGGAAATAATGTATACCCCAGTTTTACTATATAAAAGGGGGGTTTTAGGGGGTCAAAATTATATAGGCGTGTTTTCATGATGGCTAAGGGCAAATTCAGCAGATCACAAACTGATGACATTTTTCTTGTTGTTGTTTTGTTTCCTAGAAAATAGGATCTGACACTTCATGAAAATTGTTTCAAAATGTCGCCTGCTGAATTTTTAACCCAGCATGCAATGTGATAAATTTACTTTACCACACGTAAAAAGCTTTTTTGCCGATCTATTCGGTCGGTGACAAACAAGATGACTCTGGCTCCTTGCTGCTTTGCCAAGGCTGTTACATAGTTCGAAAGAGAAACGTAGAGTCTTTTGCCTTCGAAGTCTTTGTGTATTCGCCCTGCTCTTATGACAGCTGTTTTGCCCTCGTCAAAGAGATGAGCGGCCACAAAACCAATCTGTGGAATAAAACGACACATTTTTGAACATAGGATTCAACTGCGAGACACTGTTTAAAGAAATATTGGGAATCGGCCAGAATTTCATAGTCGATCATCGGTTTTGTAATACCGATTGATCACCGATTAATAATCGACTTGTAGAAAATATATTCACTCTTAATTTAGCCCTCTTCGAGGTACATATTCTTTGCTCCAGATTAATAAGAGGGGTATCCAGAAAATAGTTTTCCTATTTTTCCATGAAAACATTTGTTTTGGTATTCATTAGAAGCGCCTGCGCGAGGCGTTTCTAAAGAGTACCCCAACATACATTTCATGGAGAAATAAGAAAACTATTTGTACTTTTAAGTTGATATTTTTAAGGCTGTTTTATCATTTCTGATTCACCACAAATCTAGAATGATCCAAATAGACAGCTTTGAATCGAAATGTGAGAAAAGTATGTTTCTAATTCCGATTTGGTCGACTAAAAATTTCCCCCGATCATATGTGACAAGAGGCAAAAGTGACTAAACATGGATTATAATAGATCATCAGTGGCAACACTTATGAAACTTGTTCGTTATTAAATAAAAACATGTAATATTATAATGTCGTCACACTTCTGTCTCCATCCAATACAGCCATACCCCGGACCTGTAACTAAGCCAATACGAAATGACTTGATTAATAGCAATCTTATTAATTACTAACTTTTAAAACAGCTTGCTTAACGATGATCATATCAATTAAGAAATATTTTTCATAGCGGCTTTTTGGCCAAGTCCACATCATCCCTTCCTTCTTAATATTAATATGATTGAAAATGCAAACAAAAACAAACATAACGAAAACACGCCTATTCAAATTTACTGAAAATTTTACCACCAAACATTGAAAATGTTCAGATAAAAAATTCTGATATTTTTCATATTTCTGCTCAAAACATAGATTGTGGGTACTCATTAGATCCGCCTCGCTGAGGCAGTTCTAACGGGTACCCACAATCTATGTTTTTGAGCAGAAATAAGAAAAATAATGTATACCCCTGTAAACCCCTGTTTTACTATAAAAGTGGGGTTTAAGGGGGGGGGGGGGCAAAATTATGTTGGTATGTTTTCATGATGAATAAAAAGATAAATATATAAGTAAAATGAAATAAAAAACAAATAAAATAAAATAAAAAGCGGGTAAAACCTCATACCATGGAAAGAAGGCCAATACAAGAAAACTAGGCCAATACAAGAACCCATCGACCAATTCAGATCATAACTAGGCCAATACAGGAAAAAGTCGGCTAAAACAGAAAAAAAGCTAGGTCTATGCAGGTAAAGAGTGGCCAATACAGAAAAAAAACTTGACCAATACTGGAAAAAGTTGGCCAATACAGAAAAAAAAAAAAAAACTAAGCCAATACAGAAAAAGTCGGCAACACGACTCGTTTTAGCCGGGGTTTTCTACATTGACCAAGATTACGAGGGTGAGTCAATAAGTAACCAGCCTAACTTATTTCCGGTTGAGATCCACCTCTTCTTTTTCAATGTAATTGCCCTCTAGTGTGATGCACTTAGACCAACGGTGTTCAAGCGCCATCAGTCCAGAACTGAAAAAGTCAGGGTCCTTTCCATTGACCCACTCCTCAACTGCCGTCACGACTTCTTCATCAGACCGGAAATGAAGTCGACGGATATCCTTTTTCAAGTTTGGGAATAGGAGGAAGTCGCCAGGAGCTAGGTCAGGCGAATAGGCAGGATGTGGTATTAATTCATACCCGTTTCGCTCTACAGCATCAATTGCAACTTTGCAAGTGTGGACTCTCGCGTTGTCCTGTAGCAGCAAAACAACTTTAGAAAGTTTACCTCAGCGTTTTTCACGGATGGCGGTTCTCAGCTGGTCTAACAAGTTTGCATAGTACACTCCAGTTATTGTATTTCACTTGGGTAAAAAGTCCAACATAATAACGCCTTTTGCGTCCCAAAATACTGTGGCCATCACCTTGCCAACTGATGGTTGCGTCTTGAACTTCTTTGGCCTCGGAGATCCAGGCCCTACCCACTGACGACTCTGAGCTTTATTCTCTGGCTCATAATAATGAACGCAAGTCCCATCTACAGTCACCAGACGCAAAGGAAAATCATCTTTTGACCTAAAACGCTTCAAGAAGGCGCTGCATACTGATGTTCTGGTTGCCATTTGCTAATCGCCAAGGGATCTGGGGATCCAACGGGCTGTTAGCTTGCGCATACCTAAACGATCATGTAAGATTGTTGAAACACTACCATGTGAAATGCCTAATACCTGCGCTATTTCTTCCACCTGATTCACCTATCAGAGTATACCAGATCCCGAACTTTCTTACACATTTCTTCGTCGGTGGCATCCGGTGGGCGTCCAGACCTGGCTTCATCTTCTAAAGAAGTTCTACCGCGTTAGAATTCCCCTACCCAGAATTTAACCTAAGCATAAGATGGTGCAGAAGACCCATAAACATCGGCTAACTCGCCGTGTATTTCCTTACCTGTTTTATTTTTTAAATACAAGTACCGAATTACAGCAAGGCACTTTAGATGAAAAGCATGCCTTTGCATCACTAGCCATGTTTGACATTCAATATCTTCAATACCCTATTCTGAAAAGAGCTGCTCTGATGTTAACGTATCGAACGTCACATTACGAAAATACGCCTATTCAAATATATTGAGATTTTTACCACCAAAAATGAAAACTTTCAGATGAAAATTTCTATTAGTTTTCATATTTCTGATCAAACATAGATTGTGGGTACTTGTTAGAACCGCCTCTATGTTTTTGAGTAGTAATGATAAAATTAATGTATACCCCTGTAAACTTCAGTTTTACAATACAAAAGTTGGGTTTAAGGGGGTCAAAACTATATAAGCGTGTTTTCGTTATTAGTTTGCGCCAAGCCTCAGCAATGTCTGTCTGCCTTGATACGACCTTTACAAATTACAGTCGAACCTCAATGGCTCGAACATCTTTGGGACCATGGAAATTCGTTCGAAACATGGGTAGCTCGAGCCACTGAGGGTTAATTATAGCACCAATTCAGGAAACAAATAGCGATAATTTAGAGAAATCTTTTCGATTTTCTACACAATGATTGTATGTTGTGTGTACTCATTAGAATCGCATCGATGAGGCGATTCTAATAAGTACACACAACATACAATTTCATGATAAAATAAGAAAAAAATCCCTAAATATTTGTTTTCTTGAGCTATTGGAAGAATTTTGTAGGAACTGAAAAAAAGAGTTCGAGTCATCCAAGGTAAACGAGCCATCCGTGTTCGAGCCATTGAGGTTATACTGAGAAAACGTATCCTCTGACGTGTGCGCCCCAAAACACTCAGATCAGTCTGCACATCCAAGCAGTCTGATCAGATTCTTCATTGCCCGCATGGAGTACTTTTGTATCCCAGGGTATTAAAAGATGCGTCCAGAGAAGATTCTGATCTGAATGTGCGAATGTGCAGGCTAATCTGAATCATTGCATGGCGCCCATGTCAAAAAGGTACGTATTCTGACGTAGCTGCTCATATATACTATACAGACAGAAGAAATTCAACTATAAGTGGAGATACTAAGGCTTGCTAATCGGTACTGAAAAGATAATCGATTATCATTCCTGCCATTTTGATCGATAATCGATTAGTAATTTTACCCGTCTGAGCATGACTCTTACCATTTGTCAGTGTAGACCCTGATGAGACGCTGCAAACGCGGCGTCTCATCAGGGTCTACACTGTTTGCCACTCATCCAGCTATTTTGGACACAACAGTGGATAGTAAACTGTACTTGTTCAAATTTTAGATTAAGTATGGTAAGGAGTTGAGGAGTCTGAATACTGAAGGTAAATACGGTAAAATAACAAACACAGAAATCAAATGATCGATTATTAGCAAATCAGTAATGATAATTTTTGTGAAATTTATCGATCAATTAATCGATTATCCGATTAATTGTGCCAGTCTTAGGAGATACCCATAAAATGCTACAATCACGAGGCACAGCCTTCTGAAGGCTGCAAAGGAGGAAGAGATATGGAAAACAATGCAAAACGTAGTCACATATAAAATGACCGATACACGAAGAAGGAAAAACTATAATAGAGAAACCACCTTGGAATGGTGAGTTGTAAAAATGCTAGGAGTGGGAAGGGTTGGGAGTGGCCGCTTAAACCGTATCACTCGTGCAAAACCGCGCCTATTTGTTTGGTTTGAGGTTTTACGGCCCAGTCAACCCAGTGGGGTCATGTCGAGCGCGGTCAGTTTACCTAACCACACGTTTACTGGGCAGGCTTAGTCCTCTAAGCGGTTAACCAGTATTGTGCACATCCTTTCGCTAGAAACAAAACCGCGCCTATAATTCTGATTACAGGGCATTAGCAATACCATGCCCGACTGGTCCAACTCGTCCCATTTCCCTGAGGACAAGAACGAAACTTCAATTTTCACGGACTTTATAGCTCTAGCTAAGTATATTTTTAATTGTGTTTGGGTTTAACGTCACATCAACCCTTGTGGGTCATTTTGTGTCGTCTCCCATAAAAAGGGAGAAAAGAGATAGAAAAGAGATAGAAAAATATAGTAGAGAAGATGAAAGAGAGGGACAGGGAAGAAAGAGAACAAGAATGAAAGTGAAGAAACAGAAGAAATAAAAACATCCCCTCTACCATTGCCTGCTACAAGGATAGCAGGCCCTGCCCAACTGTCAGCCAATATCAGTTGGACGCCCCAGTGACGTAGGTTACACGACACCTTCGCCGCACCTAACCCAACCCCCAGCTAAGTAGAGTTTCCTGATTATGAGAAAACGTATGCTGTTGGTCCTCGTTTAAAGCGCTTCATCGAGGCGCCTCTAATGAGTACCCACACCATATGTTTCCTTCGAGAAATAAGAAAAAAACATCAATTTTCAGGCAAGTAAATCTTGGTTGAAAAAAGTGGATTTTGATCATTTACTTAACCATGGATAAGTAGTAAACTTTGATAATTCTACAACCCTGCAGATGTTGCTCTAAATTACAAACATATACTCAAACGCAAAAGAAAGTGTGCACTCTTTACTTGTTGATTTTCTGAAAAACCAAGGATGGAATATTATCATTTAAAGGATCATTATAGCTTATCTAGTTACTTTTCTTACAAATATAATTGTATCAAAATTAAAATAAAATACATAAAAAGCCAAAGGGATGTTCTCTTTCTTGGAATCACAGTAAATTCTTGCAAAATGATGTTTAACTTAATATCTTGTATGACCGCCATGTTGTCTGATAAATTCTTAAATATGTCGCCGCATGGAATTTACGTAACACTGGATGGTGTGTGCAGGGGTATTATTCCATTTACCAGCAAAACGTTGCGTAGATCATGTAAATCGTTCACGGCATTCCTTGACCTCACACTGTTAATGTTAGCCATTGTGTATTTGTTACACCTGCTGCCCATTGATGCGCAGTTTTAAAGAATTGAAACATAACAAGATAATTGTATTGGTTAAAAAAGTAATTGAACAAGCTACAAATCAAATATAACACATGATAATATTCCATCCTTAGATTTTCAGAAAATCAACAAGTAAAAAAATGCACATTTTTTTGCGTTTCAGTATATTTTCGATCCGCAGAGAAGTGATCTGCCTCATCAGTTAAACACACATAATCACAAACGCTATGACAGGCCAAAGGCTCAACATGAGAGCGATCTGAAGCCAGAACACTAGAAAATCACAAACAGGACCATGACGGCCCCGACCACAGACATTGATAGTCAGGTACTATACATCTGAAACAGATTGTGAAGGGAGTCGTCACATCACGAAAACATGCCTATATAATTTTGACCCCCTTAAACCCCACTTTTATATAGTGAAACTGGGTTTTACAGGGGTATACGTTATTTTTCTCATTTCTGCTCAAAAGCATAGATTGTGGGTACTCGGTAGAACCGCCTCGGCGAGGCGGTTCTAACGAGTACAAACAGTTTATGTTTTGAGTAGAAATATAAAAATTATCAGAATTTTTCATCTGTAAATTTTCTTTTTTTGGTGGTAAAAATTTCAGTATATTTGAATAGGCATGTTTTCGTAATGTTTAGGACCAACTCATGCCGTACAAGTGAAGCATAGTTATCAGCCATAACTGAGTTAAGAACCATGCATGCAGCTTGCCGCAGAATATCCATGGTGTAACCTATCTGTTTGTAGCGAATGACAGTTTTTGAGGACGGTTTCTAAACCGCCATCAGATTTAACACATCGCATTTCGACAATTCGTTTTCATGTTTTTACCAGCCTAATAAAACAAATAGTTCCCTGCTTACGCTAATTACGCTAAATTGTGCTCTCAATTATACTAGCCTTATCCATTCTGATGCTTATAGATAGCAATAAATAAACAAAAACAAAGAAAACTTCAAACTTTTGAAGAAATAAGATTTTAATCATATTGAATACATGTACAATATCGGCGGATGAATATGAATACTCCAGTAAAACGCGCTAAATCTACAACGTCGGGTAAAAAGTGTTATCCGAGCCGCAGTCCTACTGAACACCGGAAAAAGATCTTTTCCATAAAAAGGGGCCATCGGGTACTAGAAAAGACGTTATAAATAATATTACAGTTTACATATGCCTTTTTATACTGAAAAGAAGATTTAAATACCGAAAAGGGGGGTATCCAGTAGCGGAAACGGTTGCAATAATATGAATTAATAAGATATATAGAACAAATGTGAGTACTGATATGTGTTCTAGAGGCCTATAGAATTTCAGTTTTGCCAACAATTTTCTGAATTTATAGACTAAGTCACCGTAAAATTCAGGTAAGACTATTCAGCGCGTAAGCACTTTGGGTGGGTAAAAGTTTAAGCAGACGATTTTTTGAAATGTTTTTTTTTCTTAGCTTTCCAAGGAAACAGGATTTGACATGTTTAACTGAGACAATTTGCACGAGATGTCAAATCCTATTTTCTAGGAAAACATAAGAAAACTCTCATCAATTTATTGTCTGCGGAGCTTCGACATATATATAGACACACGATAATGTAGTGTCAAATATTGGTAACAGTGCAACAGAGGGTCTTTTACTTCAACAAACATTTGAAAATCAACAAATTTAAGCTCTATCACACTGCATACATACATAAGAAATCTAAAACCATACAATTTTTTTTTTGCATTGAAACATGAGTTTACATGTTAGGATAAGATTTAGAGTTAGCATGCGAGATGAAACACAAAATTCGAAGCACTGTAAAAAAGTTTGCACTAAAATATTCTATATTAAGAAACTTCAAAATTGTGCAACCAGTGCATCAGATACATATTTATTGTTTTTAAGTGCCCTTAAGATCAATGCTCTAGGTACAGGAGGTGCAATCCATATGTAAAGATGGTATCAGGGACTTTGCACTGCTAAATACCTTATTCAAGGCGAAATAATCGAAAGGCAGCTAGACAAACTACAAGAGTCTTGCTTGAAAAAAAAAGGCATAAAAACACGCAACAAAATAAAAAAAAGTAACAAGCTGAAAGAAGTAATTTGCATAAGATAACATTTAAGCAACTGGCTAGGTATAACAAACAGGATATTTTCATACGAAGACATTGCAATTCTGAAAGAGCTTTCAAAACTACGGAATTTTCTCAAAGAGTGGCAAGATTAACTTACAATGCGTGTATCGTGTAGTATCACAGCCGATATGATGTTGGGAGATGACAAGAACTCGTCACAGTAGGCTGAAAGGTAATCTCTGCCATCATAAACGTCGTCTCGTATCTTCAGGACGCTTTCTTTGTCTACTGCTCTTGCCTTCCTGTACGTTATTTTCTCCATCACTAGCAGTGGGGAACAAGGAACCAGTTTTATCAGAACTTCCCGGTATAGCTATTTTATATAAGGTGGCCTGTGATTGGTTAATAATAGAAAAATGAACTAAAACTGGTTGTTCTAATTTGAAGAAAAAAGACGTTTGTGCTTAATTTCATGATTGTTTCAAAGAAATAAACGGCCCTGTTTGTATTTGCAGGAACCGAAAGAGGAAGTGGTGAAATTTCAAAATTTTAATTTTTGATTTCAATGTTTGAAAGGTTGCTACATTCAGCTCCAAAAAGTCCCAGAAAATGCTGGTGGCAGCGGTATTTTTACTTATTTAAGTCGCTGTGCAAAGTCTGGTCTTTAACTTAAAATTTTGAAGCCCAGCCATCCACTGTAAAGAACGCTTAACCACAAGAAAAAAGAGCTTACCTACTTTTTATCTCACCTGAGCACGCAGTGCTCAAAGCGAGCTATTGTGGTCAGTCAATGTCCGTCGTCTGTCGTCCGTCGTGCGCCGTGCATCGTCCGTCGTGCGGCGTCAACAATGTGCTTTAAAAGCCTAATCCTTGTAGACCTCTTGGCCAATCGACTCGTAACTTGGTGGGACGCATCGGGGTGACTTGTAGAGCCAAACTAGCTACAATCGTTCCGATCGGAAATCCAAGGTGGCCGCCATCTTGAAAATCTACTTGTTCTTGAGATAGGTTGCTCGAGGCACTAAGGGTTAATAACAGCCCACGCTAGGTGGTAAATGGAGTTATTTAGGAATGTATTTTCGGTGTTCTATAAAACAATAGCATGTTGTTTGTACCCATTAGATCAACTCATCGAGGCGATTCTAATGAGTATACACAACCTTCGTTTACATGATAAAATAAGAAAAAAATCCTTAAATTTCACGATGACAAATATTTGTTTTCTCGGGCTATCAGAAGCATTTCCAAGAGTTCGAATCAGCCATTCCAAACGAGTCATCGGTGATTTAGTTCTTGAAGTTTAACTGAATTTGGAGTAACCCTCAGTGGCTCGAAATTCCAATATCTAGAACAAATTTTCAAGGTCCAAAAGATGTTCGAGCTATTGAATTTCAACTGTACATTACCACATGATAGTATTTATCGACAAATGTTACACAAATACAATCATCTTTGATGCAGTTCTGGACTCAAAGAGGTTTTAGGTTGTTACCATAATATTAAAGCAATTTTTCCCTGCACTTTTTAATAATAAGGAGATATAGCATCGTCAGAATATTATACACTCTTGTTATAAAAAGTCTTTATCCAGACACAATTTGATTGCTCCGCACACAATTTCTCTCTCTCTCTCTCTCTCTCTCTCTCTCTCTCTCTCTCTCTCCTTATTGAATAGTATGTGTATACTGGTTTCTTTTGACTATCATATCTGTCGAACAACCATGGTATAATATGAGATATTTTTTCTTTTTTTAAAATGTACTGTACGTAATAGTCATTTCAATGCTTGATCATACATATTTTTCCACCATACTGTAAACAGAATGTTCATATCAGGGAGAGAAATCAAACAAACAGACTGCTTCCGTTCTAATCCTATACAAGAGGACCATGATGGTCCTATATCGCTCACCTGACCAAACAGATTTGCATATTTACTGTTGAAGTTTCAGCCAAGTTCACTGCTCCAGGATTTTTGTATAAACTTTATAGCACTAACCCCCCCACCCCACTCCACCACAGACCCGGCCATTTTTTTTTTACAAATCTTGACGACTTGAACTGAATCTTAAAAGAGGGTCACCAAAGGAACATTTCTGCCAAGTTATATTGAAATTGGTCCAGTGGTTTAAAAAGTTTTATATAGCTATAAAGCCCTACGCCCTAACGGCCATGTTTTTTGACGAATCATGAAAGCTTGAACAAACTTGGTAGAGGGTCACCAAAGGAACATTCCTGCCAAGTTATATTGAAATCTGTTCAGTGGTTTCTGACAAGAAGATTTTTAAAGTTTTCTATTTAGATATAAGGGAAAATAAGCCCCACCCCATGGCAGCCATGTTTTTTGACGAATCATGACTGCTTGTACAATCTTGATAGAGGTTCACCAAAGCAACATTCCAGCCAAGTAATATTGAAATCGGTCATGGGGTATGTGACAATAAGAATTTTAAAAATTTTCTATGCAGATATAGACGAAAAATAAGCCCCGCCCACCTGGGGACCATGGTTTTTGACATATCATGAAGGCTTGAACAATCTTGGTAGAAGGTCACCAAAGCAACATTCCAGCCAAGTTACATTGAACTCAGTCCAACTGTTCTTATGAGGAGATATTTAAAGTTTTCTATATAGATATATAGGGAAAATAAGCCCTGGCCCCTGGCAGCCATGTTTTTTGACGAATCCAAATGGCTTGGACAATCTTGGTAGAGCATCACCAAAGGAACATTTTTGCAAAATTATATTGAAATTGGTCCAGTGGTTTCGGACAAGAAGATCTTTAAACTTTTCTATATAGATATATAGGGAAAATAAGCCCCGCCCTCTGGCGGCCATTTTTTGACGAATCCAAATGGCTCGAACAATCTTCCTCGAGGATCACCAAAGGAACATTTTTGCAAAATTATATTGAAATCGGTCCAGTGGTGTCGGACAAGAAGATTTTTAAACTTTTCTATATAGATATGTAGGGAAAATAAGCCCTGCCCCCTGGCGGCCATGTTTTTTGACGAATCCAAATGGCTTGAACAATCTTGGTAGAGGATCACCAAAGGAACAATTCTGCAAAATTATATTGAAACTGGTCCAGTGGTTTCTGACGAGAAGATTTTTAAAGTTTTCTATATAGATATATAGGGAAAATAAGCCCCGCCCCCTGGCGGCCATGTTTTTTGACGAATCCAAATGTCTTGAACAATCTTGGTAGAGGATCACCAAAGAAACATTTCTGCAAAATTATATTGAAATCGGTCTAGTGGTATCTGACAAGGAGATTTTTTAAGTTTTCTATATAGATGTAAAGGGAAAATAAGCCCCGCCCCCTGGCGGCCACGTTTTTTGACGAATCCAAATGTCTTGAACAATCTTGGTAGAGGATCACCAAAGGAACATTTCTGCAAAATTATATTGAAATCGGTCTAGTGGTATCTGACAAGGAGATTTTTAAAGTTTTCTATCTAGATATATAGGGAAAATAAGCCTCACCCCCTGGCGGCCATGTTTTTTGATGAATCCAAATGGCTTGAACAATCTTGGTAGAGGATTACCAAAGGAACATTTCTGCAAAATTATATTGAAATCGATCTAGTGGTTTCTGACAAGAAGATTTTTAAAGTTTTCTATATAGATATATAGGGAAAATAAGCCCCGCCCCCTGGCGGATATGTTTTTTGACCAATCCAAATGTCTTGAACAATCTTGGTAGAGGATCACCAAAGAAACATTTCTGCAAAATTATATTGAAATCGGTCCAGTGGTTTCTGACAAGAAGATTTTTGAAGTTTTCTATACAGATATATAGGGAAAATAAGCCCCGCCCCCTGGCGGCCATGTTTTTTGACGAATCCAAAAAGCTTGAACAATCTTGGTAGAGGATCACCAAAGGAACAATTCTGCAAAATTATATTGAAACTGGTCCAGTGGTTTCTGACGAGAAGATTTTTAAAGTTTTCTATATAGATATATAGGGAAAATAAGCCCCGCCCCCTGGCGGCCATGTTTTTTGACGAATCCAAATGTCTCGAACAATCTTGGTAGAGGATCACCAAAGAAACATTTCTGCAAAATTATATTGAAATCGGTCAAGTGGTTTCTGACAAGAAGATTTTTAAAGTTTTCTATACAGATATATAGGGAAAATAAGCCCCGCCCCCTGGCGGCCATGTTTTTTTTGACGAATCCCAAAGGCTTGAACAATCTTGGTAGAGGATCACCAAAGGAACATGTCTGCAAAATTATATTGAAACTGGTCCAGTGGTTTCTGACGAGAAGATTTTTAAAATTTTCTGTATAGATATATAGGGAAAATAAGCCCCGCCCCCTGGCGGCCATGTTTTTTGACGAATCCAAATGTCTCGAACAATCTTGGTAGAGGATCATCAAAGAAACATTTCTGCAAAATAATATTGAAATCGGTCCAGTGGTTTCTGACAAGAAGATTTTTAAAGTTTTCTATACAGATATATAGGGAAAATAAGCCCCGCCCCCTGGCGGCCATGTTTTTTGACGAATCGAAAAGGCTTGAACAATCTTGGTAGAAGATCACCAAAGGAACATTTCTCTAAAATTATATTGAAATTGGTCAGGTGGTTTCTGACAAGAAGATTTTTTAAGTTTTCAATATAGATATATAGGGAAAATAAGCCCCGCCCCCTGGCGGCCAGGTTTTTTGATGAATCTGAATGGCTTGAACAATCTTGCTAGAGGATCACCAAAGAAACATTTCTGCAAAATGTTATTGAAATCGGTCCAGTGGTTTCTGACGAGAAGATTTTTTGAGTTTTTAGTTAAAAAATCTATTTTTAGCTACTGTGACCTAGATATGCAATGGACCGGAACCATTTGAACAAATTTGAAAGAGGATCAACCAAGGATCATTCCTGTGAAATTTGGTCAAAATCCAATCAGTGGTTTAGGAGGAGATGTTGTTTAAAAATTGTGAACGGACGGACGGACAGACGGACGGACAGACGGACGACGACGACGACGACGACGGACGGTGAGTGATCACAATACCTCGTCTTGAGCCTTCGGCTCAGGTGAGCTAAAAATGCGTTATATGTTGTCTGTATTCATTAAAGTGTTGAAATAAAATATGTTTAACTAACTGACAAATGTAAACGCAAACGTTACCAGTATTTCCGGGTTAATGGTGTAGCTTGCTTATAGGTAATGCTCTTACACTTCCAGTATGCACAACACAACGAATCGTTCTAACTTGTTGGGTACTAAATAGATATACAGCAGGATAATACTTGTGTTTTGGAGAAATCACCAACCACGAAGAACTCGTTATGTTGACAGCAATCAGTATTTTCCCTCAAGAAAGAATAATAACGTCGCTTATATAACCCGATGGGAAGCTTGTTTTTATTTAAGAATAAATAACGAGGGGTTAACATGAACTTTGCTTGTGACCCGGTGTTGTTCATACTTTATTGAACTTTAAAAAAAAGTCTTTATTACTTATATTTATATATTACATTATTGGACGACAAAATCTGGTTCGAGGGCTAAAATTGAAATAAGAAAACAATTGCACGCAGTGTTCATATCAACAGCGGAACAGCGTCGTTGACATCGTCTATTCATATTGGAGAGAACCATTGTTAAAATTACTTATTTTATGATCATGTGAAGTCGCGTGAACCAATATGTTAATTGTAATATAACGACATTACGTCCCAACAGTTAACAATGGATTTTTTTTCTCTGTAAATGCACTGAGAATACTGACATCGCTACCAAGACTGTTCTAAATGTCCATTATAGTACCGTATGTCACTGGAGGAAACGTGCATATCGACAAAATAATGGTTGCATTCATCACGAAAACATGCCTGTATAATTTTGACCCCCTTAAACCCTACTTTTATTTAGTAAAACTGGGATTTACAGGGGAACATTATTTTTCTTATTTCTACTCAAAAACATAGATTGTGATACTCGATAGAACCGCCTCGTCGAGGCGGTTCTAACGAGTACCCACAATCTATGATTTGAGCAGAACTATGAAAAATATCAGAATTTTTTATCTGAAAATTTTCATTTTTGGTGGTACCATTTTCAGTATATTTGAATAGGCATGTTTTCATAATGTCAGTCATATTCTTCAGACCTTCAATTTACTTCCTCATCCCTAAGTTTCGGCAATGGACTATTCCGTCTATAAATTTGGACAACTCAATTGTCACAAGTAGGAAAATTCGCCAGAAAATCTAGAACCGAATGGCAAACAGTGTAGATTCTCATGAGACGGCTCTTTACATGTCTCAAGTAGTTCTACACTAATTGCATATTAAGCATTTGTTTTAGTTTGCCGGCTGAAAGGGTTAACACCTAAACACTTTTCCGTAAAATAATTTCGAATGGTTGAACCGCAACAATGATTTTGATTTGTTGGTTTAACCACAACAATTAATTTGTTCGTTTGGACCTCAATAGTCATTTTTATTGGTTGAACAGCACAAATCATTTTGAGTGTTTGAACTGCAACAATTATATTGATTCTATGAAAAGATTTTGATTAGTTTAACTGCAAAAATTGTTTTTGAATAGCTAAAACGAAATGATAATTTTAATTGATTGGTTGGAACGGCAATATTACAATTATTTCGATTTGTTCAAATGCAACAGTTATTTTTGATTGGTTGAAAAAAAAATCATTTTGGCTGGTGTATTGAACCGGAACAATCATTTAAACTGCTTGAACCGCAACAATTATGTTTTTAATACTCACATTACATCCAGATTAATACTGTTCGCTTCGTTTGACTTTTTGAAATGTACATATTGTTAATGACTTAAGATCTCTTCCGAGGAAGTGTAGCACCTAGCAATAGCAAAATGGAAGGTAAAATACCTCTCGTTCCTTTAGACTTTAATATATGCTTTTAGAAAAAAACGTATTGCAACCTTCAATTGTTTAACTACCAAAGGGATGACAACTCAAACATTGCACTTTTGCACCTTGTTTGGCACCTAAGGGCCAGCGTAGAATAATCGACTGCGACACTAAGTATAAAAATCTGCACAATCGAGTGTACCACCAGTGTCCGGTCTGTTCTTTTACGTGCTGAAGATGTCATGTTTTTAGTTCAATTTTCGTTTAGAAATGAGATGTAAAATGCATGATAGGAGCCTTTATGTGGAAGTAGGGCCCGCATAATTGACATTTGGAAAATGGGACCAGCACAGGAAAAATATTGACATTGTGAAGACCGTTTGAATACTGAGAACACACCCAGGTATTTAAGGCAGATGAGTTCATTTTGAAATTGTTTAATCTTTATGATCTTTCATTTGGATTTTTTTTTAAAAAGAAAGAAAATAAATCAAATAAATTGTGGATCAGTTTCAGGGTTTTGTCCTGTCCTATTTAAATTGTATATCTGCAGTTGATCTCAAACTACGAACAAAGGATGAAAGTGCAATTTTCGAGCAGGCACCATTCAGTTAACCAGACCATGCTGCTTTGGCCGCTACTTGCAACGAAAGTATTCCTGCTCCTCATTCCTTATATCTGAATGGTGTATCCAAGCATATGAAGCAAAATTTCCTTATTTTATCTATTATTAAGAAATCATAAAAACAATCAAAAGTTGCAATATTTTTCTCGATGGTATAGATGAACCATAACGCCAGGAATGTAAGAATCCATCATGAATGTCCATGCAGGATAGGGATATCTCTCCCGAGGGTAGGAATTTCAGCCTGGTTGAAATTCCAACCCCGAGGATAAGATTTTCCTATCCTGCATGGTCTGGCTCATGATGAATTCTTTTTCTCCTACCTTTGTTCCCGGGACCAGCGTGGACATGTGAAAGTTTCTCACATGGGCAAAAAAGCCCATCTCATATAGGCAACGGTGGGAGAAATGTACTTCCGCACTAGTGAGTCCTGAGAAGACTCATATCAAACATGCGTATCTGATCCGTATGATTGGTCTTCGTCTTTGGCACTCTTTGGATAACCAAATATCAAACGTTGGTTTAGTTGGCAGCGAAGTCTCCGATCAGATTGCCCAAATGCCCATACCTATTTGAATCTTCGTCAAACTCGCATGTTGGAACATTTCTCTAGCCAGAAATTCTATACGAGTCTACACAGTTCGCAATAATTACCTTGTGAGATAATTAGCAAACTGAATAAACTTGACGATTTTCCGTCTTTTTTTTTTTAAAGTTTTATGACTTCTGAACAAATGATGTGTCTAAACCGCGGCAGAAGTAAGGGCGAGGATTGTGGCCACGTAAAATCGATTACCACAATCACAAACCGCAGCCCTTAGAAGCCGTCAGGCATGTAATGTTGTACAATGCAGGTTTATTAGAAGGAAAGAAACTAAAGGTATACTCAGACAATAAGAAGATCAAATTTGTCGAAAGGTAGTACTAGAACATACCTTCAGAGTTTTGCTCTGAAAGTCAATGTTTTTGTATATAAATGGGAAGCTCTGAATCCCGCGTGGCTACCGAGGTTAAAATAAAAGAGGTGATATTTTAAGCAAGAGTTCACCAGCGGATGACTGGAGTACAAACATTTCGAAAACAATGGGGTAATTATGACATTGACCGATTTTCATCAGATTTAAACAACTAATGTTAGAAATTCAATACCAAATATTGGATACTAGGTATAGACGCAATAGATACTTTTGATCAAGATTGGCAGGTTGTCAAAAATTGGTTTGTTTCTCCACCATCAATCAGTTGCCAAATTATTAAACTACTGACGAAAGAAAAAGCAGAAGGAACATTTATTTTACAAGAGTGGCGTTCAGCATCCTTTTGGCCTTAACGTTTTGACAGCAACTGTACATTTAGAAAATGTATAACAAGTCACGAAACGTTGTCTAAAGCAAATATTATAAAATCAGGAGGATGCAATAAAGGGATATTCACAAAACAATCTGTTCGCATTCAACATGATAGCTTTCAAAAATTCGTTCCTAATACTTTTGAAAGTGTGAAACTTTTGAACTATTCTAATCGGTTTCGACAACTGTACATAATTTGCCAGGCAAAAATTCTGTTAATTACATAGTCCCCTGTTGAATAAACTATCAAAATATATTGAAATTCTGGCGGATTAGAGACTATTTTGTCGCAAATAGCTATAATACGATGTTTGTGTTAGTTTTGCAGGTATTGGTCTAAATGTCAGGCTGACATGTGCTCAGAACGATGCTGGTATTGCGGGTTTTTAGAAACCTTTGTGATTGCATCTCTGAATATATATTACATTCAAAGAGTGATATAATACGGTAAAAAAAGTTCTTTTCTGCCTTTCAAAACCTATTCTGTGTTCAAAAATATAATGCTGTGCCCGCTGAGCCTAGAATCATATTGTATTATACTTGACTAAATTATTAGATTCTGGCATTTCAGCTTATGTCATGTCTACCGAAATATTCTCTTTGAAATGGGCACACAGCATAAATGGATTGGCTTAGCCTACTGACAATGGATTTGTGAAAAATATGCACGAATCGGCTAAAAGACTGAAAACTAGTGAAATCGTTAAAATGGATGTCTCTTCTTTAGAAATGCTAGTAGAACTATGCAACATGTTTGCTGGAAATTCTGACTTACTAGGGCTCCGAGATTTGGCATTGATATTGATAGGTTATGACGGACTCTTACGCTTTGACGTACTTGTGGAGTTGAGATATTCTGACGTAAAATTTAAAGAAAACTATATAAGTATTCAAATTTGTAAAAACACGACAGACATTTACCGAGAAGGAAAAGGTTTTTATTTCTAAAGGAATTTCAGCAGCCTGTCCATATCCAATGGATTTCCGTTTTTTTTCCAGAGTTGAAAGCGCGTTTGCGTGGAATACGATTCGATTCAGCGGAGGAACTTACCAAGCAGACTCAGATAATTGTATCGTCACGAACCTAGGACAGGTATATGGAAACTTACACCAAGTGGATGAGCAGACACAAGAAATGCGTAGATATTGCTGGTGACTATGTTGAGAAATTACGCCGATCGCTGGACTTAAACAATGCTTGACGTGTTCGCGACGTCATACTGACCGGCGTGCTCCGGGTACCTGTACCCTACGTATCTGTAAAGGACATAAAATTTTTGTGTTCTAGTATATCATTTTGGTTTTCATAGAATTAACAGAGGATATGTTGAAGTTAAGACAGGTATACAATTCCTTGTTCTACTACGACTATTGTGTGATTTGTAACGAAATTCAACGAAAATTCCGAACAACCTCGTATTATGTAAAATCTTGCATGTGCAAAGCTGTATTTGACTGGTCGTCCGAGAAGTACTTATTCAGACCTGTCATACGTTCACGTGACGGTTTTAAGCTATCGCATAAGAACAAAAAGTTGAGTTATACTAGGACAAGAGAACTAGCGCTTGCTAAATTAAAGCTTGTGGCACCGAATTTAAAACTTAGATTTCACTCTCTTGGGGCAGTGGTGGTGGTGGTGGTTGGGAGGGTGGGGAGGGGGTGCAGGCAATTCTGCTGCTGCTAGCGCAACCGTAACTGAAATGTGTCTCAAACGTCATGGGCATTAGAAGGCGGATTTGAGAAAAGATGGATACATTCAAGATTCCATACAGAAACGTTTGAAAATAACAGAAGCGTTGTATTTATGCATTATTTCATACATAGTCGAAATATTGATGACGGGGGAGGTAAAACCTTAATACGAATAAAAAAATATTCAGTTCGTGCCAGTTTGAGGACACATAAAATGATTAAGGTGTGGCTGGCTTTTCAAAAGGTCTTCAATTATTCTCAGCATTCTTGATTTAAATCATTCTTGCATTAAACGCTAGCAGCCAGCAAGACGTATAATTATTTCGTATGTTCTTATGATGATCCGAGTTTAGTTAAGGCTAATAGTTTCTCGTGTTTCGACAGTATAGCGAAAAAACTTGTCTTAATGGTATGAATATTCATCATGTGATCAGTCAGGTGGTCTAGTAGGCAGTTATTGAGTCATGTGGCAGTGATTTTAGCGCCGTTTTGGTCGGTAATTGTCAGTTCTTGGGAAGCGCTCTCATAATTCACACTAATTTTTATGGTTATAAATTTATGAAAATGATATTTAGCGGTTTCAAAGCCTTGTTCAATTTTATATCGTTTCATTTTACATGTCGTATAACAAAATGTGGCAGAATGGTAGTTTGTGAATGCTGCAGTATTTGGATATCGGGGGAGGTCGATTCCCGACCTTTAGACGTATACCTAGCATTAGCATCAACGCATGTTCCACAGTTTTCCCCCCACAGGCTTTTATCTCTTGTTTCGCGCCTGGCTAATATATGGTTCAAGGATTTGTTAGAACCCTATGTATTATATATGCATTCGACTTTTGGCATTTGGTTATAAGTGATGCAGATGTAGTATGGATATCGCTGCTTCAGCAGGTGATATTTATATAAATGGACTTTTGTACTTTCACCATGCGCATTACAATTTTGATCTCTCTCTTTATATTGCATTAAATGCTTGCAGCCAGCATTAAACGCTCACAGCCAGTAAAATGTATAATTGTTTTGTGTGTTCTTATGATGATCAAAGTATAGTTAAGACTAAACATGCGCGCATATATATGTATGTATGTTTGTATGTATGTATGTGTGTGTATATACTTACCTGTATGTATATAATATGTATGTATACGTGCGTGCGTGTATGTGTGTACATACCTGTATGTATGTGCATTCAGTCATTCTTCATATTGTTAGATGAATATTTCACCCTGCTGCCTACGTACATACATACATACGAATGAATGGATGGATGAATGAATCAAATTAAACCGGGCGCAAAATAAAGATTTTTATACTGTTTTACAGCGATAACGGAATGAAAATACAGGACTCTCAAGTACCGGATTGTAGTTTTGTTTATTTTGTTTGCAGTTTAATGGCCCAGAAAACACTATATAAGTCATATCGAGCCGGTCAGTTTACCTAACCATACTTTTTTGGCAGTGGTACAGTGCACATTCTTTCGCCAAAAACTGAAAACTGCCTTTCTTGAATCAAAGGAAGGGAGAGAATAGCCGTAGAAAAGAGTCCATGATAAAATCTCCACAAAAGAATGTTGCCGACCCGGCAGATATTGAATCCGTAATCTCCTGATCACCAGTCAGACGCTTATCCGACAGAGCTACCGAGTTTCAATATTGAATTGGTTAACTCAAACATGCCTAGAGTCCCAAAATGGAACTTTGGCAAATAGTCAAGATCAGACGCCGTAGAACGCGGTATCTGTTTTCGTGGAGTCTGTTTAGGGTCTATACTGTTTGTTGAAAGTACAGGAATTTAACAGTTAAATGACACAATTTGAGTCCAAGTTCATGACCATTTTTTTTCATCCTATGCTCAGAGACTATCGACTCACCAATGATGTCAGTGCTTTGATTTAAGTAATAGATTTACATGACAGACGAGATACAAAATAATATAAAACATAACGGCTGAAGTTTAATAGTCACTAAAAGTATTGTGTTAAAAATGAAAATAAGATCCTGCAAGAAAACCAGCATTTCAAATGAATACATGAAATCCGCGTTCGAAGTTTCCTGCTCAAAAAAAGGGAAGAGAAAAGTCCAGGGAATGCCACAATCACAAACCGCAGCCCTTCGCAGACACCAAGAGGAAGAGGAAATTAACTAAATCGAAAAGAGCATTTACTCTATCAGTATTAACCGATTCAAACTCCCAAATCAAACAGCGGGTACAACAGAAGAAACAAACAAAAATGCGAGATTATTCATTTATTCATTTAAACTGTGAAAGGGTATATATTAGCCGCGACAAGCTGCGTGAAGGAGTTTGAACCAACTGGCATCCATATAGCGCACAGCGATGACGCTGATCAGATTGCGCGAATGAGCAAAGTGATCTGTCTCTTTGCTGGGCGTTCATGAGCCATTGCAGACTTTAATCATTATGCCCGGATTAAAAAAAGAACCCCCTTTGTATATTATATATGGAAATAACGAAATAGTTTCAAGAGTTTCCAAATTTTCCAGAAAGCACAGCACAATGAATAGTTTTAAAACTGTTTAGTAGTAAAGTATAGGAATTTCTCAAATAGCTATTTTCTATAATAAACACTGTGATGACATGATAGTAGTTACACAGTGTCGGAACTGGTTTTACAGACTGCTTCCCGCGGTATTACATTTTGTCTTGACGTCCTCGGTTGCCAAAAGAGACATAAGCTCGACCAAATCAAAGACGTTACTATATCGTCATGAAAAAACTGTTGACATTACGTCATGAAGTGACTTCAAAGTGCTAACGAACAGACTGAATAACGTCATTTTCTTACGCTCTTTATTCTTCTTCTGCTCTATTTGAAACAATTTTGTGGCGCTTACAAGAAAACAGTACTAGCAAAAAGGTATATAATAATATGGATTTTTCATTGTCAGGAGAAAACACATGAATACGGTTATTTTGCCTTTTCTGGTCTTGTTTTTTTTTTTTTTTTTTTTTTTTTTTTTTTTTTGTTCGTTTAAGAACACTTCAGGATTAAGCGTTCAGTTTTAAAATGATCTCATCAGAACAGCCAGACGCTTGCATTTTCATTCCCCATTCGGATATCCTCTCTCTTTTACAGCTTATGCTGAGTAAACGCACCTTGAAATAATTTTTGTTAGTTGATTTATTAGTTATTATCGATCATCGAGAACCAAAAACATGTCGGGAAGAGGACGTGGTAAATCTGTACAAAAACGTGCGGGCAACGGGACTGCCAGACAGTCAAAGAGGAGACGAGGCAGTTCAATGCCCGATGCAGAGCATAGTAATGAGGTCGAGGTCGTTCAGCTTCCGGATCTGAACGATGATGGTATTGCAGTTGATGCAGGTGACAGTTCTCACAACAGCACAGGTAAAAACAAATAAATCAGGACCTTCACAATTGCGTTACGTCGATTTTGAATAATTAATTACCGAGTCCAAACAACCTTCACAACAAACACCAAGGCCAAGGTCAGAAATTTCCGGAACTGACCAAGACACTACATACCTTGAAGAAGAAACATTGAGGTAAGGTGAGGAAGACATGTCTTCTCATGTTCCGATACAATTTTGTCAAAAGATTTGTGACCATCAGTACATCAATATTGCACTGTTATTAAAAGGCAATATTAAACTCCAAGTAAAGTAATAAAAACATTCCCCATCTACCCTAACCTGCTACAAGGATAGCAAAAAAAAAAAAAAAAAAAAAAAAAAAAGGTTAGAGAAGGTAGCAAGCCTTACCGAACTGTAAGCCAATATCAGTTGAACGTCCCAGTGATGTAAGCTACACGACACCTTCGCGCCACCCGACCACCCCCTACTTTCCCAGAGGCGGACGATCTTTCACGCGACGTGGCAACAAGAATTAGGGACCCCTCTGCACAAACCATAGTCTCCCATGAAGATCTACAGTTGGACTCAAATTTGTATACATTATCAAAAACACCTATTAACCTTAAACATTTGAAAACAGAACTTGTTGGCTTTGACATTGAAAAGGGTACTGAAATTTTGAATGGTTTCTTATGGCTTTCCTCTGCATTGACTGAGTTGGGAGCCTTTATGCGAACCGAATTTTTATGTGTTTCTGTATTAAGAGTAGCATCGGGACCCAGGGTGAAGTTAGCTAGCTGTAAAAGTGCTTTAAACCCCACGGCGGTTTACTCTACTGACCGTTCTAAGGCGGTGGTCCCGGTGTTAGTCTTACTCTTTGTTGCTTTGTGGTTTATTCTACGAGGCGATTTGTTGTGTGTCTTTCCGTGTATCATTTTGTTCTTGTGTTCTTCAGTCCTTTTAGTATTGCGATTACCTCGCTTGGGGAAGAGAGAGCTAATTTTAGTGCTTTTCGTACGTTTGTTCGATTTTTGCTTGTTTGGATTTGTTGGTTTCCTCTTCCTCTTGGGGTATGTGAAGGGCTGCGGTTTGTGATTGTGGCACTCCCAGGACTTTTCTCTTACCTTTTTTTTTCGCATACCATCTGGTGCCAAAAATCTAAAATCTGCTAGAATGCCACCAGATGTGGTTACTCAAATATTCAGACTGAAATAGACACTGGCACGGTTGCCGGGCCCTTCGACAAGCATCCGCTCCCCACCTTAAGAGTTTCTCCCCTTGGTGTTGTCCCTAGGAAAGAACCAGGAGAGTTTCGCTTAATTCATCACTTATCGTACCTTGCTGGAAATTCGTTAAATGATTTTATTGATCCAAAATTATGCTCTGTACAATATACCAGATTCGATGAAGCAATTCATATGGTTCAGAACTTGGGTCGTGGTTGTTTATAAAGAAAATTATATTAAATCTGCTTTTCAATTATTGCCAGTTTCTCTAGCTGATTTTAATCAGCTGGGTTTTATGTCCCATGAGAAATAAGTCTATGCCATTTGGATGCAGTATTTCTTGTCAGAAGTGGGAATAATTTTCCGCATTCTTGGAGTTTTGTGTTGCAAGACAGACCAATGTTGACAGGTTGCTTCACTACTTAGATGATTTTCTCTTTGGTGGCAAGAAGGGGACCAATAAATGTGCGTACATTATGTCTGCGTTCCATGGAAAAATGGCATTATTGGGTGTCCCTATGTCATCCGACAAAACTAATGCCCAGAAACAAAAATCTGTTTTTTGGGGTTTTGAGATTTATTCTGAAGAAATGTTTGTTCGCATACCAGCAACAAAAATAAGTGACATTACCCAAAACTTGAGGCAAATTTAACACGAGAAAAATGTACACTGAAAAAAGACGCAGTCTTTGATTTTTTCCCTGAACTTTGCGTGCAGGGCTGTAATTCCTGGAAGACCACTCTGTAGAACATTGATAAATGCAACTTGTGGCCTATCCAAGCCGTATTATCATTTAAGAGTCACCTCGGACATGAGAAAAGATCTTCAGCTGTGGTTACACTTTTTCAAGGACTTATATTGCATTTCTGTTTTCCATGACAGGTTTTGGTTGTCAAACGAAGATGTGCAGTTGTTTACTGACAGTCAGGAGGGTAAGGGCCTGGGATTCAGTGCATATTTTGCTGGGAAATGGACATGTTCCCCATGGCCAACATCTTGGATTGGTTTAGGCATAACTGATGACATAACAGTACTTGAACTTTTTCCCCTGTTGGTTTCCTTAAATATCTGGGGTGAAGACCACAGGAACAAGAAAATCATTTTTAGGTGTGACAACCTGGCTGTGGTGCACATAGTCAATTCCATGACCTCAAAGTCTGATAAAGATATGACCATTCTCAGAGCTTTCACTCTGTTGTGTTTGAAGCTTAACCTTGCCGCGAAGGCTCAGCACATCAATGGAATTTTAACCAGATCGTTCACGCATTAAGTGGTTTCGAATTTCAGAAATTCCGTCAGCTAGCTCCAGAAGCAGAGCCCGCACCAGCACCAGTGCAAGCCCATCTCTGGAACATCTTCAATTAAGGTCCAAAAAATCACTGACAGCCAGCTTTGCCACTAATTCTCAGCTTGTTTACAGGAATGCATTGACGGCCTTTGTTGCATTTCGTCAATTCTACCATCTTGCTGAAGCGTGGCCGTCCCCTGTAGACCACATCACACTTTTTATCACTTATTGATTTGAACAGGGTTACTCCCCTTCTACTTTTTCTACATACAGTTCGGGGATGATCTTTTACCACAAAATCCATAACTGGGAAGATTCCACTGATGTGTTTATGGTAAAAAAAGATATTCGAAGGGCGCAAAAGGATGCGAAAACGCCGAGACATTAGAGCTCCCATAACTGAAATTTGTGGGGTTTTGTCTCATATTTGTTTTTCAGTATACGAAATCTACCTTTCTAAAGCAGCATACATGTTTGCGTACTTCGGACTTTTACGTGTCAGTGAGTTAGTATTCACTTATCAGTTGCATCTTAACAGAGTTCTTCTTAATTCAGATATGCAGGTGGAAAAATGAGGACAGAGCTTTGCTTGTTACAATCCGAATCTCCAAAACCAATCAGTCAGGGTTATCAATAACACTACGTATTCAAGCTTCTGGTACTCCATGATTTTTCTGTGTTACTGCCATACGGAATTACTTGTGTCATTATTGTTTTTGTTTTTTTTTCATATAATAAGTTCTCCGCTGAAACACAGCCAATTCAGTGGCGTCTTGGCCAAAGCTATTCATCGCTTGGCTTTACCTGCATATTTATATCCATCTCATTCATTCCGTATTGGTCGGGCAACTGTGCTTGCCTCTCAGGGTACCGAATGAAACAATAAAAATGGGCAAATGGTAGTCGGATACATTAGACCAGTGCATTCGTCTTTAACCATATATACACTCCGTATTGCCATTACTTACCACTTCTTAATTTACTTTACAGATTTCTGAATCATAGGGGACTCGTTGGTGAAGAGAGTGGCAGACAGGGCAAGCTTCCGGGGTAGGATGGGTCTAGAATTGCCAGACAGAACAGTAAGATGGCTGGAGTCTGGGGGCATGCACTGGGACTCGTTGCTTCCACAACTGCAACTGACTATGATGTCTGCCCCCAAGCCAGCTATGTTAATTATCCAATTGGAATTGGTGGCAATGATTTAGTTTCCTTGAAATAGGCAGAGTTAATGCGGAAAATCCGGAGAGATATTAAATATATTGCTTCCATTTTTAACACTTGCAATATAGTGTGGTCTGATATCTTACCGCATGGCGTGGAACACTTAATAACAATGAGACAATAGTCAAAATAAACAGCAGGAGGAAAAGAGTCAACAGGGCAGGTCGGCAAGTTGTTGACCAGTTGCCTTCTGGCAGGTCTATCATTCATGAGATAAACATCAAAACCGGTGGATTGTTTTTGCCTGATGAGTTCATCTTACTCCGGTAGGCAATGATCTTTTACTACATAGGCTTGAGGAGCTGCTGCTACTTTCTTCAGCAACACCAATATAAAGTGTTACAATGCATTGGAATAGGCCGTTAAATGGGGGACAAATTAATGATTAAATCCGCTCTGGCGGAATTCTAGCGGCCATTGGTATGACGTCCTGGTGATTAGTCAAATTTCCTCATAAATTCATTTTCGCTGTTCACTTCATGTCTTAAACTAGTAAATAATCTGCCGATAATCAGGCTTGGAGTTATATAGTTAACAAATTTTGGGCTGGATAAGACCCTCCGGTATGACCATTCATGAGGATGCTCTGCCTGAGTGAAACCAACCTGGGTGTGTTTCCAGTGCAACGATCATTAAAATTTTAACAAGGGGAGAAAGTTGCTAGGAATACTTAATTGTATGCATCACTCGCGCAACCCCGATTTTGGATTTTGTAGAATGTGTGTATATTTTAAGTGGTTTTGAGGAATTTGTTTGGTTTGGAGGAGGACAATTTGGAAATCAGCCCCCATTTTTATATATGAATATATAAGGCGGAATTAGAGCTTAGAATGTAATTGGATTTAAATCGGAACAGGGAAAGGATGTTGATTATTTGCTTTGGTACGGCAGCTTTATTTGAAAGGATGGAAATTTAATATTGTGAATATTCTAGCTGTCAAAACATAGCTGCTTTAATTTTCACAAGACACCAGGGCGTCCAGCGTGGCCTCGTGGAATTTCAGATCAGCGTCCGTAATTGTCCACAGATTAGTCATGTTTTTTACGGTAGAGTTATTCTAAACTCAAAATAAAAGAGATAGTATTTTCATAATGTTGTTTTGGGGTGTCAGTATCCTAGAATAATATTGATTATTGCTCCTCGTAATAATCCACTTTATTTTGGTGCTGGCACTTTGGTAATATATTGTTGAAACGATGGTGCTTTGTGTTATAACATCTTCTTTTTTCCATAGTCAGGAGAAAACACATGAATATGGTTATTTTGCCGTTTCGGGTCATGTTTTTTGTTCGTTTAAGAGCACTTCCGGAATAAGCGTTCAGTTTAAAATTATCACATCAGAACAGCCAGACGCTTGCATTTTCATTCCCCATTCGGATACCCTCTCTCTTCCACAGTTTATGCTGAGTAAACACACCTTGAAATAATTTTTGTTTCCCAACCCACCACGCACACTACATTTATCCAGGCTTAACTTTCCTTGAATATGGGGTATGGAGATTTCATTAGCCTTATGGCATGCATCTGGCTGTGTTTATGCTTTTGTTCATACTTTTGTATAATTTTTAGTTCCATTTGGATTTTGTCGAACTAAGATATTGCTCCAGTTATTTTCTATTGCAGGGCAACCAGGCCTTTACATGTATTCACCTGAAGTTACAGACTGTTTGTTGTCTCAAAGACAACATGTGGTAGGTACTCATTAGAAGTGCCTTGATGAGGCGCATCTAATGAGTACCCACAAAATCTGTTTTCTTGGAGAAAAAAGAAAACAATGTCAATTTTGGGGCAACTAAATCTTGGTTCGACAAGTTGATTTTGATCACTAACTTCTTGGACAAGTAATAAACAATGACAAAAACACAACCCTAATAGTTCCATAATATAAGCCAAGGTTCTTAGGAAATGCCACAATTACAAAACACAGCCCTCCCGAGGCACCAAAAGAAGGAGAGGTGAACAAACAATGACAAAACAAACGTCTAGTGTGATACCGCTGAGGCAGGAACAAAGAAGAACTACAACAGAGTACCCGCCTTGGAACTGTCATCAAAAAAAAAAAAAAAAAAAAAAAAAAAAAAAAAAAAAAACATACTTGGGGACTACAAATTTCAATCATATGTTCGGTTCTCATACGGGTCTTCTATATGATCAATACTGGTATACAAATATAATCAGAAACACTGTAATAAAGCAAATGGCTCAATAACCATCTGAAGCCACAACACAATAAAAACAAATACAGGACCCCGATGAACCCTACCAAAGCTATTGATAACCAAACGCAAACCTTCTGAAACAAACTAAGGAGGGAGGAAACATGTAGTCTGAGGACTGACTCACCGTCGAGCATTTAAAGAGGGGAGCAAATGTACCAACCATTATTGGGTTAACAACCAAGCATGCAGTTTGCCGGAGAATATCAAAAACATTTTTTATCACATGACGTCGCTGTTATTAAGTGGATAACGTCTTGTCATAAAATTTGACACGTTACATAACACATTGGAGGAAACAAGTAACACCATGACGACGTCATGTGACATCATGACGAGCAAGTAACATCATGACGAACCATGCATTTTCTGTTGAATAAATTGTCAACTTCAGAGGCGAAAAAAATCCCAAAAAATGGTCATATGATAAACAGAATTTTACACTATTGGTCATCAACCTAGTGTTATTAACATGGTCGCACATATAAACTCAGATAAGATAGTGGCTGGGATGTCACCCACAATGAAAAGGTCCCGATTAACAATTAACACAGGTTTCTTCCACGACAAGTCAACCCGTGCATACAATTCCTGCAGGTTCCAAGGGCACGGGATGTGCAGCCCAAACAGGTGCCCTTAGAATACTTTTGAAAAATTTACATGAAATGACATACTTGCAATTCAATGACAAATCCCTATGGTACCGGGATGGTGATGTTCAAAAACTGTAGTGTTAAAACGTAATATTTCGGAAGTTGATGACAGTGAGCCACATTGCAGTATAACATCATGCAAATCAAAAAAAAAGTAAAACCTGCAAAACTTTAAGCAAAGAAACCCAGTTTACGAGTGGACTCACTAATAAAACATACAATACACGGAGCTGGGACGATTTCAGTTGTAAGTCCTCTAATGTTGTCTATGGTGTGGGGTGTTCGCTATGTGAATTGATATACGTAGGTGAGACGAAAGGACAACTGCTTAATAGAATGTCTGGTCATAGATATGAGATAAATTATGAGAGCAATCAGTTGCTTTATCAACATTTCAATCTACCAGATCATTCTATTTTGTCCATCAAAGTAAGAGTACTAAATAAATATACCACCCTACTAACATTCCCAGTCTGAGAACGCCACTTCGTCGACAGCCAGAGGAATTCTGGGTCAGAGAATTAGGCACTGCAGCACCTTACGGTTGCAATGACAAAATAGATTCTATAGGGAATCTTACCAGCTCAAGATGCAGCTCGATCAATATGATGAGGCTCTTTGGCAGCTCTCAAAGACGTAAGAGAAATAATGGACATCGGTACTACAATCGTCCTAATTTTCATGTTGATGTCGCATTTGACACTCTCCTTCCACGTGTACAGCAGCCATTAGGACTTCATCATATTCGCACTGAAGTGTATCAGATGCCAGTAACTCAACTTTCGCTCTTTGCAGAATGAAGCTGTAGACGTACGTTCCGAATTCCCCTGAATATAAGCTGGTTGCTATCAGTTTGGATGTTGCTAAGTTTAGGTTGTACAAGCCTGTTCAAACAGTTTCTCCAGAAGAGACTCCCACTCGTGATTTTCTGAAACTTGACTTCAGAAACAAAGGTCTTGACGCCGTTAAAATTAGCAATATTCTGAACCATAAGAAAGTGACTTCAACCATACCAGCTTACTTCAAAAACCATCATTTCCCGCAATTATTCGTCTTCCATTACACATAGAGTTTTCAATTACAAAAACGTGCTGTAAGATCTAAATACTGTGAACATTACTCGAAACCCCTCAGCGTGTTCCTGTAAAGCCTCGGAGTTCTGCTACAATCCAGCCAGTCACATCATAACAGGAGACCTCAATATAGCCAGGAATAGCAAACTCCGGGACATCTTTTCCAAAGGCCCTAAATAAAGGAAACCCAGGTCTTTTACTTGGAAACAGAATTCCAAATTAATTTTGGATTCTGTTGAAGAGTATGCACGACGCTGGGCCAAGAAAGAGGACGTGGAGGTCGATACCCTCTCTGAATGGGTTAAATCGGTAATGTCCTTGGTAAACAGACGTCTCTCAGTACTCAACAGAACCATATCTCGCCGACATGAATCGGTGGTTAATGATCCAGATGTTGCTGCTGAGTTAACTTAAATCCATGAAAAGTTTGTCGTTGTTTCCGCCGAAAAGGCATCTAACAACATTGTGTTTGTTTGCAAAACATACTATATAAACTGCTTAATGGAAGAGCTTGGTATGAGTACCATGACTGGAAACACTACATATAATTTTACTGCTGTCCAAGGACGAAATTCTATATAACCACCATTCGGTGATGCTGACACTTGGAATTTCCCTCCCAGAGGAAGACATTGACCTTCTCAAACCGTACTGGATTCCTAAACTTCACAAGAATCCGTACAAGCAGAGATATATTGCGGGTTCGGCTATGTGCTAAACCAAGCCTCTTTCTCAGATTCTAACACGGGTCCAAACCGCAGTTAAAGAAGGTCAGAAGTATTGTGACACTGCATATGCCAGGAGTGGTGTTAATCAGATGTGGACCCTAAAAAACTCGAAAGAGCTTTAAGAAAACCTAAAGGCACAATCTCTTCATTCCGACAAGAGTATAAAGACTTTCGATTTCTCTACTCTTTACACCACTAATCCTTATGATAAATTGAAATCTAAATTAAATCGTTCGGGATTACCAAAAAACTACTCAGATGCAGATGTCATAAAGATGCTGGAATATCTAATCGACAATATTTTTGTGGAGTTCGGCGGACGGATATTTCAGCAAACAATCGGCATTCAAATGGGTACTAATTGTGCGCGGTTGCTTGCTGTCTTGTTTCTATACTCGTATGAGGCGGAGTTTGTACAAAGTCTCCTCAAAGCAGGCAAGAAACACCTTGCACAAGAATTCAATTTCACCTACAGATATATAGATGATGTATTGTCTCTGAAAAACACAAAATTTGCAGAGTATTTGGAATTCATATATCCACGTGAACTTGAAATAAAGGAAACAACGGAGACTGCAGCCTCCTCCTCATACTTGGATTATTATCTCTACATTGGCAATGGAGAGCTTACTACTGGGCTTTACGACAAATGGGATGACTTCAAATTTCCAATTGTTAACTTTTCATTCCTGAGCAGTAATATCTCTTCTGTACCAGCATACGGCGTTTACGTGACGAAGTAAATCCGTTATGCCAGAGCCTGTTCAAATTATCAGGACTTCATGGAGCGTGAGAAAGTGCTCACTACAAGGTTGTTGAGCCAGAGGTATCAAAAACAAAACTTGTAGCAACACTTTAGAAGTTCTATGGGAGACATCATGATCTGGTCAATCCCTAGAATGTGACAGTTTCCAAAATTGTTTCTGATGTTTTTGTCAATGTCGAGCCATAAGTAGACATCCAAAATCCCGGACATACGCTTCTACCTACATTTCCTTCGCTCTGGCCTATGGGCATGGTGGGCGAAGTTTGCTTGTCAAGTAATACTTACTAGCCGCGAACGCCTGCTTACGCTCTTTATTCAGGGGTCCATGTATGTTAGTCTGAACATTTGAATTCGAATTCGAATTCGTTTACGGATTTATGAATTTGGATTACGGCTTGGGTACCATGACCACTACTACTTCATACATTTCTTATGAAATGACCACTCGTGTAAGATCCTCTTTGTAGCGAATGCCAATCGTTTGCAATTGGTTTCTCTGTTACAGTTCTTTCTTTTTTGTATGTGGGTTATCTCTACTTTGTCCATGTGTCTTGCCATTGTTTTATTCCTCTTCTTCGTTCTTTGCCTCGGGAAGGCTGTGCTTCGTGACTGCGGCATGTCCCTTGTATTTTCATACACATTGTGTCGAATGTTTACAACCGAAAGTATACACACGCAAAAATTTCCTTAAGGTTGTCCGCGTGAATATCATTTACCAATGAAATCAAACCTCCGAAATCCAGGTAACGGTTATTTGTCGCTGCGCTATTTTTGATCTCAGAGTGCCGTGTAAAGAGAGTTATCTGTAAAACCTGGACCACTACTTTGGCAAATAGTGCAGTCCCAGATCAGACGCGCATAATCAGGGTCTGCTTTGTTTGCTAAATTGCAGGAAACTAAGGGTTAAATCAAATAGCTTTACGCCCCCGTTCAGGATCACTTTTCCAGCCTACATGTACACACATAGACAATCGACCCACCGGTGCTGTCATTGCTATGTTTTTTTTTCTTTGTCCATCCACTAATCATTTAGGGAATCCATACGTGTACGATGCAATTCTGAAGCTGGACCTCATCAAAGTGAGGTTTTACGGCCTAATCAACCCATTAGTTTCATGTTGAGCCGTTCATTTTACCTAACCACATTTGTCCTCTAAACGGTCGACTAGCTGCTAGTCTGATAAGAAAAGTCTAATTACTTTTGTTTATTATAAAAGGTTATCAACTTGTTAACAATGGCAAGTCTATTTGGTAGAGTCTCCAATACATATCTTGGCTAAGTAATTGCGAAAGGAGAGTAGACTAGCTATAAAACTTTTATACTGTTCATTTTAATGCAAAGAGAATAGATGATTTTGTATCCATATTATTCATTTTAATACCTAGTGGCTAGGCTATCTAAGCGGTTAATTAGTATTTGTGCACATTCTTTCGCCAGAAACCGACAACTGACAGCTGCACTTTTCGAATCAGCGGAAGGAAGAGAATGACCGTAGAAAATATTTCATGATCAACGAAAGAATGTTTCCGGGCCCAGTGGGGATCAAACCCGCGACCTCCTGGTCAGCTGTCGGACGCACATCCGACTGAGCCACCGGGGCCGGCGTAGCTGGACCTTTATCAAGATGAAAGGTAAGTTTTGGCACCTACCAATAGTTTCTGGGAAGAAGGGATCCCTTGAAAGCTAAGACACACATTGCTGGGGCGCCCAGGGATCCGTTTACAGAAAGTTTATATGCTACATGCATTTTCGCAGGCTTGTCTGAGTCATTGCTTGGCGGACATGCGGTATAGAAGAAAATGCTGTGCCCCGGATGATTTCCGTTGGATTTACATTTTGTTATGTTTTGATGTTCAGTTTTTACCAGTCGATCGAAAACGACAAGACAAGTGATCAAGTGCGGCAAATGAAATAATTCTTTCATTTTGGACGTCGGTTTTGGGTCGATTATTTACAATCAAGCCAATGTGTTCAAACGCTAACGTTTCCTTTAGATAGTTGTCCACGTAAGTATCATTGACCAATTTAATCAAATCGCGCGTTAGACGACATCTAAGTATTTATAGCCGCGCTATTTTTGTCGCTGTGATGTCAGAGTGCTGTTGATAGAGAGTTATCTGTAAAACCTTGACTAGGACATTTGTGACATTGGCAAACAGTGCAGACCCAGATTAGACGCTGGAGAACGAGGCGTCGGATCAGGGCCTGCATTGTTTGCTTAAATAACAGGAAGTAAGGGTCAATTGAAACAGTTTTAACTCCCGTTCAGGTCTTTTTTCCCATCCTATACTCAGACACCATCGATCCACCAGTGCTGTCAGTTCTTTGATTATTTAAATTGATATTCAGGGCCCAGTTGCTCAAAACTAACGATGTCGTTAGTTAACGATTCGTTAAAATTTTAATTGAGTGATATGCAAATATGCTGAAATTTTTTGCTGAAAAAATGTGAGTAGCTTTTGCAGTGCAAAAGCTACTCACATTTTTTTCAGCAAAAAATATCAGAATATTGTATATTGAATCCGCTAAAACAGTTAACGAAATGACCTTTAACGAGCTCGTTAAGCTAACGACGCTTTGAAAAACTGGGCCCAGTATTTTGAGATTATGCTTTAAATGAGCCTAGACATGGGAAAAAATGTCTTCGTGGTAATGCAAACAATAAAAATCGAGATCAGCCAACGGAAATATTTCGTCAGATCAAGAACTTTGCTATACTTTGTCATGTTCTACAGTACCCAATGATTCTACGTATAAGCGGACAGTGAAGGTCATTACAAAAACACGCCTATTAAAATATATTGAAAATATCACCACCAAAAACTGAAAGTATTCAGATAAAAATTCTGATATTTTTCATATTTCTGCTCAAAACATAGATTGTGAGTACTCGTTAGAACCACCTCGCTGAGGCGGTTCTAACGAGTACCCATAATCTATGTTTTTGAACAGAAATAAGACAAATAATGTATACCCCTGTAAACCCCAGTTTTACTATATAAAAGTGGGGTTTAAGGGGGTCAAAATTATATAGGTATGTTTTCGTGATGCTTGCGCATTTACGCAGTCTGATCAGGGCATTTGCTGTCCGGACACGTCAGAAGACATGATTTCGTATGACGTTGCCTAAACAGTTGTGAATAGACATAAAACTCGGAGCATTAACCTGAAAAAAATACGTTACATAGGTATGTTTTCGTGATGCTTGCGCATTTACGCAGTCTGATCAGGGCATTTGCTGTCCGGACACGTCAGAAGACATAATTTCGTATGACGTTGCTTAAACAGTTGTGAATAGACATAAAACTCGGAGCACTAACCTGAATAAAATACGTTTACCCTACGCGAAGGCCCCCCTCATTTTGTGTTCATTGTAAGTAATGGGAAAATATGCTGATAATGGAATAAGACTGAAGGCATGAAAGGCATGAAAAAAAAAAAAAAGGTGCAAAAGCAGTCATTTTTGGGAAAAAACTCAATATTTTGTAATAAATCCTAAATTTTTGTACGATTTTTTTTAAATTAATACGTTTTCTGAACGTTTAATTTTGTGTATAAATTTATGTTGCACTGGTCAATATGTATTAAAACAGAAATTGCTGTCCCAGTCAGAAGACATATGTGGGGTAAAAAGTGATAAATCGGAATACAATCTGCTGATTTCTGTAAATCTCAAAATTTCAGCTGTTTCTATCTTGGCCAAATAAGCGAATACCGGACCCCAAATTCTTAAAAATGTGGTAATTTTAATCATACAATCCGTATTTTTGCATTATGAAAAGCAACCAAAATCGCTGCTGCTAAATGTTTGAAAACTTTAACCATTCCTAGGGTAACCCAAAATGTCTTTAAATGAATGCTATGAACAATTTTTCCTTTGCTGTATTTATTTGTTATTTATAAATAATATTTATTTATTTATTTGTTTATTTATTTATTTATTTATTTCATTTTTTATTCAAGATACTTGTACTTTGTTCACCGGCAGTGCACACATATTTATGCCAACAAATCAATCTTTATGATGCTACTGATTCTTACTTAAGAACAAAACTTAAACAGATGACTATAAAGAAACAGTCTATGTCAATTTGATTGTTTAGAAGGATACATAGTTTGATTGTCATAGCAATGAATGTAAATATAAATGCAAAATACCTATACTAAATAGCATAGCTTCAGACATCACTCCAAAACCACTTAATGTAGCCTCGTAAAACTCAGGACAGAAACTCAAAAGGACAAACTGATCATTGACCATCATTTGATTTGTTGGTAAAATAAATAGTTCGGTTGCTATGGCAACTAAAGAAGTAAAACAAATACATGGGTCTATCCTACGATAGTATAAAAAGACCAAATAAGCGTCCTTTGGATATACAGAACAAATCAAAAACAGAAAATAGCAGATTCAGATTTCTGTTCATGAGGAATAATGAAAAAAAAAAAAAAAAAAAAAAAGGTAGGAGAAAAGTCCAGGGAGTGCCACAATCACAAACCACAGCCCTTCCCATACAACAAGAGGAAGAGGAAACGGACAAATCCAAACAAGCACAAATCGAACAAGCGTACGAAAAGCACTTAGATTAGCTCTCCCTTTCCCAAGCGAGGTAATCGCAATGCTAAAAGGACTGAAAAACACAAGAACAAAATAGCACAAGGTAAGACTTAACAAATCGCCTCGTAGAATAAACCACAAAGCAACAAAGAGTAAGACTAACACCGGGACCACCGCCTTAGAACGGTCAGTAGAGTAAATCACCGGGGAGGGGGGGGGGGGGGGCGGCGGGGGAGGGTTAAAGCAATTTTACAGCTAGCCAACTTCACTCTGGGTCCCGATGCTACCATTAATACAGAAATACATAAAAATTCGGTTCCCAAATCAGTCAATGCATCAAAGGGAAGAAATAAAAATCAAATTAATCACTGTAATAAACAGACGAGTACCCATGGCTAATTTATTGTATGCCATAGAAAATAAAAACCAACAGTTGAACCACGGCGGGCCAAGCCAAAGACATATCGTCAAGCCCTAACGATACTGGTTAAAGTTTTACGACAAGGCCGTCATTGAGTATGAGGCCCGAACCGCCGTCGTGCAATTAAAGAGTGAAGCATAGCCATTAACAATGATTGGGTTGACAATTATGCATGCAGTCTGCCGCATAATATCCAGGCTATAGCCAAATCTTTTATAACGGTTTTCTGAATTGTTCCAAAAAGATTTTCCTACAATTTTTCTAAATCTGTACACTAAGTCACCGTAAAATTCTGGTTCCGGTATACCTTGTTGCAGAAGTGTTTTCAGACTGACTCTATATTTTTCTACCAAGGCACTATGTCTGCGATAAAATTTCGAAAACGCCTTACGAAGTTTAAAATAACGATAGCCCTGCCTAAGAAGTTTGGCAGTAAGGGCTTTATTACGATAGTTAAAGTCACTAAGATTTGAAGAAGCTCTGGCGAATCTAATAAGTTGAGATATGTATACCCCATATGAAGTACGCCGGGGGACATCGCCATCCAGAAAAGGGAAATTGACTATATCAAAATCAAAATCGTCCCGTTTATCATACATTTTGGTGGAAACTGTACCATTAGATATACATAGATTCAAATCCCAAAAAGGTGCCTCGGTATCGGAAGAATTTGCTCTATTCGAGTTCTGTAGGGTATATCCGGTCCACCATTTGGTCAAAGTAAATATTGTCAATCCCTCATACCTTACACTCAGCAGCTTAGAGCGGAAGTCTATTTTCACATATAATATATGAACACAGTCCAAAATCATAGTGACAAGAAATAAGACCCGCATTATGAAAACACGCCTATTCAAATATACAGAAAATTTCACCTCCAAAAACTGAAAATTTTCAGATAAAAACTCTGATATTTTTCATATTTCTGCTCAAAACATAGATTATGGGTACTCGTTAGAACCGCCTCGGCGATGCGATTCTATTGAGTACTCACAATCTATGTTTTCGAGCAGAAATAAGAAAACTAATGTTTACCCCTGTAAACCCCAGTTTTACTATAATATAAAAATGGGGTTTAAGGAGGACAAAATTACATAGGCGTGTTTTCGTGATGTAACAAAACACGGGGTGACGTTTTACGGCCTCCGCAGAAGCATTTAACAACAGCTGTTGTTATCATTTGCATAAAACATCTGCAATACTCTAGACTGTTGCAGCGTCAACCAGTTCATATAGCAGATTATAGCCTGCTGTTATCATTTAGCTTACTATTAAACTCATACCTTCATAAATGGCATGTTTCTATGGAATTTGCTATGTTAACTGAAGACCACTTGAGGGAACAGAAGCTCCATCAGCTTCGGTTTCGGCGGGATACAAAATAGCATGTCCTTCAAATAATGATTAAAGTTACCTACATAGTGTTCTTACAGAGCTCGGATATTGATGGTTCCCTTTATATCTCCCTTCTTTTAATAAATGGAACAAATGAGGATCTCGTTGCAATAACAACAATGTCCAACTCTGTAGTTATGAATATGTACATTTGTTATTTCATTGGCAACTTCCATAACCTTGCTACTTGTATATCTATCCTGCCATTACTCTGCATTGATCTGATTGTGGTTTCTGAGGTAGCTCCAAGATACTGCTTATGTCTGAAACATACTAACAGAATGATATCCCAACATGATAGCGAGCAAGCGTGTCGCGAACGACGTGAGCTCGACGGTATGGAATTTGATCAAGGAAAAGTAACATACAACGATATATACTATCAGCAGCAATCGCTCTGACCAATTTGCGTCCTTTTTCTTCCCAGAAGTTGTCACCGGAGGTTTGCAGAACTGACTGGGGCGGGCCTCACTAATAAGCGTCACGAAGTGACTAGAAACGAGTGTCAATACGTGTCACGAACATATTTTGCTGATTATATTTATTATTTATTATTGATTTACATGTATTTTTATATACTGATATTCATTTTTAATAATGCTGTGAAGGACTTTTGAAGAGACTACAGATAGGTCTGTGCTGTGCTCGCATTTAGGCTAAGCCCATTTTCATATTAAACCTATAGGTCATGGTCATAAGGGCTGACAAACTAGAAACCACATTACAGTAACCACTTCATAGTATTCCTAATATCATGGGTAATATGTAAAGGGTTGCAAAAATAAAGTTACACCAAATTTCTGAAGGTTTTAGAGTTTAGTGTTACATTATTAGTCTGTTTCATAAGCATCACGCAAACATGCCTATATTATTTTGACCCCCTTAAACCCCACTTTTATATAGTAAAACTGGGGTTTACAGGGGTATACATTATTTTTCTTATTTCGACGAGGCGGTTCTAACGAGTACCAACAATCTATGTTTTGAGCAGAATAAGAAAAATATCAGATTTTTTATCTGAAAATTTCCATTTTTTTTTTGGTGGTAAAATTTTCAGTATATTTGAATAGGCATGTTTTCGTAATGGTTGGCGCCTGACTGTCAATGTCTGTGGTCGGGCCCGTCGTGATCCTGCTTTTAGTTGTCTTGCATTCTGGCTTCAGATTGTCATTGAAACGTTTGCTTAATTTGTTTCATCATAGTGTTTGTGATAATATGTATTTCACTGTGATAATTCACTTATGAAGTATAGAACCATATTATTGCATAAAAAGCAGTATCGCACGTTAATAACACCGTGCATTAACCGGCGAAAAGCCGTGTATTAACAAGGCCATTCACGCGCTGTTAATGCACGGCTACACAAGTTTCAATATGATCGTACCGGGGCCACAGATTTGCTGCCGTTACGAGATGTGTTCACCTGTAAAAACTATTAGAACAGGATAGAATTTATTCATGTAGTATAATTTTTTTCGGTTCATAGATGTGGTAACTCAAAATAAAAATTTTGATTAATCGATGCATCAATTGATCAATTTATCATTAGTTAAATGTTTTACTTTTGGATTTTCGACTTAAGCAAGTTGTCAGACTATGTATAAAAATATTAGTCTGTCTATATAAAATTTATCCTTGCACTAACTTTATTATTATATGGTAAGCCGTTTTACTATTTATTAAGCAAAATAGATATATTATATATTATATCAGATATCTTGTATAGGATATAAGATATCTAATATAGGATATAAGATATCTCATATACTAATTCAGATATTTTATATACTATATTAAGTATCTTACATCCTATATCAGATATCTGATATAATATATGAGATAACTTAATTAATATTTAATTCTGTATATAAGATATCTAATTTATGGCAAGCCGTTTTACTATTTATTAAGCAAAATAGATATCTTATATATTATATCAGATATCTTATATAAGATATAAGATATCAACCATAGGATGTAAGATATCTAATATACTAATTCATATATCATATCCTATATTAGATATCTTATATCCTATATAAGATATCTGATATAATATATGAGATATCTTATTTATTTCTGCATATAAGATATCTAATTTACCATATAAGATATCTCATTTGTTAAATAAGATATCTTATTTACCAATATAGATATCTAATATACTAAATAAGATATCTGATATACTAAATGAGATATCTTATTTGATTGAATAAATGAGAGATCTTCTTTAGTAAATAAGATATCTTATATCCTATATGATATATCTTGTATAGCATATCAGATATCTTATATAGCATATTAGATATCTTATATGTCTATTCAGATATCTTATTTAGCAGATTAGATATCTTAATTGACATGTAAGATATCTATTTTATAGTATATCAGATATATATTATATATCTGATATATTAAATCAGATATCTGATTTATAGAATAAATAGTAAAACGGCTTGCTGGCAAGCCGTTTTACTATTTATTATGCATTATATAAGATTTCTTATATAGGATATATCTATTATAGGATATGATATCTGAATTAGTATATCAGATATCTTATATCCTATATAAGCTATCTTATATCCTATATAAGATATCTGATATATCATATTAGATATTTAATTTCACATATAAGATATCTTATTTACCATTTAAGATATCTTTTTTGTTAAATAAGATATCTAACATGTTAATATAGATATAATAAATAAGATATCTGATATACTAAATGAGATATCTTATTTAATTGAATAAATGAGCTATCTTCTTTAGTGTATAAGATATCTAATATCCTATATAAGATATCTTTTATAGCATATCAGATATCTTAAATAACATATGATATCTTATATGCCAATTGATATATCTTATATAGCGTATCAGATATCTTCTAAAGCATATAAGATATCTATATTGACATATAAGATATCTTATTTATATAAGCTATCTGATAAAATATATCAGATATCTTATTTATTATATCAGATATCTGATATATTAAATCAGATATCTGATTTTTAGAATAAATAGTAAAACGGCTTGCCATACTATTTTACCATATATTATTTGTTATAGAAGATATCTTATTTATTAATATAGATATCTAATATACTAAAAAGATATCTTATATACTAAATGAGATATCTTATTTGATTGCATATATGAGATATCTTCTTTAGTAAATAAGATATCTTATATCCTATAGGAGATATCTTATATACACTCTTGGGTATTTCTTTCGCCAGACCTTCCTGGGTGGGAATCAGTACTAAAATTGCAATGTGGATAAAGTGCCTTGCTCAAAGACACAACACTTGGTGCTCGGTGGGGCCGAACTGCTAACTCCCAATCTTGACTTAGAGGCTTTACCATTCCACAGCACCCTACAAAAAGCGGTTAGTAGCAAAAATGATAAGCAGTATCTCAGTTTCAGTAAATGTACATCCAAACAACATTAAAGCAGCACATGAAAGAATTTGGCGGAAACAGTATAACCTGGTCTGTTCTTTACTTTATCGATGATACGCATTTGGAAGGACTGAGAGCCGTGAGATTTGACAGAACGTCTTCTTGTGTCACAATAATGATGTTTGGCGCTTCATTTATACTTTGATCTATATTCAGGTTAACTGTGAGCCGTGCTATTTGTCAGCAGGCCTCTGATGACCAAAATAATCGGCTGTAGTTAGTTACCTTGTTGATTATGTGCATTTGGTATGACTGAGAGCCTTAAGATGTGTCAGAATGCCTTCCTTTGTTACAATAATAATATCTTGGGATTCACGCGTACTACATCTGCACTTAGGTAGATTGGAAGCCGTAAGATTTGTCAGCAGGCCTCCGTTGACCAAACTAATCGGCGGTAGTTCTTTACATTATCATTAATATGCATTTGGTAGGTCTGTGAGCCGTAAGATTTGTCAGAACGCCTTCCTTTGTTACAATAATAATGTCTTTTGCCTCATTCAGACTACTTACTGCATTTATCTGCATTTATGTTTATTGGAAGCAGTGAGTTTTGTCAGCAGGCCTCCGTTGACAAAAAAAAAAAAAAAAAAAAAAAAAAAAAAAAGGCTGCAGTTCTTTAATTTCATTTATCGATAATATGCATTTGGTAGGACTTAGAGCCGTGAGATTGGTCAGAACACCTTCCTTGTTTATAATAATGTGTTGCGCGCCATTGATACAACATTTCGGTTGTTTGGAAACCGTGAGATTTGTCAGATGGCCTCTGTTGATCAAAATCAGCGGCTGTGGGTATTTAGTTTATCGCTGATATGCAACTGGTAGGTCTTAGAGCCGTGAGATTTGTCAGAACGCCCTCGTTTGTTTGTTACAATAATACCTTGCGCTATATGTATACTATGATCTTCCTTTAAGTTGATTGAAGCCTTGAGATTTGTCAGCAGGCATCCGTTGACTAAAATAATCGGCTGTCGTTCTTTACTTTAACGACCATATTCAGTTCGTAGGACTGAGAGACGTGAGCCTTCCTTTGTTACAATAATAATGTCTTGCGCTTCATTCATAGTATGACTACAATCTGCATTTAGGCCGATTGGAAGCCGTGAGATATGTCAGCAGGCCTCCGTTGACCATAATGATCGACTGTTGTTCTTTAATTTATCGATGATATGCATCTGACAGGACTAAAAGCCGTGAGATTGGTCAGAACGCCTTCCTTTGTTAGAATAATAATGTCTTGCGCGCCATGTATACAGCGTTCTGCATTTCGGTCGATTGGAAACCGTGAGATTTTTAACAGGCCTCTGTTGACCAAAGTAATCGGCTGTAGATCTTTAGTTTATCAACGATATGCATTTTGTAGGACTGAGAGCCGTGAGATTGGTCAGAACGCCTTCCTTGTTTACAATAATGATGTCTTGCGCTTGATCCATACTACGATCTGCATTTAGGTCGACTGGAAACAGCGAGATTTGTCAGCAAGCCTCCGTTGACAAAAATAATCGGCTGTAGTTCTTTAATTTATCAATGATATTCATTTGGTAGGACTGAGAGCCATGAGATTTATCAGAACGCCTTCGTTTTTTACACTAAAAATGTCTTGCGCGCCATTTTTACAACATTCTGCATTTCAGTCGATTGGAAACTGTGAGATTTGTCAGCAAGCCTCCGTTGACCAAAAAAAAAAAAAAAAAAAAAAAAATCGGCTGTAGGTCTTTTGTTTATCATTGATATGCAATTGGTAGTACTGAGAGCCGTAAGATTTGTCAGAACTCACCCGTTTGTGACCTTCATTTAAGTTGATTGGAAGCCGTGAGATTTGTCAGCAGGCCTACGTTGACCAAAATAATCGGCTGTAGTCTTTTACTTTATCGACGATATGCAGTTCGAAGGGCTAAGATACGTGAGATTTGTCAGAACGTTTCTTTGTTTATATAATAATGTCTTGCGCGCCATACATATTACGATCTGCATTTAGGTTGATTAGAAGCCGTGAGATTTTTTTTCAGTAGGCCTTCGTTGATTAAAATAATCGGGTGTAGCTCTTCAATTTATCAATGATATGCATTTGGTTGGACTGAAAGCCATAAGTTTAGTCAGAATGCTTTTCTTTATTTGCTGATATGCTATTATGCATTTGGTAGGACTGAGAGCCGTGAGATTTGTCAGAACTCCCTCATTTGTTACACTAATAATGTTGTGCGCTATATATATATATATATACTATGATCTTCATTTAGGTTGACTGGAAGTAGTGAGATTTCTCAGCAGGCCTTCGTTGAACAAAATAATCGGCTGTAGATCTTAACTTCATCGACGATATGCAGTTCGTAGGACTGAGAGACGTGAGATTTGTCCGAATGCCTTCCTTTGTTACAATAATAATGTCTTACGCTTCATTCATACTACGATCTGCATTTAGGTTGATTGGAAGCCATGAGATTTGTCAGCAGGCCTCTCCTGACCAAAATAATCGACTATAGTTCTTTAATTTATCGATGATATGCATTTGATAGGACTGAGAGCCGTGAAACCGGTCAGAATGCCTTCCTTGTTTACACTAATAGTGTCTTGCGCGCCATTTTTACAACGTTCTGCATTTCGGTCGATTTACTTCATCGACGATATGCAGTTCGTAGGACTGAGAGACGTGAGATATGTCAGAACGCTCTCGTTTGTTACAATAATTTCTTGCGTTTTATTCATACTACGATCTGCATTTAGGTTGATTGGAAGCCGTGAGATTTGTCAGCAGGCCTCCGTTGACCAAAATAATCGGCTGTAGTTCTTTAATTCATCGAAGATATGCATTTGAGAGGACTAAGCGCCGTGAGATTGGTCAGAACGCCTTCCTTGTTGACACTAATAATGTCTTGCGCGCCATGTATACAAAGTTTTGCATTTCGGTCGATTGGAAACCGTGAGATTTGTCAGCAAGCCTCCGTTGACCAAGATAACCGGCTGTAGTTCTTTAATTTATCTATGATATGCATTTGGTAGGACTGAGAGCCATGAGATTTATCAGAACGCCTTCCTGTTTTACACTAAAAATGTCTTGCGCGCCATTTATACAACGTTCTGCATTTCAGTCGATCGGAAACTGTGAGATTTGTCAGCAAGCCTCCGTTGACCAAAATAATCGGCTGTAGGTCTTTAGTTTATCATTGATATGCAATTGGTAGTACTGACAGCCGTACGATTTATATCAATTAAGAGCAAGCCAGGTGAGCTCCTTAATTGTTTATTGAACAGTAAGTTGAAGATTATATAGGCAAAAAAGTGCAGCTACTACATGTATATACACAATATCATATATCAGAACTCTGGGCGAGGCTTTTTTTTTCTAGCAAATATTGTTCTACCAAAACATGGTGTAGTACTTACTAAGAATGCCATTGTAAAACTTTAGCTGTCAGAGACCTTGCTGCAGCACTATTAGGAGAAATACCCATAGTATTGAAATATTTGGAATACTTGCTTACCAGATAACATCACTTGTAGGACATGGTAACATGGCAACATAAAACCTATGAAGGGATTTAACTGAATGAGTTATGGGCCCTTGGCTCTGATTCTGGTTTATATGATACATCAATCCACTGTCCATTTGTATACTAGGTTTCAACTTTGTTACCTTTACAGTTCTTGAGAAAAGTGTGACAAAAATGTTTCATTAATGGCAAATTGTAAAACCTATCAGGGTATGTAATTCCAAAAGTTATATGCCCTTGGCCCGGATTCTGGTACACAAGATACAACAGCCAACTGCCCATGTCTGTATCAAGTTTCAACTTATAGCTTTAATAGGGCCCGAGAAATCTGCAATGATTTATTTTTCATTTATGGCAAATTATAAAACCTATCAAGGGATTTAACTCGGCCATGATTCTGGTATATTCTGGAATACACAATACATCAGCCCATATCAATGTGTGTACTTGGTTTCAACTTTATAACTTTTTTTTTGAGAAAAGTGTAACAAAAATATTCATGAATGGCAAATTGTAAAACCTATCAAGGTACGTAACTCTAAGAGTTATATATGCCCTTGGTGCTGATTCTGGTATACACTATACATCAGCCATTTGTCCATATGCGTACTAAGTTTCAATGTTACAGCTTTCATAGTTCCTGAGAAATCTGTGAAAAATTTTCATTAATGGTAAATTATAAAACGTATCATGTAACTCCTAGAGTTATGGGCCTTTGCCCCGGATTCCTGTACACACCATACATCAACCCACTGGGTATGTGTGTACCAAGCTACAACTTTGTAAGCTTACAGTTCTTCAGAAATACAAAAATTTATCTGATGAGGATGAAGAGAATGATGGACAGAAGAAAGGAATGAGGTAAAGAATGATGGAAGGAAGGAATGACTGAAGGACAAAGCAAATCCAGTATAGCCCCATTGTCTGAAAGTGGGGCTATAATAATATAGTTCTTGTTATTTGCCTTTTGTTTAGATTGATTGTGTTGGGGTTTAATAACACCTCAACCCTTGTGGGTCATTTTATGTCTTTTCCCAGAGAAAGGAAGAAAACAGATAGAAGATATAGTAGAGGAGAAAAAAGAGAGGGACAAGGAAGAAAAAGGAACAGGAATGAAAGTGAAGAAGCAGAAGAATAGAAACATTCCCCCTCTACCCTTACCTGCTACAAGGATAGCAGGCCTTGCCCAACTGTAAGTCAAAATCTGTTGGACGCCCCGGTGATGTAAGATACACGACACCTTCACACCTCCTGACCACTCCTGCCTTTTGTCTTGAACTACATATATCCAATTACTAGAGAAATTACTTGTTTGGGTAATTACCTTGAGCAAATGGGGAACACATCGCTCAGAAATAGCAACATTTGCTCATGGTAATTATCAAGACAATGCTGTTGGCTTTAAACACAGCTCCAAATAAATAAGGCTTGCCATGTGACTTGACTGCAAGGTAGACATTTCACATAAAATATTGGTAGACATTTCACATGAAATGTTGGTAGGTATTTCAGATGCAATGTCGGCTTTATTTTATCGGAAGAAAACAGAAATGAATGTTGTATGCTGCAATTCTGCTTGGTGCTTTAAGAATTAAGCATTATAATTGGACATTTCAGCATTACACCTTAAAGCAGGTGGTAAAATACTCATTATGACAAGACTTTATATGGAGAACTGGCATTCTGAAATGGGATTATGTAACAATGAGAGACAGCAATAGTGTTTCTATTATCTCCCTTGATAGGTAAAGTGCAAGGTAGACCAATTCTAACTGGGCCCTTCCAATTAGAATCCTGTTTTCATCATAGGTCAGCTATGGGAGCTTTATGTTGCCATGGCAACTGAACCAAGAGGCAGATCACCATAATTTTAGTTATCTTTAAATCCGCCTACCCTAACAACCTTCTTACCTAATAAGGGATAAATCGTTTCAATAATTTTGGAGTCCTAATAAGTACTACAACATGTTTTGGTGGACCTTGTTGTTTACAGAGAGTACTCATGGATATTAACTGGCTACTATCTCCCATTGTCTTTTGATTTTATATACAATATCTTCATTTAACCCTTAAATTGCCAATCAAAACAACTGTCATCTGTATTGTCATCTGCTTGTGATTTTTAAAGTCTGTTTTGCAAACAGTGAGGACCCAGATCAGACAGCTCCTAGCCTGATCAGGGTCCACACCGTTTGCCTGTATGCAAAAATAGGTTTGAAAAGTTTGCAAGAATGTTCAGCAGACAGAAGTCATTTTCAGATGCAGGTTTTCTTAGCATTTTAAGAATTAAATGCATATTAATCCATTTGGTGATAAGCACACCCTTCCTCTACTGAAATAACATGAAGAGTGTTGTTTAACCCTGATAATCCCACAAACTTTCAACAATAACATAAAGAGTCCTTCTCAATGTTTCTGGCAGTACACTGGGTTCCTGATCAATGGTATGCACATAATCCAACTTCCATTTCTTCATTTACTATCACTCTAGTGCATGTATATTTGTGAGCCCAATGTTTGTCAAAGCACTACTGAAACCATTACCTGAAAGAAAAAAAAATGACTTTAATATCAAATATATAATTTTTTTGGTTTGTTTGTTTGTGTTGAGGTTTTACGGCCCAGTCAACCTTATAGGCTCATATCAAGCGCAGTCAGTTTACCTTACAACACTTTTACTGGGCAGACTTAGTCCCCTAATTGGTTAGATTTTGAAGATGGTGACTGTGGCAGCCATCTTGGATTCTCAGCCAGAACAATTTTAGCCAGTTTTGATCTACAAGTTATCTCAATACTTCCAACCAAGTTTAGGGTCATTTAGCATCATATTATCAGTTCAGGAGAATTTCAGTATAGATTTTCAAGCTGGCAGCCATACTGGATTTCCAATTTGAATTTCATTTTTATTTTTTATTCCTGGGCCATACAGTGAAGATGCCATAGCAAAACATGATAAATGACACTTATTACCATGTACAAAAAGAAGAAAACTTTCTTTTAATTCTCTTTTCATAACGATATATGTAATTCATTTGCAGATCTTAAAAGTGTTATAAAATCTGTTTTCAGCAAAAGTCCAGTTGTCTCTGAAAAAGTTTTCCCCTTAAAATTTTTTTATTTGGTCAGAATTTTTTGGGGGCAGGTGGAATTAGAATCTGATAATTAATTTTCTCTGGCCTAAGTGAAAAAACTGTCATTTTGACAAAAATATTTTTTTCACATCATACTTCTTCCCGCACTCAATACGCCTGTAATGAGTCTGTTGTTTCAACAAATATTTTGAGACAAGCTGATTTCACCATGCATGCACCATACAGTCATGCCAAAGCTAAATTTCCAGAAGAACAAAGGGAATTGACCATAACCTATTTTGCTCTACAGCAACATCACATCAGTATCAACACTTATGCAAAGTATGAAAATACCATATTCTATCTAATTACCATATTGTGCACTTAGGTTTTTAAAAATAACTGGGAAAACTTGTGATACAATACATGTGTGTAACTACCTACTAAGTGTATATCATCAAAGGACTTATCTGATGATGTTTATGTGATTCTTTTTTCTTATTTCCTTTATAAAGCATGTGTTGTGGGTACTAATTTGAACTGCATCGTCATGTCCGTGCAATTCAAATTGATGCCCACAACATTTGCATTTAAAAAGAAACTGACAAAAAGGACACTGGCTGTAACTAATCTGAAGACTACGGAATTGCTTGACTCTGTGCTTATAGGGGTGTTTGCGGTAATAAGGTTGAATACGATTTTCCTCAAAATATTAGGTAAGATTAGAAGCAGAAACCAAAATGCCTTTTCAAGAATTACAAAGGGAATTTTAAATAACAGTCAAAGAATTAACCCCTAGGCCCTTATTTTTATCTGACAGCAACATCTTATCAATATCAACATTTATGCAAAATATGAAAAGATTCCTTAAACTACTTAGTAAGATAAGAAGCAGATCCTAACACTAACAGACAACCTAACAACAGTTTACCCCTCTCCTGCCACACAAACACATTTTGCGTTTGTGTGACGGTTAAAAAGTCATTGAAAAATAAAGTCAAAGATTTAGGTAGAAAAAAAATTCTATCCAAATCTGTGACTTATTTTTGTACATATCTCAAACAAAAATATATCTCCAGATAAGATGATTTTTCTTTTCATGGATTTTTTTTCATTATTATTTTATGTATATATAAATAACAACATGCTGAGAGTTTTCATTAGAAGAAGCCTCAGTGAGATACTTCTAATGAGTAATCATAACATGTTATCTTGGTTCTCCTCTTTTCTGGAGCAGGGGTATATACTTTATTTAAGTCTGGAGCTATGAAAAAGTATGATTGCTTTTTTTTTTTAATTTCTCAGTGGGCAGATACCCTGAATCCTCATTGAAATAACCTCACTGAGGTAATGCTAAAGAGTTAACTATTTGTAATTCTATTTTAAAAAATGTGTATTTGGATAATTATACTTCTTATCTAGAGCTTTGCCACAGCCAGGTGCAATATTGTTTATTGCCATATATCACACCTAATTATTATCATGCTGGTTGGACAGGCAGAATTGTGAGTTTTATGGCACATGGGGTGGACACATGTGGCTAATCAAAGCCCTGACTTTTTTTTTTTTTGTTTTTGTTTTTTTTTGTTTTAAGCTGTCCTTTATTTAAGAATTTATGGTTTCGATTTCCTAAATCACCAATTGTCAGTCTTTGAATGAGTACCTAGTATTTAAAGTATTAATCCTGTGAAAGAGATTTCATTAATCTAGCAAAAAACACAAACACAAACACACATATATATTAAATCATTTTTTTTTTTTTTTTTTTTTTTTTTTTTGTCAGAGAAATGGTAACCTGAGAAAAAATAAGCCTTGTATCTGCTAAAAAAAAAAAAAAAAAAAAAAAAAAAAAAAAAAAAAGAAAGAAAGAAGAAAATGTCATCTTATAATCTTATAAATTCTTTGTTAGTATAGGAGGTTTTAGGGATTCCCATTATGACGTCAAACTTGCGCATGCGCCCCTACCTGGCCGTTAACTCATCGGCCAGCACTGTATTTCGCAATGTAAAACTGTAGATTTTAATCATGAAAAAGATCAGCTTCTGTTTGTAATTAATCGTATTTTTTTAAAATGTTCTAGTAGACAATTAACTTAAACTGTGCCTTCGCTCAGTTTCTTACTATTTCAACAGGAAATCACAGAATTTGTATTTATTTAAGTTTGAATTCTAACACGGCGCATGGCAAATGAAGGAAGAAAAATTCCTTCGGTAAATAACTATAATTTATTTATTTTTCAGTTTTTTTTTTTATTTAAAATGCTTTTAAGCACAGTGTATTAATATTAACAAAACATTCGTTCAGACAGAAATGTAAAAATCCCTACCAGAAATTACATTGTCAGTTTACATGTTGTGCCGGACCTTGAGAAATTGCCAAATGGGAACGAACTAAAATGACTAACTTACTTTGACTGTATTCCGTCAAAATTCATTAACAATAATAAAATGACACATACATTCTGGCGAATGAACGTCTTCGGCAGTAATTAATTCCAATTGCTTAAGAGATACCACGGATTGTTTCCTGTGTCAACACATTCCAAATACATGATCTCAAGGCATCAACAAAAGGCAGACGTATACATGCAATGTGTGAAAGAGTACGTACTTAACTCAAGTATCCCGCTTGAGTAGATAATTTAATATCATAAATGGATGTCTTTGAAAATGCCTATTTAGACCAGCAAAACTCAAACTAGACTAGTTGCACTTTGTGTTTATCGTATTTATTTATTTTTATTTATTTATTTTGTTTCTAGGAAACAAACAACATACAATTATTATTCAGTGTGATGTCGTTCACCTCTGTTAACATGACGTTGTTGCAACATACTCACTGGATTTTTTTTTTTTTTTTTTTTTTTTTTTATTAATATTACTATTTATAATTAATGAGAAAAGATATGTTTATAATAGTAATATACTCTTGGACAGCATAACGATTTCGCGGGAAGATTGTTTTTAAAGTATAATTTCATAATTGCTTGGGATAAACAAAAACACAATATTAAAATCAATTTATCATATATAAATTTAATATGAGTCTTCTTTTTCATTTTTCTGCATTGTTTCTGGATTGAATTATCAAACGGTGCTTCAAAATATTAAATTTCCCTAAAAAACCTTTGTTTTCCTTATCACTTCTTAGCAAGTTTGACGGCCAGGTCTATCCCGTTTCTATTTATACACCGGAAGTGCGTCACAATAAAACCTCCTATAACATTCAATAAATTGACTAAAATAAAATAAAAAATAAAACAACATCAAACAAAAAATAAAAAATAAACACCAGAAACCCATCATATATGCCAGGAAAGCTATCTCTGTACAACAAATGTTTATAGATTACGAAATCATGTCTATTCAAATATACTGAAAATTTCACCACCAAAAAGTGAAAATTTTCAGATAAAAAATTCAGATATATTTCATATTTCTGCTCAAAATATAGATTGTGGGTACTCATTAGCACCATCTCAATGAGGTGGTTCTAATGAGTATCCACAATCTATGTTTTTTTGAGCAGAAATAATAAAAATAATTCATACCCATATAAACCCCAGTGGGGTTTAAGGGGGTCAAAATTAAATAAGCCTGTTTTTGTGATGCATGTACCAATGGCAGTAGCACTGGAAATAGATTTTTGTTGTTGTTGTTGTAGTTACTTTTTTTTTACAATTTTTTTTTTTTACAATTTTCACAAACTTTATTAAAAAGCTATAAATAGCTTTATATACAAATAACATAACATACTAAAGAGTACTTATTTTTGGGCTTTTTTGTCAACCATGAAATTTCCTATTAATATATAAACTACAATCAAATCTGCAATTAAAATTAGTATATTAATCCAATCATCAAATATGGTATATTTTTAAATTATGATCCCCTGCTTCTACAATATAATATGATCAATCGCTAAGTGCGACCAGGGCACAGTATTGATAAAAAGAAAATCCTTGAAAAACTGGAAAAAACAACAACAACAAAAAAAACAAAAAAACAACAACTAAAAATGTAATGAACTCTTTTCTGCTAAATTTAACACTAGGTGTTGTTTTTTTTTACAGTTTAGGTATGTGCAGAGCTCTAGATAAGAGGGCTATACATTAATACATTTTTTTTTTTTTTTTTTTTTTTTTTTATTATTATTCCTCAATAAAAACATTTACATGTCATGTATGTACTCCTCTCAGAAGCACACTGGATAGTGTTCTAGCACACTGTTTAGTGTTCAAGGAAGTACTCTAACTTGAACATGTTTTTTTTTTTCTTTTTTTTTTTTTTTTTTTTAACCAAACAATATAAGTATTTTTTGTCTGATATGAAAAACAAATCAGTTCTTGCTCTCCGGAAAATAAAAGATTATTTTATAAAAGTTATTTTTTTGGTTAACATGGTTAAATATAGGGATTTCAGGCAAATTTTACACAAAATTGAGCACAAAAAGGTTAAATTCTTCATCATGTTTCCAGTTTTTGTGCCATAAAATACCCACTATGATGGACAATCTCCATGTAAATTCACAACTGAGTCACAAACTACAGTTTCAATAATTTAATTGACCTAAGACTTTGACTCCTTTGTCCTTTTATACCCCAGGCACACAACATATGTTTGTGGGGTATATCGTAGTCTTTGTTATTCTGTCCATCCATTCACTCATATGTCTGTGCTCCCATCCATATTTGCCCAAAAATAAACTAGATTTTCTAGGTAAAGTACTTTTCTTATAAGTTTGTTTCAGCCAAATTAAAGATTTTAAAGGACTTGAAGCAAATTAATTTTTAAAGGTTTTAAAAGATCCCCTAGAGGGCCTGCTGGGCAGTCAAACTAAAAAAAACTAATGAGAAGCCATTACAAAAACAAGTCTATTCAAATACATTGAAAATTTTGCAACCAAAAACCGAAAGTTTTCAGATAAAAATTCTGATAATGTGCATATTTCTGTTCAAAATATAGATTGAGGGTACAAGTTAAAACTGCCTCAGTGAGGTGGTTCTAATGAGTACCCACATCTGTTTTTGAGTAGAAATAAGAAAAAATAATGTATACCTCTGTAAACTCTACTTTTACTGTATAAAAATGTGGTTTAACGGGGTCAAGAATATATAGGTATGTTTTCGTGATGCTTGTTTTGACATGTTTGATGAAGAAATAATTTATAAATAAAAAACAGATCTGAATACATATTTTATCATATTTAATCTAAAGCCACAAAGGCCTTAAAATGTCAGTTTTTATTTGGTTGTGCAAACAAAGAGTTAGGGTTTATGTGACATCCAATACAGAAAAAGGTCCTTTATACCATGCACTATCTGACAAAAAATTATCTAGAGCTAAAATTAAGTCTATTAGGAATATTTTACAAAAGTTTTGGGCTAACATTTAAATACTTTTGCCAAATATGTAACAAATATGGGCATATACTTTAATCATCTGACTTTCTCGCTTTTCAAGAGAGTTTTTCTTTAAAAGGTCACTCTATCTTAGCCACTGTAAATTTTCCCAAGAATGAGCAACACCACAGAGAACAGGTTGTTTTCTTTCTTTCTTTTTTTGTTTTTTTATTTAGTTTTGTATCAAATAGTTGACAACGGGGCAGTAGGTGGGGATGGGACTGTAATCTGCCAGATGCCAAAGTATTTGTCAGAATTTAGTACACTTACTGGAATAAAAACACTTGAAAACAGAAAAATTAAAGATGTGAAATGAAAGTTGGGACTTCGTTTTACAAAGCAGACCCATTTTGTGCTTTTGTTTTTTTTTATAAAGAAAGCTTGCATGAAACACAATCTGTATGCAGTCTTATCAACATATTCTTTGTCAATATCTTCTGCAGTATCTGTGACTGGGTCTTTGCTGTCTGGTATATTTAGGGACCGGCCTTCTCTCACAATGTGTAACATATCAGTCTGCACAAGAAGTAGAACAGAAGTTAATCAGAATAACATATGGATGTGATTTATACAATCATTCACCTACTGTTTTGCTTTCTCTGCAGATTACTGGATGCTAACAATTTACTGGTAACCCTTTTCCTTCACTCATATATTTAAATTTAGCATATCCTTTGATCATCCTGCACAGCCTGAAAATTACAAAAGAAGCCTATATTATAATTTAAGTTATATACATGCAGACAGCCTGTACATGTTCATCACAAAAAATATATCTGTGTAACTGTGTAGACTGATCAGGATATTTACTGGTCACGCATAAATCACTGAATACTGTATGGAATATATCAATGGACAGCTATAATCTACAAGAGAATGGGGCTGGATCAGCTGGATAAATAAATCCAGATATATTATGCACACTACTTTTGCTTTTATTCCTTAACAGTTTTGTTGCAGAATAAATGAACCAATGAATAGGGAAAAGCAATATGTGCAAGAAATTATAAGGGTTCTTGGCTGTATCTTGGCCATAGGATGTGGAGTGTAAAACAATTACTCACCAGGTCAATTACCCACTGGACAATTATCCACCCAGACATTTACCCGCCCCTTTTAACCTAAATGCGGACAATTACCCACCCTAAAATAGTTTTCATTAACTGTCCTTAAATGTTTTATAAGATATCTGTAAATCTCTCGGGTTGGGGGTAACTTGGGGATAAATGTGGTACAAGTGTGCGAGCCAGTAATTCGAAACCTACCCCATTCATGTACCTGCCCTTTGAAAAAATGGCCCCCTTCATATACTTGATTGTCGAAAATGCTGACCTATTCATATACTGCCCTTTGATTTTTATACCCATTTATTGCTGGTAGTTAGACAAATATAGCAGTCAATTCATTGAATACCAAGAGAAATAGCAGCCTTGACAAATGTCTGAGTGAAAAAAATATATGCATTTACCGGGATGTCAGAAAAGTTGAGTCTTTCACATACGAATCAAGAAAAATCGGGTCAGTCATATACTTTTTGTTGAAAAAAAGGGGGGCTAATCATATAGCTGGCAGCGCTGAAAAAGGGGTCCATTTGGCATGCATATCCGTACTATGCCATATATAGGAACCCACCCCGCCACCACGAGCTGTAAATTGTCTTATAATATCTTTCATTCATTTAATCCTGTTTTATTGGTAAAAAATGATTTTGTGTCAATCTGAGAGTCTTAGCTGTAAATGACTTTGAAAGGATAAAATGAAAGATTTCTTTTTTTTTTAAATGACTGTTTTTTTTAAGGTAAGTGTTCTTTGGTGTATATTTTTTCATAAATCCATAGCTACAGATAAAAGGGGGTATCCACATAATATTTTTCTTATTTCTCCACGAAAACATACATTGTATGTTGTGGGTACTCATTAGAAGCCCCTTGCTAAGGCACTTCTAATGAGTACCCACAACATATGTTTTCGTTGAGAAATAAGAAAGATATCAGTATTTTTCGGAAGAAAAAAGCGCTCTATCTGTTGCTATGATAAATCCCAATGAAAAGGTATCCAACATCCATTACAGCATGCAAATGACATTTGATTCATGGCAGCAGACATATTTTAATCACATTGTTAGTAAATGGAAGAAATAACTGTACTGGTCATAAGTTATCACAGGAGAAAAAAAAAAAAAAAAAAAAAAAAAAAAAAAAAGATAATAAAATCTATAAAGTAATTTAATAGAATTTTTTTATGGGGATTTTTAAGATATTTTATAATGAAAGAAGTATTATTATCATTTGGACCAACAATTTACATATACAAAATCAGAAAAGAACCAAATAAGTTTTTACTGCACATGTATGTATTTAAAAGTACAGGATGTAATCTTCAGCTGTCCTACATGTTGCCCAGTATCACGCAGTCTGTTCAGGGCTTTCGTGCCACCTTACATCTAATAAACAGATATGTTGAATACCATACATGTATATGCTCTAAGTATTAGACAGACAGTCCTGAGCTAACAATACAGATCTAGATCAGACCCCACCTTACAATAAATGGATAGTGTAGAATACTGTTTAAGACAAATGTATTGGACAGTCCTGAGCTAACAGGGTTCTCACTAAGGATTTTGAAAATTGGAGTAAAATGCTGTCCTCCTGAAAAAGTTGGAGTTTTACCATACTTATCTATTGGGACTTTCCAAAAAGTTGGAGTCAGAAATAAAAAGTTAGAGTAACTTACTCCAAATCTGGAGTTAATGAGATCTCTGGCTAACAGTGTAGACCCAGATCAGATGCCACCTTACATCTAATAAATGGACACTGAACAATAGTCTTTTAAAGTATTTGACAGACTATCCTGAGCATACCGTGTAGATCCAGATCAAATGACATCTTACATTTAATAAATGGGTACTGCTGAATACCGTTTATACTCTAAGCTTAGACAGACAGTCCTAAGCTAACAGTACCCAGATCAGCTGTCACCTTACACTTAATAAATGGATACTGTAGAATACTGCATATACTAGACAGTCCTGAGCTAACAGTGTAGACCCAGATCAGACACCACCTTACATCTAATAACTGGATATTGTAGAATACCATTTATACTAAAGTTTTGGACAAACAGTCCCGAGTTTAACAGTGTAGATCCAGATCAGATGTCACAATACACCCATTCATGCCATAAGCTGTTGACTAAAATCTGTGAGATAAGGCAAAATAGTAAGGGAGATTTGACAAAATTCTGTGAGATTTTCTTAAACATCACTTTGGTCTTCCCACAATATAGTCTTAAGTCTTCTTTTTTCATGTGAGAAGCTTGTGAAAGCCACAACAGTGTGTGATTTATGTTTATTTCTTCATAAAATCTATTGTAAAATGGTCTGAAAATTCGGTGAGATCAGAATTTTTGTATGGGAATTGCCTTCCAGATGGGCCAAATTCTGTGAGATTTTATCTCACAGTGTGAGATATGGCATGTATGTACACCTAATAAACGGATACTGTAGAATATTGTATACACCAGACAGTCCTGAGTTAACAGTGTAGACCCAGATCAGCTCCCATCTTACAGCTAAAAAATGGATACTGTAGAAAACTGTTTTATTCAATGTACATTTTTATATTGTGAATTTAATGTAGTGGTTGGAGTGCATGAACTGAACAAGACTACCTGCTTGGTTCAGTAGGAAGAGCACCTGACTAGTGTTATGGGGTTGTTACCAACTTGTTGGCGAGTCCCAGCTCCGGTAGTCATTGTTTCCTCTCCTGTTCACTTTATTGATATCAGATTTAGTAAACAGGTGTGTGCCAAATGCAAGCAATTGGGTGATGCAGACCAGATACCTTCAGGACATCAGGGTGGTACCTGAATCCTAAATGTTATGAGGAGTGTAGTGGCTCGAGTCCATGGACAGAACAGGACCACCCGTGTAGCTCAGTAGGTTCAGTACCTGTCTAGTAGTCTTGCCAATGATGATCGATCGATCATAATCATTCATTAATCACTTTTGCCTCTTGTGACTGTAGATCGGAAAGATCTTTTATAGTCAACTAATCGGATTTTTTTTTTTTTTTTTTTTTTTTTTTTTTTTTTTGTGTGTGTTTTGTTTTGAAACAAATATATTTTTCTCACCTTTTATTTTCATAGGCAAGTCATCAATAAATGAAGTTCAGAGCTGTCTGTTAGGGTCATTCTAGATTTATGATCAATAAAAATGAAAAGATTTGATAAAAGAGCCTTAACAAAAGTCAACCCAAAAGAACTGATGTTGTAGGTATTCATTAGAAGCACCTTGCAGAGGCACTTCTAATGAGTACCAACAACATTATATGTTTTCATGGCGAAATAAGAAAAATATTACCTGGATACCCCTCTTATTGATCTGGAGCAATGAATAGGTACCTGGAAGATTGCTGAATTAAGAGTGAATTTAATATATTTTCTACAAGTCAATTATTACTCAATGATCAGTCGGTTTTACAAAACCGATGATCAACAATGAAATTCTGGCTGATTCCCAACACTACTGTCTCGTGAAATGGGGATCATGGGTTCAAGTCCCGCCTTAGGCAAGCAGTTTTCCTTTCATTTTTACTTTATTATAAGAATATTGCAATTCATTTGCAATTTTTTATCTGCAGACTTGTGCTGTTTTTAGCTGGAATTTCAATTTTGTTTTCCATGTAGACCCTTGAACATGTTCAGTAAGCAATATTAAAATAAACTTAGGAGGAGAACTCGAACCTGCGACCCCATGGCTGCAAATCAGATGCTCTACCAATTGAGCTAACCAGGCTGACAGTCCAGGTCAATACGCAGACTTTTGAAATGGGGGTGGGGGAGGGGGGATTTTAGGTATTCTGAAAACAGGGGTGCAAATGCTTCTTGAAAATGCCAATTTGGGGCCCAAAATTAGGGATATAAAGTGAATTTGGGTTAAAAACTGCATGATTTTGAAGTAATTCTCCAGAAAAGAGGGTGCTTTTCTTCCCCCTGAACCCATTGCGTACAGGCCTGTTGTCTCACCAATTACTACACTCCTCTCCCTTTAACAGTGTTTAACTTATATGTGCCAGACATAAACTGAACACACTAACAGTGCCTAGCTTTTCTCCACACTCCGTGAACCTCATTGCCACTGAAGCAACTTAAGGAGGGAAAGGTGTGCCTAATGCAGAATTTAAATCGCAATCCCCCTGCTTGTAAGTCAGGTGCTCTACCAACTGTACCAGACTGACCTGCCAGCTTCGGTGGCTCAGTTGGGTGCACCGTCTGACTGGAGACCAGGAGGTCGCGGGTTCAACCCCCGCCGAGGTCGGCAACATTCCTTCGTGGAGATTGATCATGAAATATTTTCTACGGTTTCTCTCCCTTAAAATTCCGCTGATTCAAGAAGGGCAGTTGTCAGTTTCTGGAGAAGGAATGTGCACAATACTGGTTAACGGCTTAGAGGACTTAACCTGCCCAGTAGTGTGGTTAGGTAAACTGACCGCGCTCGACATGACCCTATTAGGTTGACTGGGCCGTAAAACCTCAACACAAAAACAAAAACCAGACTGACCTACAGTTTTGGCAGTCACACAATAGCTTACCTTCTGCTGTCAAAAATCACAAATGTTCCAGGTCAGTACTTCCAACGATGTTTCATCCATCATGCTAAACATTTCTGCCTGTACAAGTTATACCGCGTCAAACCCCACAGTTGTGCGTTCAGTAAATATAGTCATTCAAGTCACGTGTACGAATCCTAATACTGTACGAACATCGCTGGTGACGCAGCCATTTTCAACGTATCTACGATTTTCCAAATTCTGTTCAGTTTTATGCAGCTGTCTGATGATAAAGTACATAAGAAAAACAAAACTACATTTCTGTTAGGTATCAAACCGTAAGCTGGTAAGTAAACAGTCGTTTGAATACACGTTTTCGTTTTTCAAGCCGTATGTCAACAGATATTAAAAAATAATACAGGTGTCGAAGCAAGACAAATACCTCCATAATTCATCTGGGTATTCTAAATTCAAACGCAGCACGGAGAAAAGAAAAATGTACTTTATATAGACAACAGTAAAATAGGAATCCAATATTGGCTGATTGAGGCAGATAAATTCTGACAAATCTCACACCTTTTGCCCCACTTGATATCCGCTTCCGTTGCGCGTGCGTTCTGAAACATCTCATGGTCTTAAACATCTCACGCGACACCGGCCCTAGAACGAGCATAGTCAGTGGCAATTACGTTCGCGAGACATCGGTGAAAAGGCGAAACAAAATAGTGCAAGAAATAACGCGAAATGTAGCAAATGTTTTCAGTGTTTACGCAATAATAGCGATCGAACATGATTTTTCAATGCATTAACATTAACAAAAAAAAAAAAAAAAAAAAAAAAAAAAAAACAACAAACACAAAAAAGTAAGAGAAAAATCCAGGGAGTGCCACAATTACAAGCCGCAGCCCATCCCAGACACGAAGAGGAAGAGGAAACAGACAAAACCAAACAAGCGCAAATTGAACAAACATACGAAAAACACTAAGATTAGCTCTCCCTTTCCCAAGCGAGGTAATCGCAATGCTTAAAGGACTAAGAAATAGAAGAACAAAATAACACAAGGGAAGACTTAAAACAAATCGCCCCGTAGAATAAACCACAAAGCAACAAAGAGTAAGAATAAAGCCGGGACCACCGCCTTAGAACGGTCAGTAGAATAAACCACCGGGGAGTTTAAAGCACTTTTACGGCCAGCCAACTTCACCCTGGGTCCCGATGCTACACTTCATAAAGAAATACATAAAAAAATCGGTTCGCATAAAGGCTCATAAATCAGTCAATGCATCAAAGAGAAAAGATACAAATCAAATAAATCACTATGATAAACACCATCTCCGCCCTTATTTTAACTGACCATTATAAATGAGGAGGATTGAGGCCAATAAGGCTCCAGACTGCTTATCGTGTTCACATCTGCCTCAAAAAAAAAAAAATAATAGCGAAAATTTTGTAATACTTGACCGCAGTGAAATGAAAATATATATTATTCTAAGTGCTTCAGAAAGAAAATGCGCAACCTGAGGTGAGCTGTTCTGTCTGGCTACAGGTCATTTTTCTATAGACTGTTCCAAGGCGATTCCTCTCTTGCAATTTTATACATATTTATCTAGTCTACATAGGGTATGTTGTGTTCTGTATTAAGTGTGTTTTTGTGCATTTTTATGTGTACTTTTATTGGCTCGAGATGGATGTATTGATTAATTGTGGATTTCTCCCGTGTGTCGTCTGCTCAACATTTAACCTCTCGATTGTGAAGCGGGAATGGGTCATGCACTAAACAGATCAAATCTGTGTCTCAGTATCCAAAGGCAGTCTAAGTATTACTATTTACCTTATCCAACAAGGAAATCAGGGGATATACATATTCAAAAACTTTAACCTAAAACTTAAACATTATAAATTCATTTAAGTCCATGACATTGACCTCAAGATGACTGAGGCAGCTTTACTTGCAACGAAATAAACATTGGATTAAAATCTAACAAAAAAGTATCAAGTTATTATATTTAGACATTTAGCCGATACAGACTTTTACATACGTTTATATAAATCTTTAACATAAAAGTTCCAAGTACGTGTCCATGACCTTTAATCATAATCAGGGGAATGAGTTGTTCTTAATACAACTTTGGGTCAATATATAAAAAACACCATCCTAATCATGAACTATGTCAAACAAAGATTTTTGAACAATATGGGATCTTATTTTTTAAATTCATAACGTAATCATTTGTGGGTGCTTACGCAGACGTCAATGCCGACGTTCAGACTATAAGAAGTGAACTGATATTTTCAGACAGTTTCATTCTTTACTGAGTAGCGACAAAATACTATTACTAATGTGCTTCTAACTCTCTCTCTCTCTCTCTCTCTCTTTGAACCTGTTTCCCTGTCTGTCACTCTCTGTGTGTTGACTGCTCTCATGTTGTACTTCTGTTGCATTTACATTTTGTTTGTTAGTTCTGTGTTCGATTTAATGCCGTTTTATGATGTTGCTTCGTGTCATGTAATAATATACTAATAATATAAGAAAAGATACCCAGGAAATGCCATAATCACGAAGCACAGTCCTCCCGAGGCATCAACCCAGCAGGCGCACAACGTTGAATCAACGGTGAATCGACGTTGTTTCAACGTTGTGTGTCTGCTGGGAATCGAAGAGTAGATGAGGTACAGTAATGAAAAACCAAACGCCACATATGAACCCACAGACACACAAACAAACAAGAACTGCAACGGAGGGACCGCCTTGGAACGGTCGGTAGGAAAACTACAAAGGGAAGGGTGTGGAGCTTACAAGTTTTACTCCCGCTGAGCCTTACCCTTAATTCTGCTACAGCTCCAATTACAAATATATGTTAGGTCCGCATACGGGTCATCTACCGTGTCTGTGAAACATCGCAGTAAAACACATATACAGTCGACTCTCGTTATCTCGAATTCTAAGGGACTCTCTGAATTACTTCGAGATACCCGTACCTTGACATATCAGATTTGCAGAATTAAGGAAACGATAATTCGAACAACCACATTTAACAAATATATATGTAATTGGACTTTTGAAGTTAGAGATATATTGAAAATATTGTGGAAAAGAAATTCTCCTCTTTTCCACAATATTTTTTACCTGTTGTTAGATTTTCATGTTTAAGCAGGGACAAGATTTTCACTTCGAGATAAGCGGTTATTCGAGATAAGCGAGGTCGAGATAACGAGAATCAACTATAATAAAAAAAATGTGACAAAACAAAGCAAAGGCATCACGAAAACATACCTATATAATTTTGACCCCCTTAAACCCCACTTTTATATAGTAAAACTGGGGTTTACAGGGGTACACATTATTTTTCTTAATTCTGCTCAAAAATATAGATTGTGGGTACTCGTTAGAACCGCCTCGGCGAGGCGGCTCTAACGAGTACCCACAATCTATGTTTTGTACAGAACTATGAAAAATATCAGAGTTTTTTTATCAGAAAAATTTCAGTTTTTGGAGGTGAAATTTTCTATATATTTGAATAGGCGTGTTTTCGTAATGGGATCAATGACGAGCTGAAGCCAGAACATAAGAAAATCACATCCAGGACCACATGTTGAAACGCCTTTTGAAATAGTTAAGGAAAGAGTTAATAGCACTGTATGAGTTCACGTCACAGATGTCAAGTTTACCAGGTGCATCTCTGCAGCCCTCGTATAGACGAGATTCGTCTACACCAAAGTCATTGAGTGTAGATATGATCAATTCATAATCGATATCCTCTTGGAAATGTACACAAAAGTGTACACTGCCTTTGACTTGCTCTTTCACATGCAGCAGATGTTTGGCGACATGTTTTTTCAAACTACTTGTGTCCAGCCCGAGTATGTCCACTACATACACATACTGATATTTAGTCGATCCTGTAGTCGCATACATGGTACCACGTGACAGAAGTCCACAAGTTGACAAAGTTTTATGTTCAACGTCGCAGAAGGTTATGGTAGTGTTGTCTTGTCCAATAATAAAGGCAATATTTTCTTCCTGTAGTTTCATCGGTACACAAAAAAAGCAGGCAAGGCCATTTGGTGCTAAATAGTGTCGATCCGTCGATCGGAAATGCAATGACAACTGGTCAGGTGAGGCTGGGGAAAGAGTTCTTGCAGTATGGACGTCGTGTTCTTTTATATTGATATTCTGTACAGGTAGAGTATACCTTAAATAGTTCTGAAAGGAAATAAGAGATTAATTCACTTTTTGGATCGACTGTTTACAATCCAGCCATAGTGTACAAACGCCAAAATTTCCTTAAGGTAGTTGTCCACGTGATTATCATTAACCAATGTAATCAAACCGTGTGTTAGACGACATCCAGGTAACGTTTATTCATAGCCGTGCCGGTCTTGACGCTGTGACGTCAGCCTGCTGTTGAGAGAGGGTTATCTGCAAAACCTGGATTGGGACATTTGGAACATTGGCATTTTGCTATAATCAGTTATGAACACACAATTTCAGTGTAGCGACATTTTAAATTTCTATTTTGCATATATTTCATAGTTGAATAAAGACAAGAAGAAAGCCGGTAAGTTTAGTTAAACGGTTGGTTTGAATGAATACCACGTGCTGACAATCCATGCAAATACATATAGAGACAAGAACGCTGGAAGCATGCTTTTTGTGTAAAAATATCAACAGCTCCATAATAATGTCTAATAATATATATTTATAATAATACAATATGAACCATACAAGGAGCATAAGCGAGGTGAAAGTAATTAAAAAAAAGGCTGACCTCGTGTACTAAACAATCGTCTTATCGTTCGTCCAGATCGCTCCGCTCCACCAGCTGAGCTATTGCAACAAACTAACCAAAGTCACGCATAGCTAAAAGATTTTTTACAACAAAAATTATTAGTAACGTTTTCCCGATAATTTATGCAAAACCTGCTTTACCCAGGTAGAGTGGTAGCTGCCGTGACGTCACTGTCAAAACATATTCGCGACTTCACTGTAGTGTAGTTTATATTTTCTGTCCTATGTGGTCATTGAGCCCTGAGGTCTTTCCGGGATTTAATATATATATATATATATATATATATATATATATATATATATATATATATATATATATATATATATATATGAGTGTCATATATATATATATATATATATATGAGTGTCACTGATCATTACGAAAACACGCCTATTCAAATATAATTAAAAAATTTACCATCGAAAAATGAAAAATTTCAGATAAAAAATTCTGATATTTTTCATATTTCTGCTCAAAACATAGATTGTGGGTACTCGTTAGAACCGCCTCGGTGTGGGTACTAACGAGTACCCACAATCTATGTTTTTGAGCAGAAATAAGAAAAATAATGTATACCCCTGTAAACCCCAGTTTTACTATACAAAAGTGGGGTTTATGGGGGTCAAAATTATATAGGCATGTTTTCGTAATGCGAGACCTAACTTGTCGAATTAGCTAGTCTGGTCAAAACTTGACACTTGAGCTGTTTTTAATTTTGTATGCTTATTACTCTCAAGTGTCGCTCCTTTCACATTTCATTGCTCCTCTTCTTGTCTTTGGAATCAAACTCTAAAAGGATACCTTTGGAAACAAAGAACACAATACAGACAGAAAATGTGAGTATCGTTTTTTAAACTTTTCATAAGTAGTAATGACGTTTGCAACACTGCTTATGCCCCTCTTGCGTTTACATGAGCATAACTCAATTTTCAACGCTACCACAACTGGCCCAGTAATCCCAAAGGAAATGAAAATATAATCTGCACTATGGTGAAGTGCGGGGAGACGTTCTACGGCGCCACATGGCACTAAATACCAGCTGCAGTAAAGTAAAATGAAACTATAAAAGGTTGCCTTTGGAAACAAAACACATTACAGATAGTAGATGGGAGTCTCGGTTTTATTGGGACTCTTCATAAGCCGTTATGACGTTGCAAAACTGCTTACGCCCTCTAGCGTATGCATGAGCAGAACTCCATTTTCAAAGATAACACAACGGGCCCAATGATCCCAAAGGAAATGAAAATATAATCTGCACTTTGGTAAATTACGGGGAGGCGTGTTTCGTGATTTTGAATAGCTGGGCCCGGTTGTTAGAAGCATTGTTAGCTTAACGAGCTAGTCAATGACAAACTCGTTAACTGTTTTTGTCTAGGTATTTTCAAATACATTCATATTTTTGCTGCCAAAATGTGAGTAATTTTTCCAGCCAAAAATATCAATGTTTTCGCTATATTAAAAGACTGAAATTTAACGTCACGTTAGCTAACAACTTCGTTAAGTTTTAAACAAGTGGGTCCAGAAGCTGACGTTGGTCTGTAGTTTTGATAGCCTGCAAAAGAGTATTGCAACACAAAAAATCCTTGTTAAGGCCTCTAATTTGTGCTTAATCGAGCCTTAAGGAATATTTGAGCCGAAATCTTAGAATATATGAGCCGCGCCCTGCAAAAACCGTACCAACTGCTATTTGTGATGACGGTTAGCATTAGAAGTAGTTGCGGTCATGGTACCAAAGCCGTAATTCAAAATCATAAATCCATAAACGAATGACGAATCAGAATGTTCAGACCTACAGACATGGACCCCAGAACAAAGGGTGTAATCAGGCGTCCGCGGATAGTAAGCATTACTTGGTAAGCAAGCTTCGCCCACCATGCCCATGGGCCTGAACGAAGGAAATATCGGTAGAAGCGTATGTCCGGGATTTGGGAAGTCTACTTATGGCGCGTCACTGGCAAAAACATCAGAAACAATTCTGGAAACTGCCACATTGTAGGGATTGACTAGATCATGATGTCTCCCATAGAACTTCTTAAGTGTTGCTACCAGTTTGGTTTTTTGATACCCCTGGCTCAACAACTTTTGAGTGAGCACTTTCCCACGCTCCATGAAGTCCTGATAATTTGAACAAGTTCTGGCATAACGGATTAACTGTGAAACGTAAACGCCGTATGCTGGTGCAGAAGGGATATTACTGCTCAGGAAAGGAAAGTTAACGATGGGAAAATTGAAGTCATCCCGTTTGTCGTAAAGCCTAGTAGTAAGCTTTCCATTGTCGATGTAGAGATAACAATCCAAGTATGAGGAGGAGACTGAAGTCTCCGTTGTTTCCTTTATTTCAAGTTCACGTGGGTAGATGAATTCTAAATACTCTGCAAATTTTGTGTTTTTCAGAGACAATACATCATCTATATATCTGTAGGTGAAATTGAATTGTTGTGCGAGGTGTTTCTTGCCTGCTTGGAGGAGACTTTGTACAAACTCCGCCTCATACGAGTATAAAAAAGAAGAGCTAGGACTGGTCACTCCGATATAATGTGGCTGGTGGTTTTGTTTGTTTGTGTTGAGGTTTCACGGCCCAGTCAACCCAATGGGGTCATGTCGAGCGCGGTCAGTTCACCTAACCACACGTTTAATGGGCAGGCTTAGTCCTCTAAGCGGTTAACCAGTATTGTGCACATTCTTCCGCCAGAAACTGACAACTGCCCTTCTTGAATCAGCGGAAGGGAGAGAATGACGATAGAAAATAATTCATGATCAATCTCCATGAAAGAATGTTGCCGACCTCGGCGGGGGTTGAACCCGCGACCTCCTGGTCTCCAATCGGACGGCGCATCCAACTTAGCCACCAAGGCCGGCATGGGTGGTGGTAGTATCACGTCAGTAAGGGTTGAGTTTTGTCAATGTATTGGAATGTTACTGTAAATGAGTATCAGTTCCTATCGTCACACCCAGACACCGTGAAGACAGCACAGAAAGTCTGTTGACAATGGCGTTTACACTCATCTCAAGCAAACAAACACCGATGAGTGTATTTTCCACATGGCTCTATTGTTTTCAGACTACAAGAAACTTATCCAGCAGGGCAAGCTGTCTTTTCGTCCTCTGATCATGTAAATACGACTACAGTTGACTTTCGCTATCTCGACCTCGCTTATCTCGAATAACCGCTTATCTCGAAGTGAAAATCTGGTCCCTGTCTAAACATGAAAATCTAACAATAGGTAACAAAATATTGTGGAAAAGAGGAGAAATTGCTATTTCTCCTCTTTTCCACAATATCAATATATCTCTAACTTCAAGAGTCCAATCACATATATATTTGTTAAATGTGGTTGTTCGAATTATGTTTTCCTCAATTCTGCAAATCTGATATGTCGAGGTACGGATATCTCGGAGTATTTCAGAGAGTCCTTTGCATTCGAGATAACGAGAGTCGACTGTTATTCATTCTTGGCCAAAGCATAACTGTTTCCAGCTTAGTTTACCTGTTTTTTTTTCCGTGAATTATTCTGACATGCATATCAACAGACCGAGTTCAAAAAGATTGGTCAGTGTGCGCCAGTTATAAATTTTGAAAAAAAACAAACAAAAAAAAACAGGACCTAGTTAGTATTTGGTCTATCTGACGCATTGCCCATCAACGAGATAATAGAAAAAACAAACAAACAAAAAAAACAAAAAAAAACAAAAAAAAAAAAAAAAAAAAAAAAAGAAAAAACAACCCAAAAACACTGCTATCTATCTTTTGCACTTTATCGTCAACAATTAACTCTTACCATGCTAAGGGAAAATTCAGCAGATCACAAACTGATAACATTATTTTTCTTGTTGTTGTTTTTTCCTAGAAAATAGGATCTGACACTTCATGCAAATTGTTTCAAAATGTCCCCTGCTGAATTTTTTACCCAGCATGCAATGTGATAAATTTACTTTACCACACGTAAAAAGCTTTTTTGCCGATCTATTCGGTTGGTGGCAAACAAGATGACTCTGGCTCCTTGCTGCTTTGCCAAGGCTGTTACATAGTTCGAAAGAGAGACGTAGAGTCTTTTGCCTTCGAAGTCTTTGTGTATTCGCCCTGCTCTTAAGACAGCTGTTTTGCCCTTGTCAAGTAGATGAGCGGCCACAAAACCAATCTGTGGAATAAAACGACACATTTTTGAACACAGGATTCAACTGCGAGACACTTTTAAAAGAAATATTGGGAATCGGCCAGAATTTCAAAGTCGATCATCGGTTTTGTAATACCGACTGAGCATCGATTAATAATTGACTTGTAGAAAATATATTCACTTAATTTAGCCCTCTTCGAGGTACTTATTCTTCGCTCAAGATCAATAAGAGGGGTATGCGGATAATAGTTTTCTTATTTTCCCATGAAAACATTTGTTTTGGTATTCATTAAAAGCGCCTTCGCGAGTACCCACAACATATATTTTCATGGAGAAACAAGAAAACTATTAGTATTTTTGGGTTGACATTTTTAAGGCTGTTTTATCATTTTTGTTTTCACTTTCATTCACCACAACTCTAGAATGAAACAAATAGACAGCTTTGAATTTCATTTTTATAACTTGGCTATAAAAAATGAAATATGAGATAAGTATGTTTCTAAAAATAGATTTTTTCCGATTAGTTGACTAAAAAATATCTTCCCGATCATCTGTCACAGAGGCACAAGTGACTGAACATCGATCATCAGTGGCAACACTGTATGAAACTTGCTCGTAATGAAACAAAAAAACAACAACAAAAAAAACAAAACAAAAAAAAACATGTAATATTATAATGTTATCAGTATTCTGCCTCTAGCCAATACAACCATACCCCGGACCTGTAACTAGGTCAATACGAAATTACTTGATTAATAGCAATTTTATTAATTATTAATTTTTTAAAACAGCTTGCTTAACGATGATCATATCAATAAAAAACGATTTTTCATAGCGGCTTTTTGGCCAAGTCCACATCATGCCTTCCATCTTCTTATTATCAATATGACTGAAAATATAAACAAAAATAAAAATAAAAAGATAAATATATAAACAAAATAAAATAAAAACAATAGATAAAAGCGGGTAAAACCTCATACCATCCATTCCGATAACAAGCTCAGCCAATATGGAAAAAAAAGGCCAATATAAGAAAATTCGGCCAATACAGGAAACCATCGACCAATTTAGATAATAACTAGGCCAATACAGGAAAAAGTCGGCCAATACAGAAAAAAGCTAGGTCAATACAGATAAAGTCGGCCAGTATAGAAAAAAAAACCAATACAGGAAAAAGTTGGCCAATACAAAAAAAAAAAAAAAAAACTAGGCCAAAACAGAAAAAGTCGGCAACACGTTTCGTATAAACTGGGGTTTTCTACATTGACCGAGATTATTTCTCAGTGTGATGCGAGCTGATTTGGCGATATAGATACTGTATTGAGAATTAATACCAAACATGCAAATCGGGCCAAAACGTCATAGTGTCGGAACGTAATGCCTTTTGCCACCAAAACAAAATTAAATAAGATGCCTTTACGTCCTTATTCTGAAGAGAGCTGCTCTGATTTAACGTATCGAACGTTACATTACGAAAATACGCCTATTCAAATATATTGAGACTTATACCACCAAAAAATGAAAACTTTCAGATGAAAATTTCTGGTAGTTTTCATATTTCTGCTCAAAACATAGATTGTGGGTACTTGTTAGAACCGCCTCTATGTTTTTGAGTAGTAATAATAAAACTAATGTATACCCCTGTAAACTCCAGTTTTACTATACACAAGTGGGGTTTAAGGGGGTCAAAACTATATAGGCGTGTTTTCGTGATGATTTCGCACCTAGCCTCAGCAATGTCAGTCTGCCTTGATACGATCTTTACAAATTACAGTCGAACCTCAATGGCTCGAACATCTTTGGGACCATGGAAATGCGTTCGAAACACGGGTAGTTCGAGCCACTGAGGGTTAATTATAACACCAATTCAGGAAATAAATAGCGATAATTTAGGGAAATCTTTTCGATTTTCTACACAATGATTGTATGTTGTGTGTACTCATTAGAATCGCCTCGATGAGGCGATTCTAATGCGTACACACAACATACAATTCCGTGATAAAATAAGAAAAAAACCCTAAATATTTGTTTTCTTGAGCTATTGGAAGAATTTTGTAGGGACCCAAAAAAGAGTTTGAGTCATCCACGGTAAACGAGCCATCCGTGTTCGAGCCATTGAGGTTATACTGTACATGAGCTTCAACTTGGGAAAACGTATCTTCTGACGTGTGCGCCCAAAAACACTCAGATCAGTCTGCACATCCAAGCAGTCTGATCAGATTCTTCATTGCCAGCATGGAGTAACTTTGTATCCCAGGGTATTAAAAGATGCGCCCAGAGAAGATTCTGATCTGAATGCGGAAATGTGCAGGCTAATCTGAATCATTGCGTGGCGCCCATGTCAAAAAGGTACGTATTCTGACGTAGCTGCTCATATATACTATGCAGACAGAAGAAATTCAACTATAAGTGGAGATACTAAGGCTGGCTAATCGGAACTGAAAAGATAATCGATTATCAGTCATGCCATTGTGATCGATAATCGATTAGTAATCACTGGAGTTTTGGTCGTAATTTTCTGTCTGAGCATGACTCTTACCATTTGTTATACTTTATTGTATGTATTTGGTCAGACAGGCTTGAGAAATGCAGACCCTGATGAGACGCCGCAAATGCGGCGTCTCATCAGGGTCTTCATTGTTTGCCACTCATCCATCTATTTTTAGACACAACAGTGGGTAGTAAACTGTACTTGTTCAAATTTTAGATTAAGTATGGTAAGGAGTTGAGGTGTCTGAATACTGAAGGTAAATACGGTAAAATAACACACATAAATCAAATGATCGATTATTAGCAAATCAGTTATGATAATTTTTTGTGAAATTTATCGATCAATTAATCGATTATCCGATTAATTGTGCCAGCCTTAGGAGATACCCGTAAGTTGCTACAATCACGAGGCACAACCTTCTGAAGGCTGCAAAGGAGGAAGAGATATGGAAAAAAATGAAAAACATAGTCACATATAAAATGACCGACGCACGAAGAAAGAAAAACTGTATTAGAGAAATCACCTTGGAATGGTGAGTTGTAAAAATGCTAGGAGTGGGAAGGGTGGGGAGAGCCCGCTTAAACCCGCATCACTCGTACAAAACCGCGCCTATAATTCTGATTGCAGGGCATTAGCAATACCATGCCCGGACTGGTCCAACATGTCGATTTTTTTTTGCCCTGGAACAAGGACTTTATAGCTCTAGCTAAGTATAGTTTTAATTGTGTTGGGGTTTAACGACACGTCAACCCTTGTGGGTCATTTTGTGTCGTCTCCCATAGAAAGGGAGAAAAAAGATAGAAGAGATAGTAGAGGAGATGAAAGAGAGGGACAGGGGAGAAAGAGAACACGAATGAAAGTGAAGAAACAGAAGAAATAAAAACACCCACTCTACCCTTACCTGCTACAAGGATATCAGGCCCTGCCCAACTGTAAGCCAATATCAGTTGGACGCCCCAGTGACATAGATTACACGACATCTTTGCCACACCCGACCCCACCTCCAGCTAAGTAGGGTATCCTGATTATGAGATATATATATTTTTTCTTGTTTCTCAAAGAAAACGTATGCTGTGGGTACTCGTTAAAAGCGCTTCATCGAGGCGCCTCTAATGAGTACCCACAACATATGTTTTCTTCGAGAAATAAGAAAAAAACATCAATTTTCAGGCAAGTAAATCTTGGTTGAAAAAAGAGGATTTTGATCATTTACTTGACCATGAATAAGTAGTAAACTTTGATAATTCCACAACCCTGCAGATGTTGCTCTAAATTACAAACATATACTCAAACGCAAAAGAAAGTGTGCACTTTTTACTTGTTGATTTTCTGAAAATCCAAGGATGGAATATTAAGGGATCATCAAAGCTTATCTTGTTACTTTTCTAACCAATATAATTATGTCAAAATTAAAATACAGTCGACTCCCGTTATCTCGAACTCGCTTATCTCGAATAACCGCTTATCTCGAAGTGAAAATCTGGTCCCTGTTTTAACACAGAGATCTACCAACAGGCAATAAAATATTGTGGAAAAGAGGAGAAGTTGCTCCTTAGGAGCAATTTCTCCTCTTTTCCACAATATTTTCAAAATGTCTCTAACTTAGGAGTCAGATTACATATTCATTCTGTTAAAGGTGGTTGTTCGATTAATTGTTTTCCTGAGTCCGCAAATCTGATATGTCGAAGTACGGATATCTCGAACTGTTTCATAGAGTCCCTTGGAGTTCGAGATAACGAGAGTCGACTGTACATAAAAAGCCAAAGGGACGTTTTTCTTGGAATCACTGTAAATTCTTGCAAAATGATGTAAATGGTGTTAATATCTAGTATGACCGCCATGTTGTCAGATAACTTCTAAAATATGTCGCCGCATGGAATTTACGTAACACTGGATGATGTGTGCAGGGATATTATTCCATTTACCAGCAAAACGTTGCGTAGATCATGTAAATTATTCACGGCATTCCTTGACCTCACACTGTTAATGTTGGCCATTGTGTATTTGTTACACCTGCTGCACATTGATGCGCCAGTTTTAAAGAAATGAAACATAACAAGATAATTGTATTGGTTAAAAAGGTAATTGAATAAGCTAAAAATCAATATAACACATGATAATATCTATCCTTAGATTTTCAGAAAATCAACAAGTAAACGAATGCACATCTTTTGCGTTTCAGTATATTTTCGATCCGCAGAGCAGTGATCTGCCTCATCAGTTAAACACACATAATCACAAACACTATGACGAAACAAGGCAAAGGGCTCAATAGCGAGCTGAAGCCAGAACACAAGAAAATCACAAACAGGACCATGACGGCCCCGACCACAGACATTGATAGTCAGGTGCTATACATCTGAAATGGATTGTGAAGGGAGTCGTCACATCACGAAAACATGCCTATATAATTTTGACCCCCTTAAACCCCACTTTTATATAGTAAAACTGAGGTTTACAGGGGTATACATTATTTTTCTTATTTCTGCTCAAAAACATAGATTGTGGATACTCGTTAGAACCGCCTCGGCGAGGCGGTTCTAACGAGTACCCACAATCTATGTTTTGAGCAGAAATATGAAAATTATCAGAATTTTTCATCTGTAAATTTTCATTTTTTGGTGGTAAAAATTTCAGTATATTTGAATAGGCGTGTTTTCGTAATGTTTAGTCTGTGGACCAACTCAAGCCGTACAAGTGAAGCATAGTTATCAGCCCTATTTGAGTTAAGAACCATGCATGCAGCTTGCCGCAGAATATCCATGGTGTAACCTATCTGTTTGTAGCAAGTGACAGTTTTTGAGGACGGTTTCTAAACCGCCATCAGAATTAACACATCACATTTCGACAATTCGTTTTCATGGTTTTACCAGCCTAATAACTACAAAACAAATAGTTTCCTGCTTACGCTAATTACGCTAAATTGTGCTCTCAAACATACCAGCCTTATGCAATCTGATTGCTTATAGATAGCTAATAAATAAACAAAATCAAAGAAAACTTCAAACTTTTGAAGAAATAAGATTTTAATCATATTGAATACATATACAATATCGGCGGATGAACATGAATACTCCAGTAAAACGCGCCAAATCTACAGCGTCGGGTAAAAAGTGTTATCCGAGCCTGAACACCGAAAAAGGATCTTTTCCACAAAACGGGGTTATCGGGTACCAGAAAAGACGTTATAAATAATAATACAGTTTACATATGCCTTTTGATACTGAAAAGAAGATTTAAATACCGAAAAGGGGGATATTCAGTAGCGGAAACGGTTGCAATAGTATGAATTAATAAGATATATAGAACAAATGTGAGTACTGATATGTGTTCTAGAGGCCTATAGAATTTCAGTTTTGCCAACAATTTTCTGAATTTATAGACTAAGTCACCGTAAAATTCAGGTAAGACTATTCAACGCGTAAGCACTCTGGGTAAAAGTTTAAGCAGACGATATTTTGAAATATATATATACTATCATCAATTTATCGTCTGCGGAGTTTCGACATAGACATAGACACACTATAATTTAGTGTCAAATATTGGTAATAGTACAATATAAGCCCAGAGGGTCCTTCACTTCAACAAACATTTAAAAATCAACAAATTTAAACTCTATCACACTGCATACATATATAAGGAATCTAAAAACATACATTTTTTTTTTGCATTGAAACATGCGTTTACATATTAGGATAAGATTTAGAGTTAGCATGCGTGATGAAACACAAAATTCGAAGCACTGTAAAAAAGTTTGCACTATTTTTTCTATATTAACATTGTGCAACCAGTGCATCAGATACAGATTTATTATTTTTAAGTGCCCTTAAGATCAATGTTCTAGGTACAGGAGGTGCAATCCTTATGTAAAGATGGTATCAGGGACTTGCACTGCTAAATACCTTATTCAAGGCGAAATAATCGAAAGGCAGCTAGACAAACTACAAGAGTCTTGCTTGAAAAAAAAAATGCATAAAAAACACGCAACAAAATAAAAAAAAGTAACAAGCTGAAAGAAGTAACTTGCATAAAATAACTTTTAAGCAACTGGTTAGGTATAACAAACAGGATATTTTCATACGAAGACATTCCAATTCTGGAAGAGCTTTCAAAACTACGGAATTTGCTCAAAGAGTGGCAAAGATTAACTTACAATGCGTGTATCGTGTAACATCACAGCCGATATGATGTTGGGAGATGACAAGAACTCGTCACAGTAGGCTGAAAGGTAATCCCTGCCATAATAAACGTCGTCTCGTATCTTCAGGACGCTTTCTTTGTCTCCTGCTCTTGCCTTCCTGTACGTTATCTTCTCCATCCCTAGCAATAGGGAACAAGGAACCAGTTGTGTCAGAACTTCCCGGTGTAGTTATTTTATGTAAGGTGACCTGTGATTGGTTAATAATAGAAAAATGAACTAAAACTGGTTATTCTAATTTGAAGAAAAAAGATGTTTGTGCTTAATTTCATGATTGTTTCAAAGAAATAAACGGCCCCTGTTTACATTTGCAGGGACAGAGGAAGTGGTGAAATTTCAAAAGTTTAAGTTCTGATTTCAATTTTTGAAAGGTTGCAACATTCAGCTCCAAAAAAGTCCCAGAAAATGCTGGTGGTAGCGGTATTTTTACTTATTTATGTCGCTGTGCAAAGTCTGGTCTTTAACTTAAAATTTTGAAGCCCAGCCATCCACTGTAAAGAACTCTTAACCACAAGAAAAAAGAGCTTACTTACTTTTTTTATCTCACCTGAGCACGCAGTGCTCAAGGCGAGCTATTGTGGTCAGTCAATGTCCGTCGTCTGTCGTCCGTCGTGCGTCGTGCATCGTCCGTCGTGCGGCGTCAACAATGTGCTTTAAAAGCCTAATCCTCGTAGACCTCTTGGCCAATCGACTTGTAACTTGGTGGGACGCATCGAGGTGACGTGTAGATCCAAACTAGCTACAATCCTTCCGATCGGAAATCCAAGGTGGCCGCCATCCTGAAAATCTACTTGTTCTTGAGATAGGTTTCTCGAGGCACTAAGGGTTAATAACAGCCCCACTCTAGGTGGTAAATGGAGTTATTTTAGGGATGTATTTTCGGTGTTCTATAAAACAAACAATAGCATGTTGTTTGTACCCAATAGAATCGACTCATCGAGGCAATTCTAATGAGTATACACAACCTTCGTTTACATGATAAAATAAGAAAAAAAATTCTTAAATTTCACGGTGACAAATATTTGTTTTCTCGGGCTATCAGAAGCATTTCCAAGAGTTCGAATCAGCCATTCCAAACGAGTCATCGGTGTTTTAGTTCTTGAAGTTTATCTGAATTTGGAGTAACCCTCAGTGGCTCGAAATTCCAATATCTAGAACAAATTTTCAAGGTCCCAAAGATGTTCGAGCTATTGAATTTCAACAGTACATTACCACATTATAGTATTTATCGACAAATGTTACACAAATACAATCATATTTGATGCAGTTCTGGACTCAAAGAGGTTTTAGGTTGTTACCATAATATTAAGCAATTTTCCCTGCACTTTTTAATATACTCAAAACCAAAAGTAACTTGCCACTTTTTATTAATGAGTAATTTTGTTTCTGCTTTGATCTGGTTGTAATAAATTAATTCAATTGTTTTCTACCGTTAGTCTCAGCGGGATTCAAGAGAGATCATTCGTGCAAGTAATTCCAGTCTCGAGTTACCTGCACTTTCATCAAAAACAGTATATTTCACATTTTCTCACAACTTCAAAAACAGAACATGCTTTTCAACACAAAATCTAAAAGTCCAGTGTTTGGCGATGAAATTCCCTGCAAAACATTTTTTTCTGTTCCACCTGATTTATTAATGGCAATTATTTAAATTTGCTTCACGTTGAAATTATCTCCCTTGCGATAAAAACGATAGTAAACTTTCGTCGCTCGTAAAACCCATATCTCCGATATTTTTTTGGAAGTTTTAAACGGCATTGTCTTTGGATCTCTACAGAGAGTGTATGACAAAACAAAGACGCAAAGGTTCTGGTCATGTCAAGAAAAAAATGGCTGACAACTTCCTGTAGGATGTCCATTGCAAACTTTGTTAAGTTTGATCACACGGCCTTCTCGATAAAAACAGACGCGTTCTGAAGTTGCGTAATAGATGATGCAGACTGTTTTGTTAATTTAAGAACAATTTTCAACACATGTCCAAGCTAATAAAGCGTTTTCGCCTGCAATTAACCCGTATGTAAGGCACAGTGACCTTCCAAAAGTGAATTAATCTCATAACATTTTATTTTGACCCCTTCTGTTTTGCGAGAGACCAATTCGATAACCTGTTTTACAGAAAGGGCTCAACAATGTGTATCGTATGCACAAATGATTGTTCTTTAAAATCGTTAAAACAATTTTTTAATTTCATTCAGCAAAAGTCAGTAAAGCGTATAAATATAAGCTGTAAAGTTACTTTTGGCTTTAAGGATATTAAGGAGATAAAGCATTGTCAGAATATTATACACTCTTGTTATAAATAGTCTTTATCCAGACACGAAATGATTGTTCCGCACACAATTTCTCTCTCTCTCTCTCTCTCTCTCTCTCTCTCTCTCTCTCTCTCTCTCTCTCTCTCTCTCCTTATTGACTAGTATGTGTATACTGGTTTCTTTTGACTAACATATCTGTCGAACAACAATGGTATAATATGAGATTTTTTTTTCTTTTTTAAAATATACTGTACGTAATAGTCATTTCAATGCTTGATCATACATATGTTTCCACCATACTGTAAACAGAATGTTCATATCAGGGAGAGGAATCAAACAAACAGACTGCTTTCGTTCTAATCATATAAAATGCGTTTTATGTTGTCTGTATTCATGAAAGTGTTGAAATAAAATATGTTCAACTAACTGACAAATGTAAACGCAAACGTTACCAGTATTTCCGGGTTAATGGTATAGCTTGCTTATAGGTAATGCTCTTACACTTCCAGTTTGCACAACACAACGAATCGTTCTAACTTGTTGGGTACTAAATAGGCATACAGCAGGATAATACTTGTGTTTTGGAGAAATCACCAACCACGAAGAACTCATTATGTTGACAGCAATCAGTATTTCCCTCAAGAAAAAATAATAACGTCGCTTATATAACCCGATGGGAAGCTTGTTTTTAGTAAAGAATGAATATTTAACGATGGGTAAACGTGAACTTTGCTTGTGACCCGGTGTTGTTCATACTTTATTTAACTTTAAATAAATAGCCTTTATTACTTATATTTATATATTATCATCACGAAAACATACCTATATAATTTTGACCCCCTTAAACCCCACTTTTATACAGTAAAACTGGGGTTTACAGGGGAATACATTATTTTTCTTATATCTGCTAAAAACATAGATTGTGGGTACTCGTTAGAACCGCCTCGGCGAGGCGGTTCTAACGAGTACCCACAATCTATGTTTTGAGCAGATATATGAAAAATATCAGAATTTTTATCTGAAAACTTTCAGTTTTTGGTGGTGAAATTTTCAATATATTTGAATAGGCGTGTTTTCATAATGATTACTGGACGGCAAAATCTGGTTCGAGGGCTAAAATTGAAATTAAAAAACAATTGCACGCAGTGTTCATATTAACAGCGGAACAGCGTCGTTGACATCGTCTAATCATATTGGAGAGAACCATTGTTTAAATTACTCATTTTATGATCATGTGAAGTCGCGTGAACCAATGTGTTAATTGTAGTATGACGACATTACGTCCCAACAGTTAACAATAGATTTTTTGTCGTTTTATTTTTTTTCAGTAAATGCACTAAGAATACTGACATCGCTACCAAGACTGTTCTAGATGTCCATTATGGTACCGTATGTCACTGGAAGAAACGTGCATATCGACAAAATAATGGTTGCATTCATCACGAAAACATGCCTGTATAATTTTGACCCCCTTAAACCCTACTTTTATTTAGTAAAACTGGGGTTTACAGGGGAACAATATTTTTCTTATTTCTGCTCAAAACAGAAGTGGGAGAGTGTTGCTCAAAACATAAAACGGCGAGGCGGTTCTAACGAGTACCCACAATCTATGATTTGAGCAGAACTATGAAAAATATTAGAAATTTTTATCTGAAAATTTTCATTTTTGGTGGTAAAATTTTCAGTATATTTGAATAGGCATGTTTTCATAATGTCAGTCATATTCTTCAGACCTTCAATTTACTTCTTCATCCCTAAGTTTCGGCAATGGACTATTCCGTCTATACATTTGGACACCTCGATTGTCGCAAATAGGAAAATTCGCCAGAAAATCTAGAACCGAATGGCAAACAGTGTAGATTCTCATGAGACGGCTCTTTACATGTCTCAAGTGGAACTACACTAATTGCATATTAAGCAATTGTTTTAGTCTGCCGGCTGAAAGGGTTGAAACCTAAACACTTTTCCGCAAAAATAATTTCGATTGGTTGAACCGCAACAATGATTTTGTTTTAACCACAACAATTAATTTGTTTGTTTGGACCACAATAGTCATTTTAATTGGTTGAACAGCACAAATCATTTTGAGTGTTTGAACTGCAACAATCATATTGATTCTATGAAAAGATTTTGATTAGTTAAACTGCAAAAATCGTTTTTGAATAGCTAAAACGAAATGATAATTTTGATTGATTGGTTGGAACGGCAATATTACAATCATTTCAATTAGTTCAAATGCAACAGTTATTTTTGATTGGTTGAAAAAAAAAATCATTTTGGTTGGTGTATTGAACTGGAACTATCATTTAAACTGCTTGAACCGCAACAATTATGTTTGTAATACTCACATTACATCCAGGTTAATACTGTTCTCTTCGTTTGACTTTTTGAAATGTACATATTGTTAATGACTAAAGATCTCTTCCGAGGAAGTGTAACACCTAGCAATAGCAAAATGGAAGGTAAAATACCTCTCTTCCTTTAGACTTTAATATATGCTTTCAAAAAAAAAAAAAAAAAAACGTATTGCAACCTTCAATTGTTAAGGGATGACAACAAACATTGCACTTTTGCACCTTGTTTAGCACCTAAGGACCAGCGTAGAATAATCGACTGCGATACTATGTGTACAAATCTGCACAATCGAGTGCACCACCAGTGTCCGGTCGGTTCTTTTACGTGCTGATGATGTCATGTTTTTAGTTCAATTTTCGTTTAGAAATGAGATGTAAAATGCATGATAGGAGCCTTTATGTGGAAGTAGGGCCCGCATAATTGACATTTGGAAAATGGGACCAGCACAGAACAAATTTTGACATTGTCAGGACAGTTTGAATACTGTGAACACACCCAGGTATTTGAAAGGCAGATAAGTTCATTTTGAAATTGTTTAATCTTTATGATCTTTCTTTGGATTTTGTTTTTAAAAAAAGAAAGAAAATAAAGCAAACAAATTGTGGATCAGTTTCAGGGTTTTGTCCTGTCCTATTTAAATTGTATATCTGCGGTTGATCTCAAACTGCAAACAAAGGACGAAAGTGCAATTTTCGAGCAGGCACCATTCAGTTAACCAGACCATGCCGCTTTGGCCGCTACTTGCAACGAAAGTATTCCTGCTCCTCATTCCTTATATCTAAATGCTGTATCCAAGCATGTGAAGCAGAATTCCTTATTTTATCTATTATTAAGAAATCATTAAAACAATCAAAAGTTGCAATATTTTTCTCGATTGTATGAGCCATAACTCCAGTAATATAAAAATCCATCATGAGTGTCCATGCAGGATAGGGATATCTCTCCCGAGGGTAGGAATTTCAGCCTGGTTGAAATTCCTACCCCGAGGGTAAGATTTTCCTATATTGCATGGCCTGGCTCATGATCGATTCTTTTTCTCCCACCTTTGTACCTGGTACCAGCGTGGACATGTGAGGTAGAAGTTTCTCACATGGACAATAAAGCCCATCTCATATAGGAAACGGTGGGAGAAATGTACTTCCGCACTAGTGAGTCCTGAGAAGACTCACATCAGACATGCGTATCTGATCCGTATGATTGGTCTTTGTCTTTGGCACTCTTTGGATAACCAAATATCAAAGGTTGGTTTAGCTGGCAGCGAAGTCTCCGATCAGATTGCCCAAATGCCCATACCAATATGAATCTTCGTCAAACTCGCATGTTGGACCATTTCTCTAGCCAGAAATTCTATACCAGTCTACACAGTTGGCAATAATTACCTTGTGAGACATTCAGCAAACTGAATAAACTTGACCGATTTTCCGTCTTTTTTAAAGTTTTATGACTTCTGAACAAATTATGTGTCTAAACCGCGGCAGAAGTAAGGGCGAGGATTGTGGCCACGTAAAATCGATTGCCACAATCACAAACCGCAGCCCTTAGAAGCCATCAGGCGTGTAATGTTGTACAATGTAGGTTTATTAGAAGGAAAGAAACTAAAGGTATACTCAGACAATAAGAAGATCAAATTTGTCAAAAGGTAGTACTAGAACATACCTTCAGAGTTTTGCTCTGAAAGTCAATGTTTTTTGTATATAAATGGGAAACTCTGAATCCCGCGTGGCTACCGAGAAGTTTAAATAAAAGAGGTAATATTTTAAGCAAGAGTTCACCAGCGGATGACTGGAGTACAAACATTTCGAAAACAAATGGGATAATTATGACATTGACCGATTTTCATCAGATTTAAACAACTAATGTTAGAAATTCAATAGCAAATATTGGGTACTAGGTATAGACGCAATAGATACTTTTGATCAAGATTGGCAGGTTGTCAAAAATTAGTTTGTTCCTCCACCATCAATCGGTTGCCAAATCATTAAACTACTGACGAAAGAAAAAGCAGAAGGAACGTTTATTTTACCAGAGTGGCGTTCAGTATCCTTTTGGCCTTAACGTTTTGACAGCAACTGTACATTTAGAAAATGTATAACAAGTCACGAAACGTTGTCTAAAGCAAATATTATAAAATCAGGAGGATACAATAAAGGGATATTCACAAAACAATCTGTTCGCATTCAACATGATAGCTTTCAAAAATTCGTTCCTAATACTTTTAAAAGTATGAAACTTTTGAAATATTCTAATCGGTTTCGACAACTGTACATAATTTGCCAGGCAAAAATTCTGTTAATTACATAGTCCCCTGTTGAATCAACTATCAAAATGTATTGAAATTCTGGCGGATTAGAGACTATTTTGTCGCAAAAAGTTATAATACGATGTTTGTGTTAGTTTTGCAGGTATTGGTCTAAATGTAAGGCTGACGTGTGCTCAGAACGATGCTGTCATTGCGGGTTCCAGAAACCTTTGTGATTGCATCTCTGAGTATATGTTACATTCAAAGAGTGATATAATACGGTAAAAAGTTCTTTTCTGCCTTTCAAAACCTATTCTGTGTTCAAAAATATAATGCTGTGCCCGCTGAGCCTAGAATCATATTGTATTATACTTGACTAAATTATTAGATTCTGGCATTTCAGCTAATGTCATGTCTACCGTAATATTCTCTTTGAAATGGGCACACAGCATAAATGGATTGGCTTAGCCTACTGACAATGGATTTGTGAAAAATATGCATGAATCGGCTAAAAGACTGAAATCTAGTGAAATCGTTAAAATGAACGCTAGCAGCCAACAAGACGTATAATTATTTTGTATGTTCTTATGATGATCCGAGTTTTGTTAAGACTAATAGTTTCTCGCGTTTCGACAGTATAGCGAAAAACTTGTCTTAATGGTATCAATATTCATCATGTGGTCAGTCAGGTGGTCTAGTGGGCAGTTATTGAGTCATGTAGCAATGATTTTAGCGCCGTTTTGGTCGGTAATTGTCAGTTCCTGGGATGCGCTTTCATAATTCACACTAATTTTTATGGTTATAAATTTATGAAAATGATATTTAGCGCTTTCAAAGCCTTGTTCAATTTTATATCATCGTTTCATTTTACATGTCGTATAACAAAATGTGGCAGAATGGTAGTTTGTGAATGTCGCAGTATTTGGATATCGGGGTAGGTCGATTCTCGACCTTTAGACGTATACCTAGCATTATCATCAACGCATGTTCCACAGTTTTCCCCCACAGGCTTTTATCTCTTGTTTCGCGCCTGGCTAGTATATGGTTCAAGGATTTATTAGAACCCTATATATTATATATGCATTTGACTTGTGGCATTTGGTTATATGTGATGCAGATGTAGTATGGATATCGCTGCTTCAGCAGGTGATATTTATATAAATGGACTTTTGTACTTTCACCATGCGTATTACAATTTTGATTTCTCTCTCTTTATATTGCATTAAATGCTTGCAGCCAGCATTAAACGCTCACAGCCAGTAAAACGTATAATTGTTTTGTGTGTTCCTATGATGATCAACGTATAGTTAAGACTAAACATGCGCGCATATGTATGTATGTATGTGTGTATACTTACCTGTATTTATATATGTATGTATACGTGCGTGAGTGTATGTGTGTAGATACTGTATGTATGTATGTGCATTCAGTCATTCTTCATATTGTTAGACGAATATTTCACCCTGATGCCTACGTACATACATACATACGAACGAATGGATGGATGAATGAATTAAGTTAAACCGGGCGCAAAATAAAGATTTTATACTGTTTTACAGCGATAACGAAATGAAAATACAGGACTCTCAAGTACCGGATTGCAGTTTTGTTTATTTTGTTTGCAGTTTAACGGCCCAGAAACACTATATAAGTCATATCGAGCCGGTCAGTTTACCTAACCACACTTTTTTGGGCAGCGGTACAGTGCACATTCTTTCGCCAAAAACTGAAAACTGCCTTTCTTGAATCGAAGGAAGGGAGAGAATGGCCGTCGAAAAGAGTTCATGATAAATCTCCACAAAAGAATGTGTCCGACTCGGCAGATATTGAGTCCGTGATCTCCTGATCACCAGTCAGACGCTTATCCGACAGAGCTACCGAGTTTCAATATTGAATTGGTTAACTCATACATGCCTAGAGTCCCAAAATGGAACTTTGGCAAATAGTCAAGATCAGACGCCATATGACGCGTTATTTGTTTCCGTGGAGTCTGTTTAGGGTCTTTACTATTTGTTGAAAGTAGAGGAATTTAATAGTTAAATGAAACAGTTTGAATCCAAGTTCAGGACCATTTTTTTTTCATCCTATGCTCAGAGACTATCGACTCACCAATGATGTCAGTGCTTTGATTTTAGTAATAGATTTACATGACAGACTAGATACAAAATAATATAAAACATAACGGCTGAAGTCTAATAGTCACTAAAAGTATTGTGTTAAAAATAAAAATAAGATCCTGCAAGAAAACCAGCATTTCAAATGAATACATGAAATCCGCGTTCGAAGTTTCCTGCTCAAAAAAAGGGAAGAGAAAAGTCCAGGGAATGCCACAATCACAAACCGCAGCCCTTCCCAGACACCAAGAGGAAGAGGAAATTAGCTAAATCGAAAAGGGCATTTACTCTATCAGTATTAACCGATTCAAACTCCCAAATCAAACAGCGAGTACAACAGAAGAAACAAACAAAAATGCGAGATTATTCATTTAAACTGTGAAAGGGTATATATTAGCCTCGACAAGCTGCGTGAAGAAGTTTGAACCAACTGGCATCCATATAGCGCACAGCGATGACGCTGATCAGATTGCGCGAATGAGCAAAGTGACCTGACTCTTTGCTGGGCGGTCATGAGCCATTGAAGACTTTAATCATTATGCCCGGATTAAAAAAAAGGAACCCCCTTTGTATATTATATGGAAATAACGAAATAGTTTCAAGAGTTTCCAAATTTTCCAGAAAGCACAACACAATGAATAGTTTTAAAACTGTTTAGTAGTAAAGTATAGGAATTTCTCAAATAGCTATTTTCTATAATAAACAGTGTGATGACATGATAGTAGTTACCAGTGAATTAGTTCACAGTGTCGGAACTGGTTTACAGACTGCTTTCCGCGGTATTACATTTCATCTTGACGTCCTCGGTTGCCAAAAGAGACATAAGCTCGACCAAATCAAAGACGTTACTATATCGTCATGAAAAAACTGTTGACATTACGTCATGAAGTGACTTCAAAGTGCTAACGAACAGACTGAATAACGCCATTTTCTTACGCTCTTTATTCTTCTTCTGCTCTGTTTGAAACAATTTTGTGGCGCCTACAAGAAAACAGTACTAGCAAAACGGTATATAATAATATGGATTTTTCATTGTCAGGAGAAAACACATGAATACGGTTATTTTGCCTTTTCTGGACTTTTTTTTTTTCAGGATTAAGCGTTCAGTTTTAAAATGATCTCATCAGAATAGCCAGACGCTTGCATTTTTATTCCCCATTCGGATATCCTCTCTCTTTCACAGTTTATGCTGAGTAAACGCACCTTGAAATAATTTTTGGTTAGTTGACTTATTAGTTATTATCAATCATCGAGAAAGCCGAAAACATGTCGGGAAGAGGACGTGGAAAATCTGTACAAAAACGTGCGGGCAACGGGACTGCCAGACAGTCAAAGAGGAGACGAGGCAGTTCAATGCCCGATGCAGAGCAGAGTAATGAGGTCGAGGTTTTTCAGCTTCTGGATCTGAACGATGATGGTGTTGTAGTTGATGCTGGTGACAGTTCTCACAACAGCACAGGTAATAAACACAAATAAATCAGGACCTTCACAATTGCGTTACGTCGATTTTGAATAATTAATTACCGAGTCCAATCAAGCAACCACAGGCACAACCTTCACAACAAACACCAAGACCAAGGTCAGAAAGTTCCGGAAATGACCAAGACACTACATATCTTGAAGAAGAAACATTGAGGTAAGGTGAGGAAGACATGTCTTCTCATGTTCCGATACAAGTTTGTTAAAAAATTTGCGACCATCAGTACATCAATATTGCACTGTTATTAAAAGACAATATTGAACTCCAAGACCTATATACGGGAGGGGTGATCCAAATCACAGAAATGGGTCTCGTTGAAACCTGGGCAAAAATGTCCAGAGATAAGGTCACGTCTATTGACAAATGGACAGATGTTTTCCTGATATTTAAATCAATTTATATTAAAATGTATCCAAGTAAATGTCAGGAACTGTTGCAATATATAAGCATCATTCGCAGGTTTGTTCATGCATGCTCACACTGTGGGGGTCAAAATCATAGTCGTCATTCTTGCTTGAAGTTGCTCGGCACCCCTACAGTAAAAAGGGAAGATATCTCTTTTCGTAGGCCACGAGGATTCAGTAACTGTCCCAGATTGATTGTGTTGGGGTTTAAAGACACGCCAACCCTTGTGGGTCATTTTGTGTCGTCTCCCAGAGAAAGGGAGAAAAGAGATAGTAGAGGAGATTATAGAGAGGAACAGGGAAGAAAGAAGAACAGGAATGAAAGTAAAGTAATAAAAACATTCCCCTTCTATCCAAACCTGCTACAAGGATAGCAAGCCTTGCCGAACTGTAAGCAAATATCATTTGGACGCCCCAGTGATGTAAGCTACACGACACCTTCGCACCACCCGACCACCCCCTACTTTTCCAGATGCGGACGATCTTTCACGCGACGTGGCAACAAGCAGTAGGGACCCCTCTGCACAATTTGAAACCACAGTCTCCCATGAAGATCTACAGTTGGACTCACATTTGTATACATTATCAAGAACGCCTATTAACCTTAAACATTTGAAAACAGAACTTGTTGGCTATGACATTGAAAAGAGTACTGAAATTTTGAATGGTTTCTCTTGTGGCTTTCCTCTGTACTATACTGGGTTTCGCATGCCATCTGATGCCAAAAATCTAAAATCTGCTAGAATGCCACCAGATGTGGTTGCTCAAATAATCAGACTGAAATAGACACTGGCATGGTTACCGGGCCCTTCGACACGGGTCCGCTCGCCACCTTAAGGGTTTCTCCCCTTGGTATTGTCCTTAAGAAAGAACCATAGAATTTCGCTTAATTCATCAATTATCGTACCTTGCTGGGAATTCGATAAATGATTTTATTGATCCAAAATTATGCTCTGTACAATATACCAGCTTCGATGAAGCAATTCATATGGTTCAGAACTTAGGTCGCGGTTGTTTATTGAGGAAATCTGATATGAAATCTGCCTTTCGATTATTGCTTGTTTCTCCAGCTGATTTTAATCAGCTGAGTGGTTTATGTCCCATGAGAAATAAGTCTATGCCATTTGGATGTAGTATTTCTTGTCAGAAGTAGGAATTATTTTCCACATTCTTGGAGTTTTGTGTTACAAGCAGGCCTATGTTGGCAGGTTGCTTCACTACTTAGATGATTTTATCTTTGGTGGCAAGAAGGGGACCAATAAATGTGCGTACATTATGTCTGCATTCCATGGAAAATGGCATTATTGGGTGTCCCTGTTTCATCCGACAAAACTGAGGGCCCAAAAACAAAAATCTGTTTTCTGGGTTTAGTGATTTATTCTGAAGAAATGTTGGTTCGCATACCAGCAACAAAAATAAGTGAGATTACCCAAAAATTGAGGAAATTTTAACACAAGAAAAATGTACACTGAAAAAAGATGTAGTCTTTGATTTGTCCCCTGAACTTTGCGTGCAGGGCTATAATTCCCAGAAGATCACTGTGTAGAAGATTGATAAATGCAACTTGTGCCAAGCCGTATTATCATTTAAGACTCACTTCGGTCATGAGAAAAGATCTTCAGCTGTGGTTACAATTTTTCAAGGACTTTAATTGCATTTCTGTTTTCCATGACAGGTTTTGCTTGTCAAACGAAGATGTTCAGTTGTTCACTAACAGTCCCCATGGCCACCACCTTGGGTTGATTTAGGCATAACTGATGATATAACAGTATTTGAACCTTTTCCCCTGTTGTTTTCCTTACATATCTGGGGTGAAGACCACAGGAACAAGAAAATCATTTTCAGGTGTGACAACCTGGCTGTGGTGCACATAGTTAATTCCATGACCTCAAAGTCTGACAAAGATATGACCATGCTCAGAGCTTTCACTCTGTTGTGTTTGAAGCTTAACTTGCCGCGAAGGCTCAGCACATCAGTGGATTTTTTAACCAGATCGTTGACTTATTAGGTGGTTTCAAATTTCAGAAATTCCGTCAGCTAGCACCAGACGCAGAGGCCGCACCAGCACCAGTGCAAGCCCATCTCTGGAATATCTTCAATTAAGGTCCAGAAAATTACTAACAGCCAGCTTTGCCACTAATTCTCAGCTTGTTTACAGGAACACTATGAGGCCTTTGTTGCATTTCGTCAATTCTACCATCTTGCTGAAGCGTGTCCGTCCCCTGTAGACCACATCACATTTTTTATCACTTATTGCTTTTAACAGGGTTACTCCTCTTCTACTATTTCTACTTACATTTCGGGGATGATCTTTTACCACAAAATCCATAAGTGGGAAGAGTTCACTTATGTCCATCTCATTCATTCCGTACTGGTCGGGCAACTGTGCTGGCCTCTCAGGGTGAATGAAACAATACAAAATGGGCAGATGGAAGTCGGATACAGTAGATCAGTACATTCGTCTTTAATCATATAGACACTTCGTATTGCCATTACTTACAATTAATTCGATTTGCCAGAGTGCCTAGTCATGTAACTCGTAATAAATTGCTAACTGCTAAACTTCTTAATCAGGGTTATCGGTATCATTAACTACGTAAAGCCTTTTCTAAGTTTTATAGACGTCATTCCGATTAAGTTTCTATATTCAATGTTGGACTCAAATCTCTTCTGCAACAAGGCCTATCGAAACCCGAAGTTTATGGTGACTTAGTATATAAATTCAGAAAAATATATGCTTGCAATGACTTCAGTACCAAATTTCGTAAAATCATTCTTCGATATAAAAAGTATTAAGTACAACATAAATGTTATACGACAGACTGCATGCATGGTTTTTAACCCAATCACGGTTAATAACTTTGCTTCCCTCTTTAATTGCACGCCGGCGGGTTAGGCCTCAGATTCTATGATGGTTCCAGCGTTAAGGCTTACTTGAAATTTAATTTGGGGTAATGTTGGTTGGTACTTGATGCTCTATCTTTGGTCGAGCCCATCGGAGTCTTACTCTTGGTTTTCTTTTGCTCTTGCATTTCAGTTGTTTCGTGCTGTCGAGTCCTCATCGTTGTTTCATCTCTGTAATTTGTTGATTTTGTGTTCTCGGAGATGTAGCACTGATGAATTAAGAAGCCTTCATGCGGACTGAACAAATTACGTGTCTAAACCGCGGCAGAAGTAAGGGCGAGGATTGTGGCCACGTAAAATCGATTTAAGCCCCCCAGTGAAATACTTTTCACTGACCGTTCCAAGGCGGTTCTGTCATGGCTTATTTTTGTTATAGTTTGTCTTTGAATGTGTGTGTCCCTTACATCTTTTTTTTTTGGATAGCCATTTGGCCACTTTGTAGGAAATAACTGTCCGTTTGACTTTCTGCTATTGATGATTCCATAAGGGTCCAGTTATTTCGTGTTTGTGTTTCTTTCCCTTTGATGTCTCTAATGGGAGGTGTGAGATAATTGTTTCGATTCCTGATCATTGCCTTCCTTTCTATTTACCACTTCTTAATTTACTTACAGATGTCTGGATCATAGGGGACTCGTTGGTGAAGAGAGTGGCAGACAGGGCAAGCTTTCGGGGTAGGATGGGCCTAGAGTTGCCAGATAGAACAGTTAGATGGCGGGGCTCTGGGGGCATGCACTGGGACTCGTTGCTTTCACAAATGCAACTGACTATGATGTCTGCCCCCAAGCCAGCTATGTTGATTATCCAGTTGGGTGGCAATTATTTAGTTTCCTTGAAATAGGCAAAGTTAATGCGAAAAATCCGGAGAGATATTAAATATATCGATTCCATTTTTAACACTTGCTTTATAGTGTTGTCTGATATCTTACCACATGGCATGGAGCACTTAATAACAATGAGACGATAGTCAAAATGAACGGCAGGAGGAAAAGAGTCAACAGGGCAGGTCGGCAAGGTGTTGACCAACTGCCTTATGGCACGTCTATTATTCATGAGATAGACATCAAAACCGGTGGATTTTTTTTTTTGCCTGATGGGTTCATCTTACTCCGGTAGGAAATGACCTTTTACTGCATACGCTTGAGGAGCTACTCTTTTTCAGCAACACCAATATAAAGTGATACTATGCCTTGGAATAGACCGCTAAATGGGGGACAAATTTATGCTTAAATTCGCTGTGGCGGAAGTCTAGCGGCCATTGGTTTTACGTTCTGGTGATTAGTCTCCTCCTAAATGCATCATCACTGTTCACTTCATGTCTTGGACAGTGAATTATCTGCCGATAATCAGGTTTGGAGTTATATGGTGAACAAATGTTGGGCTGGATAAGCCCCTCCGGTATGGTCATTCAGCAGGATGCTCTGCCTGAGTGAAACCATCCTGGGTGGGTTTCCAGTGCAACGATCATTAAAACTTTTACAAGGTGGGAGAGTGTTGCTCAGAATACTTTATTGTATTAAATCGGAAAAGGAAAAGGTGTTGATTATTTGCTTTGGTAGCTTTATTTGAAAGGATGGAAATTTTATATTTTAAATATTCTAGCTGTCAAAACATAGCTTTAATTTTCACAAGACACCAGGGCGTCCGGCTTGGCCTCGTGGAATTTCAGATCAGCGTCCGTAAATGTCCACAGATCAGTCATGTTGTTTTATGGTAGAGTTATTCTAAACTCAAAATAAAATAGGTAGTATTTTCATAATGTTTTTTTTTTTGGTGTCAGTATCCTAGAATAATATGATAATTGCCCCTCGCAATAATCCACTTTATTTTGGTGCTGGCACTTTGGTAATATATTGTTGAAACGATGGCGCTTTGTGTTATAGCATCTTCCTTTTTCCATAGTCAGGAGAAAACACGTTTTGGTCAGAAGCATGTCTGTCAGCAGCAAAGACTCTAGCGAAGGCGCGCTTATATTATATTAGTGCTCAGGCTTGCCTGAGCCTTTGCTCGTCCCCTATATGTGATAAATACCCTTTTCTCATGTGCTGGTTCAAATTTGTTAAGCTGAGCAGTTTGATGAAAACAAAAACACATGTAAATCGGTTGAGAAACTGAATTTTTCAAATATATTGGTCTTTGAAGACCTAGAAACTGCTGTCGTTGAAGCTGCGATGTGTGTGAATTAGTGACGTCATAACAATGCAATTATATATGCAAAACCTAAATAAATCACATCTGATACAATATCTTGCAGCATAATCCCTGTAAATGCATTCATTTGCACATAAACTACCAGTCGGTTTACATTAGTTTGAAACACAAAAGTGGTTTGTTGACAGGAATATTCCTGTCAACAAACCACTTTTGTGTTTCAAACACTACCTCTTTTATTTACATATTAAAAGTGGCGGCGTCCATGCTCACCGATTTAAAAATGCATCTATCTTATTTCTTAACCCTTTTTGGTCAAATTTGTGCCAAGATGCTAACTTTCTAAAGGTGAATATTGTAAGACAGACATTGCATTTAGTGTGCTTCGCATTTCAAGCGGTATACAGACACTTGTATAGTAGTATAATTAGTCTATTGCACGACCCGAAGGGGCGTCCGTCCGTAGTCAGTTAGCGAAAATGTGGGTCAGTAAGCGAAAGTGTGTGGTCAGTTAGCGAAAATGGCCATGAAGCTTAAACTGTCTGCATTTCTGCATTTCTGTTAGAGATGTCTACATTCCAAATACAGATATCCCATTTTAATTAGAGATATCTCTAATTAAGCTGCATTCTGGATACTTGCTTTTAAAATACAGGTATCTCCAATTGAAATGCGTATATCTGTATTTGAAATGAGCTATCTGAATATCTAAATTAAATACATATATCTGTATTTCAGTTTAAGATATCTGCATTTCAATTAGAGATATCTGTATGATTGAAATAGAGATATCTCTATTCACTCCACTTATAGGAAACTGATACCTCCTTCGCCGAATTTTTTATATGCACCGTTCACCGTTTACGAATACCAATGTGACGGACAGCGCAGTTCGCCCGTAACAGATGACACAAGAAAATCCATTAAAGATGCTCAAAATTTCACATCATTATCTCTTTACGCTGAAAACCGTCGCTATAAACATTCCCATGTTTTTTGTTACAAACAAGCATACGTAATATAGTATTTGCATAGGCCACTGTCATTCTTGTGGCAAGACAGCCTGAGAATAGCCCCTTCTCTGCCGTTTTCTGTTGTTAGCAGGACCGCAGCTAGGGTAATATTTTTTTCATAGATCACTACAGAGCGCGGGATTTACGCCGATTTCTGGCGGCCTATCTTTTAATGTACTGGATGGGAGTGTGCCTCAGCTAAAAAAAAAAAAAAAATGGAAAATGAAGATTCCCGAAATTTTCTGCGCGATTTTCATTATTTCCGGACCTAAAATTATTTAAAAAGTTGTTTTTCACTCATTTTTCTCTGACATTAAAGCAAGGTATCAAATTTATTGATAAAAAAATCAATGATAACATTCATCATAGCAGTGGATGGATCAGTTGCTTACATGTACACGTTACAAGGGAAACAACTCAGCTTATACGTTTCCATAGCTATTCAAGGAAAATAACTCGATCACCAGATAGCATTATGTTGGCAGGAACTGCCAATCATATTTGAATATTTATTCTGGTAATAATCGTAGAAAATAAGTATTTAAATGACTATTTTGTTATATTGTAAGCATGTCCTGAAGCAGAACAGGCTAACTGTTACATGTATAACGGTACGAAATGATCTGCTATAAAACGTCCCGCCCATATAACCGAGAAATAGAGGTCAAATTGGTCAATTCGAGCAAAACCACTCGCTCAGCTTTAACCATGGTATTAGATAAGTAAAAAGAAAAGAAGACACACAGACTATTTAAAAGGTTAGTTAATGCCTCGCACCTTATGGATTTTGACCCTCTTCGACCCCATTCTGTGTCTCATTGGGGGGGAGCTCCCCCTCTATTGCAACTTCCTAAAATCACCTCTGCTTGTTTGACAACGCTGTAGCTTTGGTATGCTTTATTGGAGTACTGGAGTATTCATGTTTGTCCGTATTGATTAAACTCTTATTTCTTCAAAAGTTTGATGTTTTTTTTGCTGTTGTTAATTTATTCGCAATTTATAAGCATTGGAGTGCATAAGGGTAATACGTTAAATGCAAAATTAAGCGTTATCATCGTTAGCAGGGAACTGTTTTGGAGGCGATTTTAGGTAGTTATTCGGTAGGTTTTTTCAACTGAACGGATAGTTGAAATACGGTACAGTAAACCTTGTAGTGGTAAACCGCCCCCCACCCCTCCACCCCCCCCCCCCCCCAAAAAAAAAAAAAAAAAAAAAAAAAGAAAAAAATCAAAAAAAAAAAAAAAAAAAAAAAAAAAAAAAAAGTACAAAACGACAATACTGGTAACGAATTTTTTTTTTTTTTTTTTTTTTTTGCATTCTGATTGATACAAAGTTATTTCTGGAACTTGTAGAAACTGTGTAGCACATGACCCCATCACAAAATAAGTATTTTACCTAAACCTGCTATTATATGCGGGTGGTGCACTTTAGCTAATAGATGATTAATCATTATTATTATCATCTGTTATTGGACATATTCAAAACAGTCAATTGTATTTATTTAGACCACAAAAGAAAACTATTTAAACAATAAAGGACTGGCAACGCCTTTGGCTGTTTTGTTTCTTTGTGTTGAAGTTTTACGGCCCAGTCAACCAATAAGGATCATGTCGAGCGCCAAACCATATATAAATATTTTACAGGACAGGCTTAGTCGTCTAAGCGGTTAACCAGTAGAAACTGACAACTGCTTTCTTGAATCAGCGGAAGGGATTAATTTCAACGAAAGAATGTTGCCGGACCTGGCAAGGATCGAAGCCGCGACCCCCTTATCGGACGTGCATCTTACTAAGCCATTGAGACCAGCGTTGGCTGTTTTAGTTAACGCTTAGCACTCTGGGCAAAATTTTCAGCCGACAACATATTGGTAAGATTTTGATCAGGATATTTCTTTGAAATTATGTTATGAAAATAAAATACTAATGAAAATAAAATATTTAATTAAAGATGTCATATTTCAGTAATTAATCAATAATTCTACAAACGGTTTAATTTCATAGCCCAATAAACTGTCTATATTTTACTTGGAACTAGATTATATTAAACCTGTTATTGTCCCCCGACGTGAGTCGAAGGATACTACTAAAATGGGTTCGTCCGTCCGTCCGAGATCCATAGACACAATGAGATGGGTAGCTTGTGGACGCAACTCCTCTTACAGTTTTATAGCGATCTTTTTTAATCTTTGCAGGTGTTTTATCATGGTCTGAAGATTTGTGTGTGATTTGGGGGTTATCCTCACATTATTCTTTTATCAACTTTTCCACTTTTTATACTTAGTGTTTTCCAGGTCCGATAAGTATTAAAATAGATACTTTGTGGGCGCATGTCCTCCTTGAGTTTTTCCACTGATCATTTTGAAACTATGCATTATTGTTGCACATCGTCTTAAAATGTGCATGTGGCTTTGGGGTTATCCGTATATAATTTTGTATTAACGTTTACCACTTTAACGACTTAGTGTTTTCCAGTTCTGATTGGCATCAGAATAGATATCTTGTGGGCACAACTCCTCCTACAGTTTTCCACCGATCATTTTGAAACTATACATACTTGTTTTAATTAGTCTGAAGATGTGCATGTGGTTTGGAATTATCCTCCTATTATATTTATCATTTTTGTCACTTTTTCGGCTTAGTTTTTTCAGGCCCGATTAGTATTGGAACAGCTATCTTGTGGGCGCAACTCCTCCTAGACATTCCGACTGATCATTTGGAACTATGCTTACTTGGTCTACAGGGTCTTAAAATGTGCATGTGGTTTTAGGGGTTATCCTGCCATTACAATATTTTTAACTGTTTGCCTTTATTTCAACTTATTTTTTTAGGTGTGACACGACGACGTGGGAAGCTTATAGGCCCAACTCTTCTTACAATTTTATACCATGCAAAACGTTTTGAAACTTTGTGTTTGTGTCATGGTCTGAAGATGTGCGTGTGCTTTTGTGGTTATCCACTCATTATTTGTATAATTTTTTTTCCACCTTTTTCGACGTTGTTTTTTCAAGTATAATTTGTATTAGAATAGGTACTTTGTGGGCGCAACTCATCCTACAGTTTTCCACTGATCATTTATAAACTATGCATTTTTGTTTTACATGGTCTGAAGATGTGCGTGTGTGGTTTTGGGGTCGTTCTCCCAGCATTTAGTCTCCCAAACAAATGGGGGAGACTTATCGTTTGCTCTATTTCCTCTTCTTTCTTATTCTTCTTCTTCTTCGTCTTCTTGTTCTTCTTCTTATGACACCGACATGGGGTCCTGTGGGGGTATGCCCCTCCCCCTCCAGTTCATATAAGGCTTGATATGTCAGAAACCGTTCAGAACCCCACTCCTAGACCATATTGTTCCTTATGATAAGACGCATTCATTGACATTGACCGGGGGTCCCCCGGGGCATGCCCCTACCTCATCATAAATGCCGAATATCTCAGAAACCGTTCAGAACCCCACCCCTTAAGCATATATATTCTTGTTCTTTATGATAAGCTGCATCCAATGACACTAACTGGGGGTCCCCGGGGTAGCCCCACCTCTCCAGCTCATATAAGCTAAATATCTCAAAACTATTCAGAACCCCACACCTAAACCATACGTATTGTTGTTCTTTATCATAAAACGCATTCAATGACACCAACCGTTTGTCCCCTGGGGTATCCCCACCCCTTCCAGTTCATATAAGGCTTAATATCTTAGAAACTGTTCAGAAGCCCACCCTAAATCATACATACTGTTGTTCATTATGATAAGATGCATTCAATGACGCCAACCGTGGGTCCCCAGGGGGCGGGGGGAGGGGGGGCATGCCCCATCCCCTCCAGTTCACAGAAACAGTTCAGATCCCCACCACTAAACCGTATATATATATTGTTGTTCCTTATGATAAGAAACATTCGGTGACACCGACCATTTATATCACCACACCTTAACCGTATGTATAATTAGTTGCTAATATGAATTTAATAGGTGCTACCTATATCCGTGCGTCCAAAGTATCATCACATGCTTCATAGGTGAGTTGGCCAGAACTGAATTTTATTTCAGACCACGCTTGACTTCTAATCCACTGCATGAATTGCGATATAACGTCCAAGTCCAACAATATTTCAGTACTTCAGAGACATTGCCTCCAAATTTGTGGGACTTTTACCCGACCCGATCACATGAATTCCGGTCCTGCTTAGTTACTAGCAGCTCTGCCACGGAGGCTTTAGGCAGCCCATCTATTTCGCGGGCCCCGATGGGTGGGGGCCATGCTTTCCGAATACTGAAAACTAGTGTATGCCGATGACAGGTACAACGACAATACACTATCGTTCGCTTACCTGTGTCGAAGTTTTTTAAGATAATAACGTGAAAAGAGCGTAAAGTCTATGTGTTATCTAAACATCTACATCAAAGTGTACCTTGTGCACTAAACGAATCAAGATTAGCTTGTAAACAGACGGAGAATGGATAAAAATAAAATTAGCTCTTTTCTGGCTATTATCGGCACGGCCGCCGTGTCAGTAGTCTCTGCCAAATCACGGAACGCTTATTGTTTTTCAGGATAAGCACCGAACCACCCAAGCCTTTGTTGGACCATCACATTTGTGGTCACACACATCACTGGTCACATAGTTAGTCTATAGTAGTGCGTCTGCACATCGGCGAGGCGGTTCTAAAGAGTATCCACAATCTTTGTTTTGAGCAGAAATAAGAAAATTAATGTATACCCCTGCACACCCCAGTTTTACCACATAAAAGTGGAGTTCACGGGGTCAAAATAACGTGTTTGATGAAGGTAGCCCCTGGAAACAAAGAATACAGAAAAGAAAGAAAATTGGAGTTTCGGTTTAATTGAGACTTTATCTGGCAGCATTGTAAATGGCAGGGCTGCATTCGCCCGTGACACCGGTATAATTCAGATACTAATTCAGAGGGGGTTCGTGGGGTGTGGGGATTCAGTCGAACCGCCTTTGACTCAAAATTTCATTTTCAAGGGAAAGTTTGGATAAACTTGATAAATGTGGGATACCATATCTACCCTAAATATTCACACACCTTACTTTTTGTCCTATACTTCTCTTCAACGAGTCCATTTTACTACCTGTGAACGTGTGTAAAATTGTTTGGTGAGTAGCAAACCGTGTAGACCATGATCAGACGCCGCATTCTGTGGCGTCTGATCTGGGTCTACACTGTTTGCTCAGTCGTATCTGTCCGAATGCGTAAAGCACGGTAATTTGATCAAATCGAACCCCTCAGAAATTATCCTGAATCCACCCCTGTAATCAGAACACTCTGTTTTCTTTAAACTAGAATGGGCTCAATGAAAATAAATAATAAATAATAATAATAATAATGAAAAAAAACAACAACAAGAAACATACAAACAAAAACGCTATAATGAAGTAGGGGAAGGCATTTAAAGGTCCCCACTTAACATCAGCTGTAGGGAAAGTCCTGGTTTTTTAACTGTTGCTCCAGTAAAAGCCCGTAACGTGCAAGCGTCTCCCGACGTCATGGCTTTGTCAGTAAAGAGTTTCACATGCACATCTTCTTACCATGTAGAACAAATATGTATAGTTTCAAAATGATGGGTGGAAAACTCTAGGGGGAGTTGCGCCCATAATGTATCTATTCTAATACTAATCGGATCTGGAAAAACTTAGTCGTAAAAGTAGAAAACGTTGATCAAAACAAGATATGATTAGAATCTACTGATTATAAATAAGAAAAAAAAATAATGTATACCCCTGTAAACCCTAGTTTTACTATATAAAAATGGGGTTTAAGGGGGTCAACATTATATAGGCATGTTTTCGTGATGCTAAGCGGTAAACAAGTACTTTATGCACACATTTGACCAGCCCTACACAGTGTACCTAAAATAAGGCAGTTCTGACAAAAAAGAAAGGAATACGAAACTACAGACACACCTAAAAGCAGAAACAAACATGTCCAATCCATAAGGAAGAAGATTTTACTCAAAGCCAAAGTACTTTATTCTTTCAAAGTCAAACATGACATCAGAGGAAATGGAATATACAAAGTTTCAGTCAATACGGTAACCGTAATTTGATAGTAATACGGATAATAAATGTAGCACAAGAACCAGGACACATTCTAAACGTTATTGCAATTCTTAATAGTGACCCGAATCGCAAGTATAATGTAACTTAGGGGAACAGAATTGCTAGCGTAACAATCATAGATAGATAGATAGATAGGCGGACGGACGGACGGACGGATAGATAGATAGATAGATAGATAAATAGATAGATAGATAGATAGATAGATAGATAGATAGATAGATAGATAGATAGATAGATAGATAGATAGATTAGATTTGGCTAGATAGATAGATAGATAGATAGATAGATAGTAGATAGATAGAATCCAATACAATATTTGACTGGCTATAAGAAATGGACACGCCCAGGTGGCAATATCACTTCATTATCTCTCAAAACAACCTTGGCATATTATACATGTTACAAATTGGGATTATATTCCCAGGTTTAAAACAAGAAGCGACAGCCCCAAACAAACATACAACGTCGCAACAACGTCACTCGGACGCCACCGTGACGTCATGATCAGGGCAACGTCCGCACGACACCAGCGCGACGCCGCGTGCAAACTGGGCCTTTTCGTATATTTGGTTTTACCATGCTAGTATCCGTTACCATTAAGCTACTGTCGTAATAGCCCCAAATACTTGGACATCCTAAGTCTTTTAGATATAAAACCACTAAATATAACCACCTATTGTTTCACACAGAGATTCTGAATGAATGGCACACGGTATAGACCCAGATCAGACGCCGCTTTCTGTGGCCCCTGAACGGCCACTGATTTATTTATTTATTTACTTATTTATTTATTTATTTATTTATTTAGTTAGTTAGTTAGTTAGTTAGTCAGTTAGTTAGTTATTAGTTGGTGGGGGTCGGGGGGGTGGGGGGTGGGGGTGGGGGGGGGGAGAGGATTTGGTTTAACAACCCTCAATAATTGTGCCTTGGTTAATTTAGGGCTAACAGACTTTCAACTAAACGCCTTTCAACCAATTTCGGTAGTATCTTAGTGCCTGATACAGCAAGTATGATATTTGTGTTGCCTTTCCTTGATTAATCCTAATAAAAAACTAACAATACGCGTTTAAATAGTAAAAGGTATCGGCCAAGCTCTGCACATAGCATAAAAACAGGTAAGAGAAAAGTCCAGGGGGTGCCACAATCACAATCCGCAGCCCTTCCCAGACACCAAGAGGAAGAGGAAACAGGCAGAACCAAACAAACGCAAATCCAACAAACGCACGAAAAGCACCAAGATCAGCATGGCATGTGGACAGGTTTACTTTTCCTGCATTTTTATAATTTTTCTAAGAAATTCCGTGTGCTCTCTTTCTGAAATTTCAATTTTTCTATATCCCCAAACATCACAGACATATGCCAAAATCGGTAGAATAGTATGGTCAAATTATTTTAGTTGAAGGTCAGTTGGAAGATTAAAATTATTAGTACGACAATATAGCAAATACATAGCTTTCTTGTTCTGTTTGACAGTGTGTTTCCTTACGTTTTAAATAACTACGAGACAAAGAGAAATGCTCCGAGATAGTTATACTTGTTTGCGATTGCGATTATTTGCTATCCCAGTTTAAGGGTGTATATACCATTATTTCATTACGAAAACATGCCTATTCAAATATATTGAAAAATTCACCTCCAAAAACTGAAAATTTTCATGTAAAAACTCTGATATTTTTCATATTTCTGATCAAAACATAGATTTTGGGTACTCGTTAGAACCGCCTCGATGAGGCGGTTCTAACGAGTACCCACAATCTATGTTTTCGAGCAGAAATAAGAAAAATAATGTTTACCCCAGTAAACCCCAGTTTTTCTATTTAAAAGTGGGGTTCAAGGGGGTCAAAATTATATAGGCATGTTTTCGTGATGTTTTTTTCGCCAGATATGACTACTTTCGTCTTAGATACATTGACTGTCAACTTCCAGGTTTTACGTTATTCGTCTAACCTGTTTAAGGAAAAATGGAGATCAGCTTCATTATTGGCTAAAATCACCGTATCATCTGCTTAAAGCAGTGCGATAAGTCTCATCACGAAAACATACCTATATAATTTTGACCCCCTTAAACCCCACTTTTATATAGTAAAACTGGGGTTTACAGGGGTATACATTATTTTTGTCATTTCTGCTCAAAAAGATAGATTGTGGGTACTCGTTAGAACCGCCTCGACGAGGCGGTTCTAACGAGTACCCACAATCTATGTTTTGAGCAGAAATATGAAAAAAATATCAGATTTTTTATCTGAAAAATTGCCATTTTTGGTGGTAAAATTTTCAATATATTTGAATAGGCGTGTTTTCGTAATGTTCAGTAAAATGTAATATCTATATTGTCATAGTCTATAGTGAGTCGCGAGAGGTTTCCCCCCGGCCTTACCCTGAAAAACTATGGAAAAAATGCCGACTTTTCGCCAGCTATAGAAACACGGGATTTGATGTCTTGGTACATATTAACAATGACTTTGCATTTTTTCCATTATTTGGTCACGGTCGACGTTGAAGAATGCCGGACACATCTCTGCGATTGCATATACAACCTACTGCGCCTGACAGGCATAGTCATTCATTTAGAATGCAAAAACAGTGAAAATGACAAAGTAATAGAAACGCTGTTCAATCAAATTAATGAATAGACTGAGTAATTTTGACAGTGATAGGCAATGCCATTAGCTCCTATAAGACCACGCCCGGTCCAGTCGTTGTAACTGGACTACAACACATTCCGCACAGGTTAATATGATATATATATATATATATATATATATATATATATATATATATATATATATATATATATATATATATATACTATGCAGTACTATGGAATCTGATTGGCTGAACCGCAACATTTTGTACGTTTCTTGCATAATGGGTATTTAGAACAGTCAAAATATGTTAATAAAAACAAACACCCAACCGGGTTATACAAGAGATAATATTATTTTTTCTTGAAGCCAAATACTGATTGCGGTCAACATAAAAACATTCTTCATGACTGATCATTACGAAAACACGTCTATTCAATTATACCGAAAATTTTACCACCAAAAGAAAAGGCAATTTTTCAGATAAAAATTTTGATAATTTTTCATAATTCTGCTCAAATCATAGACTGTGGGTACTCGTTAGAACCGCCTCTGCGAGGCGGTTCTAACGAGTACCAACAATCTATGTTTTTGAGCAGAAATAAGTAAAAATAACGTTTATCCCTGTAAACCCCTGTTTTACTATATAAAAATGGGGTTTAAGGGGGCCAGTATTATATAGGCATGTTCTCGTGATGTTATTTAAGCAATATACAGAAATTAACCTACAGCGAAGAAACGCATTCAATCATGCACAAAATGCGCACATTCGGATTACCCTGCGCTTGAGCAAAGTATCGTCTTGGCCTATGCTCGCCATTCATACATTCAATAGCATGCAATGATTCTGTAAGCGGACAGTGAAGGCCCTGATTAGTTTCTTACAGTATGGTTCGTAAAGCCGAATCAGTTATTCCAGGCCCATACTACATCCTCGCAAAAGGGGCTTTTAAGCTCACCTGAGCCGAAGGCTAAAAATGAGCTTTTTATGATTATTTGCCGTCCGTCGTTCGTCCGTCCGTCCGTCCACATATTTGAACGACCTCCTCCAAACCCCCTGGGCTAATTTATTTCAAACTTCATGTTGAGCCTTCTGTTAACCCATTTAAGCCTAGCGTCCCATGAATAGGACATTGGCAAAAAAATGTAGCCCTAGACCAGACGCCGCAGTACGCGGCGTCTGATCAGGGTCTACACTGTTTGCATTAAATACAGGAATTTCTATAAAACATGGTAATAACAAGGCATCGCAGGCGATACAAATCTCCTCGCACAAGACTACTTAATGTGGGCAAACACTGAACTGGGAGATTTCATGACATATAATAGCTATATGAATGAAAAAGCAAGAGGCCAATTAGCCACGATTCGCTCATCTGAGTAAAACAGCCACTGCATATCTGCAGATGCCCTGCAACAGTGCCACAGCAACTTGGACAGAAATTTCATAGTGTCGTTAAAAAGGGTAAAGGTCAACCTTGGATCTACATTTGAACAAAGTTGATAGACTTGCGCCTCCAAGGCTATGTACGAAGATTCAGCCTAAAAGCATTCTTGGCAGACTCAAAGTCTACTAAGTGTATTCAAATGATGATACTAGGATAGGATGGCTTTTGACCTTTTACAATATGGTCAAAATTGTGTCCTAGTTGCTATGGCATCACTGGAAGAAACTGCATGGGACTGACAAATATGCAATAGCTGTTTTTATCAGGTAAACGAATCGTGGCCCATGGGACTCCTATTTATGTTGATGTCATCACATTTAAGCAAAATGTGAGTAAATTTACTGCGTCTTCAAATCCTCTAAGCGGCCATTAAACCTGTTTCAGTATTGGAGCAGACAATATTTTTTTATATTAGCTTTAACAAAAAAGCTTGGTCTAGACCAAGGATTTTTTTAAAGCTAATACTTGGTTAAAATAACGTTGAGCAGTCCATAAGAAATAGCATTAGACCAGTCAACGACCTTTCATAAAGTGTTTCCAGAGCAGTGACAAATATTAAGAGTGTTTACGCCTCATGGGTGTAGACAATTATTTTGGCCGCGTCATCCGAAAACGTGTCTTCGGGCATATGCGGACAGCGCAGGCTCAGATCAACAAAATTATTGCATACTACAGAATGTATGGATGGAGAGCAAAGGCCCGGATGTTACTTTGCGCAAGCGCAGGATTATCTGAATCTGCGCATTTCAAAGCATGTTCGAAGGCACTTTTTTCGCTTAACATGGCCCATTTATTTTTTCCAATAAATTTATGCTTGGAAAAATCAGACACAGTTGAATTATCTCGTTATATAATAAACATATAATTAACATAGAAGTGCGAGCTAATATTTTGTAGCACGTCACATTGATGTGGCCCTATCACTCGGTCACCCTTAAAGGGAAATGCAAGGTTGGTGAGGAATGTATCTGAGACGAGTAATCTCGACAATTCATGCATTTTGATGTAAATTTAATCAATATCGGATAGAAACTAAGGAAGTTAAAGACGTTTAAAGGTGTCAAAATTATCATGTGTATCAACAGCATCGCCATTTGGAATATTCAACAAGGTCCTAAACATTTCAAAATATTAAACAGAATCTTATTTTTAATAGAAATTAATATAGTTTTCAAGCAAAGTCCATCAATGCTCAGAGAAGATGTTTTCAATTTTATTTATTTAGTTTTTGCATATTTAATGAAGGCGGAATGAACAGATATAAAAAAATGTGTTTTTACCTGTATGGAAGCTGAGGACGGGGGTTCGGATCCCGTAAACCTAAATTTAGCCCCTCGTTTTCTTTGAACAATTACGTAAGTTTAAGTTATATTCAGTCAAGTTTGGTAAACAGAGCTACCATGTTTAGGGGTAAGGGTTGTCGCTTGCCATTTGGTCTTTGTGTGGCTTTAAAACTGTATTTGTCTGTCTTTCCCTTTGATGTTGAGACCTTGATGTGGCTCTGATTGTTACAGTTCCCGAGTTCGCTTCTTTACTCTATGACGTCATAGATACTCACTAAATATTCAAAATGGCGGTGTCTTGGTTGCAGTGTTGATATCTTGAAACTTTCAAAACTTACTTATTATGCTTGAAAAAGTTGGAGGCATATTGCTTCTGGCTTGTCCGTTCGTTCATTTGTTCGTTCGTTCGTCACGCTTGCTTGTGCATAGCATAACTTTAGAACCATGTATGCTAATGTTTTGAAATTTCATATATTGATTTCCCATGAAAATAGGTGACAGTATTTTTTTTCTTATCCGAATTATCTCCTTTTTTAGAGTTGTTTTCCTTTTAATAAAACTACCCCATTGAAATCTCGTTAGCAAGCTATTTCAAAAAGTATTCGATCGATAGCCTTGATAAATAGCATACTGATTTGGCCTGAGGAGGAGATCTAAAATGCAGGGTTTGTTAAGATCTTGCATCTCGGATACATTATTCATACCAACATTCCTTCCTCTTTAATACAAGCGTCTTTTGTGGTCTGTTGACCAAGAAGTATTTACTTAATACGATACAGAGCGTCAAGGGGTGGTCTGGTGTTGCAAAGGTGTCGTGTATCTTACGTCACTGGGGCGTCCAGCTGATATTGACTTACAGTTGGGCAAGGCCAACAGAATTCCAATTAAATAGAGCAAATTATTCCGATACCGAGCACCTTTTTTAGATTTGAATCTAATGGTACAATTTCCACCAAACTTTGTGATAAACGGGACGATTTTGATTTTGATATAGTAAATTTCCCTTTTCTGGATGGCGATGTCCCCCGGCCTACCTCATATGGGGTATACATATCTCAAGTTATTAGATTCGCCAGAGCTTCTTCAAATCTTAGTGACTTTAACTACCGTAATAAAGCCCTTACTGCCACACTTCTAAGGCAGGGCTATCGTTATTTTAAATTTCGTAAGGCGTTTTCGAAATTTTATCACAGACACAGTGCCTTGGTAGAAAAATATAGCGTCAGTCTGAAAACAGGTATATCAGAACCAGAATTTTACGGTGACTTAGTGTACAGATTTAGAAAAAAAATGTAGGAAAATCTAACTTTTCGGAGCAATTCAGAAAAACTTATTAACCGCTATAGCCTAGATATTATGCGACAGACTGCATGCCTAGTTGTCAACCCAATCATTGTTGATGACTATGTTTCACTAATTGCACGACGGCGGTTCGGGCCTCAGACTCAATGACGGCCTCTTCGTAAAACTTTAACCAGTTGGTTTGGGCATTAGGATTGGTCATTGTCAGTAATGACAGACGAACAAGACTCTGGCGTACAGTAGAATTAGCCATGAGTACTCGTCTTTGTTTATTATAATGATTAATTTGATTTTTTTGTTTTCGCTTTGATGCACTGACTGAGTTTGGAGCCTTTATGTGAACCGAATATTTTTTATGTATTTCTGTATTAAGAGTAGCAAATGGACCCAGGGTGAAGTTGGTTAGCTGTAAAAGTGCTTTAAACCCCGCGCTGGTTTACTCTGCTGACCGTTCTAAGGAGTTGGTCCCGGTGTTAGTCTTACTCTTTGTTGCTTTTTTTGTGGTTTATTCTACGAGGCGATTTGTTTAATGTCTTACCTTGTGTTATTTTGTTCTTGTGTTTTTCAGTCCTTTTAGCACTGCAATTACCTCGCTTGGGGAAGAGAGAGAGCTAATCTTAGTGCTTTTCGTACGTTTGTTCGCTTTGTGCTTGTTTCGTTTTGTCGGTTTCCTATTCCTCTTGGTGTCTGGGAAGGGCTGCGGTTTGTGATTGTAGCACTCCCTGGACTTTTCTCTTACTTTTTTTTTCTACTATCCTTGTAGCCGGTAAGAGTAGATGGGAATGTTTTTATTTCTTCTGTTTCTTCACTTTTATTCTTTTTCTCTTTCTTCCCTGTCATTCTGTTTCATCGCATCTACTATCTCTTTTGTCTCTTTTCTCCCTTTCTTTGGGAGACGAAACAAAATGACCCACAAGGGTTGACATGTTGTTATCAACACAATCAATCAACAAATTCAAATCACGTTTACTGTGTAGAACGATGGTTGTTTATGGACAGTTATGTCACATGGGGAGTACTGTAGTTTCAACGCTAAAAATGCAATTGTTAGTAAACATTCGGCGACCAAATAAACATGTCACGTTCACCTTTACTTCCATTGAATATTCATTAGGCTACGTCATTTTTTTCTATTTGACGCCAGTCAGAAAATCCTGCGTTCCCCGTTAGATAGCTATTTGCTATTTTTACAGGTGATGCCTGCTTAGGCAGTAAACTTATACTTATAATATTATAATCAAAAGGTAAAAACTATAAGTCATCTTGGTCACCTATAGCAATAATGAGTAGAGGAAATGACGAGCTAGGGCCCGGCCTTCTCTGATGGATATTTTCCTTACATATCAAGAAAATAAATAAATAAGCAAATATATATATTCTGAATTCGCCCATAGGGGTATAAAAGTTAAATTCTGGTATTCTCTTCTGCAGGCTGTTCTCTCAAACGTGGTGGCAGTTCTGATGGTGGTCTTTCTTTGAGGTATTTAGCAATGTTTTTGTTCGCTTCTACTTGCTTCATATTGGCCGTAATTTTAGGGAATTTCTCAAGAAGGCCCTTCATGTCGAAGAACTCGATTACTGAGTAGATTGTCACGTCAGCAAGTGACAGCTGAAACGAAAATAACAAAGAAATGTAAAGTACATACATACATACATACATACATTGCACACTGCACTGTACCAGTACCGTGACATACATACATACTAGTTCAATCACACGTCGTAAATTTGACTACTAAGTCTTTAATTCTTCTTTGAATAATGCTAATATACATAAGGTAGCGACCTTGTCGTAAAAAAGGCTTTTAGCAAATTTGTTAGACACCTCATACTGTTTACAAAGATTCATCACCAATGGGATGTGGTTCTGGATAGGAAGACTTTAAAGCCGTTTGCCTTAAATGCACATCTTGTACGACGGATTGCGACCATTTCAGCAACGTTTCGTTTGCCCAGGCCTGGGAGGCTCCCAATTAAGTATGACAAATATTGGCCAAGCTGTTTCAGAGGAGATTTCCTTTTCCTCTTGGTGTCTAGAAAAGGCTTCAGTTTGTAATTGTGGCACTCCCTGGACTTTTCTCTTACCTCTTGTTTTTAAATTGAAAACATGGACGGAAGAAAGACAGACGACTGACACAGAAGGATCACTTAAGCTCACCAAGAGAGACTCAGATCAGCTTATAACAAACAATAGTTAGGAAAAATGCAGTCTTACCGAAGATGAAACAGCAAAGCCATCCTTGCCGTAGGATTCTATTTCCTTTTCAATGAACCCTAGAAATTTTGGTGCATCCTCCGTGTCGAATTTCTTTCTCAATTCAGCCTGAAATATATATATTCATATTGGCCTGTATCTATGCAACTAAGGGCATCAGAAAACAAAAGCCTACAACCAACCTGTAATGTTTGTGGGCTATGAGACACTCAGAACAATGTATGATTATACAACTTTAATATGTGATTACTAAACAGCTACACTACATAACAGATACAACTCTAAGACTAACTCAGTATCAAAGCAACAGAAAAACTATACTTCCAATTATAAGGTATTATAGACTTGCTGAAAGTACATTTCTTTACATCTCCCTCTTTAAAGTTTTTATTTTATCAATTTACTTATTTATTATTTTTAAATTAAGAGTAAAATTTTCTATCCGCTTTACTGCAAGTCTATGGAAGTTTTTGTCTCACAATGTTTTTCTTGTTTGTTTCAAGCTAATTTCTGTTTATCTAAGATAACAAAATTTTATCAGGAACATATGTCTGGGCTACGTTCAAAAAACAATTAACAATGAAAATGGTCCTTCTTTATCATTAAGAGAAAATTAATGGTCAGATTGCTTACACTTGTTCAAGACAAAAAACAATAAAACATATAATTACCAGGGTGTGCTGACTTTTCTTACAAATGAAAGTTGCAAATAATTGGATATAATCAGGAAACAGCATTTTTCCCTATTCTCTGATATATCAGTAATAAAGGTATCTTATGGCTCAAAAGCAAAATGCAATATTGCTCCAAAGCAAAAATGTACCTTATGTCACTTTAAAAAGTTTTCCTGATAATTCTTTGTTTTACCGTAATATATGTAAAGATTACGTATCTTTACCACTTTTAATTACATATGGGGATTATTGTGCCCCATTAATCCAAACTTAGAATCACTTCATCACATAATCATCAAAACGCATTGGCATTTTCACTTGTCTGCCACTTGAAGTGTATTTCTTTGAATCACTCTGCGAAATATTTGATGAGGGTTGTTCAACAAAGTTTGAACTGTTCTTTGATGAAATGTTCTCCTGACAGTCGTAGAAGATTTCAGGCTCTTCACTGCGGTTTTCTGATGTTTTTAACAGATGTCTCCTGTTTCTTCTAAGTTTCTGTCCTTTTTCAGTTTGTATTACATAAGATCTAGGTGTGTCGGCTCTCTGTTCGACTGTTCCTGGTTCCCATTTATTTTCATTTCTCACACGAATCTGATCACCTGGATTAAGTTGGGGTAGGGATTTTGCTCCACGATCATAATAATACTTTTGAATATGCTGCCTTTCATTCAGCGCATTCTGCACATTTGCTCCATCATGGTACTGAGGTTTAAGAAGTGAATCATTCACAGGTAATTGTGTTCGAGTCCTTCTTCCCATTAACAGTTGTGAAGGAGACAAATTTATGCCTTCTATGGGAGTATTTCTGTATTCCAGTATTGCTAAATACGGATCAGAGTTTGATTTCTTTGCCTTTTTCAGTACGTTTTTACAAATTTGAACATATTTTTCAATAAATCCCATACTTTGTGAATACCTTGGTGAGGATGTAACATGTTCAAATCCATAATTTTCAGCAAATTCTTTAAATTGTTCACTTGCAAAAGCAGGTCCATTGTCACTTTTCAGGATTTTCGGTATTCCCCATCTTGAGAAATTTTCTTTCAAGACATTTATTACGCTTTTGCTTGAACTACTGGCTATTTTCTTTACCTCAAAGAATTTAGAGTAATAACATGCCAGTACTATGTAAGTGTCTTTGTCAAGTTCAAATAAGTCTGTTGCACATATTTCCCATGGCTTACTTGGTATTTCATGAGGAATCATGGGTTCCTTAGCCTGTGCACTTTTAAATTCATTACATATTGCACATTGGCTTACTATGTCTTTTATCTGTGCAGCCATTCCTTGCCAATAGAACACATCTTTGGCTCTGCTTATGCATTTATTAATTCCAAGGTGGCTTTTCTGGTGAATCTGTTCAATTACATTTTTCTGCATGGATTTAGGAATAATTACTTTTTCACCTTTCAACATCAGTCCTTCAAAATACGAAATCTCATCTCTGAAATTCCAATAATGAGTGATGCGCGGATTTATTTCCTTTTTGTTTTCAGGCCATCCCCTTAGAACTGTGTCTTTCAGAATATTTAATTCCATGTCTTTAAGCGTTTCCTCTTTCAATTCTGAAAGTTTTCTCTGCGAGCAAGGAAGATTTTCTATAGAGAAAATACTATAGTCGGAATCACAGATAGGACTTTCATCCTGCGAAACACATGCTCTACTCAAAGTGTCTGCTATCCATAACTCACGACCGCTTTTATAATGTACTCGTAAGTCATATTTCTGTACTTTCAACATCATTCTTTGTATTCTAGGTGGCATTTGAGCTAAAGGCTTTTTGAATATGCTCTCTAAAGGTCTATGATCAGTTTCAACATGTATAGGACCCTTGGCATATATGTATTCATGAAACTTTGTTGCTCCAAATACTATTGCTGCCATCTCTTTCTCTATCTGAGCATAGTTCTGTTCAGATTTGTTCAAAGCCCGGGATGCATATGCCACTGGATGTCCATTCTGAAGAATACATGCACCTAGTGCATCCTTTGAACTATCTACAGATAACAATACATCTTCATTTTCATCATAAAACTGTAATACAGGTGCTGTTGTGATAGCCTTTTTTAGTTCATTGAAGCTTTTCTTTTGGGAGTCTTCCCAATGCCATTCAACATTTTTCTCCAAAAGCTGTCTCAGAGGCTGATTTATACCTGATAAGTTTGAAATAAACTTTCCAAGGTAATTAACTGTACCCATGAACCTTTGTAGCTCTTTTTTATTCCTTGGTTCTGGTATTTCCATTATTGCTCTTATTTTTTTAGACTTTGGCTTCAACCCTTCAGTACCAAATGTATGTCCAACATAAGCTACTTCTGACAGCCCTATTTTACATTTGCTTTTGTTCAGTTTCATATTGGCTTGTTTTATTCTGTCTAAAACAGCACAAAGACGCTCATTATGCTCTTTTTTTATCTTTTCCCCAGATCAATATGTCGTCGGCAATAACTTCACAACCTTCAATATTTTCCAGTATTTGTGAAACTGCTCTTTGGAAGACTTCACTCGAGCTTTTTATTCCGAACGGCAATCTAAGATATTTATATCTTCCAAATGGGGAATTAAATGTAGTGTACGTCTGAGAATCTCTAGTGATTTTTATTTGCAAATATCCATTTGATGCATCTAAAACACTGTATATTTTAGCATTTTTCACCTTTGCTGCGACTTCTTCAACAGTTTTCATTGGAAAGTGTTCTCTTAGGATACTCTTATTTAGCTCCCTTGGGTCTAAACATAGTCGTACATCTTTATTTGGTTTTTCCACCACAACTAATGAGTTCACCCATTCAGTAGGTTCCGTTACTTTTTGAATGACCCTCATTTTTTCTAGTCGATCAAGCTCATTTTTCACCTTATTTCTCAATGCATACGGGATCTTCCTTGGTGGGTTTATTATCGGTTTTGCATCTTTTTCCAAACGAATTCTATATTCAGTTGGTAAGCATCCAAGGCCTTCAAAAACGTCTTTGTAATTTTCAAGAATTTCTTCACTTGATGTATTTTCACAGTTTAGACTAAATAGTCTGGAAATTAAGTTTAACTCCAAACATGCTTTTAATCCAAATAAGGGTGTTGATTTGTCCTTCACTATCTCAAATTCTATAGGCACATACTTGTTTTTCGTTGATACAAGCAATGTAACTTTCCCCACAGTGTTCAATCTGTGACCCGAATATGATACAAGTCTTGACTTTGATGGTTTCAGTGGCCTGTCACTAATCTGATTGTAAATATGCAATGGCAATACATTGCACTGTGCACCAGTATCAAGTTTCATACTGACAGATTTTTTTACATATTTTAACATTTACTTTCCAGTCACCAGCATTCTGATCAGTTTCCACAGAATCTAAGAAAATGTCTGTGTCACTGTCATTTTCTTGAAGCTCATGCATCTTTTTACTTCTACATTGTCTCATAAAGTGATTCTTCTTTTTACAGTTCATGCAGATTTTACCAAAAGCTGGGCACTTACGTGGCTCATGCTTATATCCACATTTTCCACATTTCTGTTTTTGTTGGGAAGCAGCTGGTCTATTTTCAGTGTTTTTCATCAGTTTATTTTTGTCAGATTTCTTTCTAACAAAGTCAATGTTACTTCCTGAGGCTCCTGCCGAGGCTGTTTGTAACACTTTTAATTGTTGTGATGATGCTTCTGCAGCTCTGCATATGTCAACAGCTTTCTGCAAGGTTAGATCTGTTTCCCGAAGTAATCTGCTTCTTACAGTATCCATAATTACACCACATACAATTCTGTCTTTGATGAGAGAATCTGATAACTCCAAATTCACATGATTTGGACAAAATTCTTAATTCTGTCACGTATGAGTCAATAGATTCTCCTTCTTTCTGGTTTCTTGTATTGAACTGGTGTCTCTCATATGTCACATTACACTTCGGAGTGCAGTATTTTTCAAACTTTGACAACACTTTACTCATTTTCTTATCATCCCCTTCATTATCACCTTCTTCATTCCATCGAAATGTATTGAAAATTTCAATAGCATCAGGTCCAATGACATGAAGTAGAGTAGCACATTTTATATTCTCGGTAGAATTGCTAATTCCTGCCGCTGTAATATAAATCTCAAATTGTTGTTTAAATTTCCTGAAATTGTCCTTCAAGTTTCCAGTTAACAACAATTTTTCTGGAGGATGCAAATTTTTTGCCATTTTTTACGGTAATCAGTTAATCAGAATGTTAATTAATAATATTAATTAATCCAGTTGACTTCTGACACCATGTAATGTTTGTGGGCTATGAGACACTCAGAACAATGTATGATTATACAACTTTAATCTGTGATTACTAAACAGCTACACTACATAACAGATACAACTCTAAGACTAACTCAGTATCAAAGCAACAGAAAAACTATACTTCCAATTATAAGGTATTATAGACTTGCTGAAAGTACATTTCTTTACACAACCCTTTTTGGACCGACACTCGATCACCGACAAAATTCGGTATCAAGATAATTTGAATGGCACAAAACCTTCGCTCAAGAGGTACCATTTAATCAGAAATTATGCACAAACATTGTAATTAATGCTTCGAAAACATATGTAACGGTTATTTGTTGGAATCGGCTCACTGAGGTGATTCTAACAAATATCCAAAACAAATGTTTTATAGGGAAATAAATATAAAACAAGGCCTTTTCACCTATCATTCTGCTTATTAACGAGTCTTTACAACAGCAAATTCAGACACCACAGAGTGCGGGTTATGTCCAGGGTCTATACTGTTTGCCACTTTCCCGGCAATTTTAGACACATCAAATGAATAGTGAAAACAAATTCTTTAATTTTGAGGCATGCATGTAAAGAAAGGAGTTACAATGTGTCTCAATATTTATGAAGTTCAAGATTGGCACTGCATTGGTTAGGCTAGCAGGTATCGCTAGAATCTATTTTACTTATTGTAACGGTCTCCTGCACAGTAGTTAACTGCCTAGGATTGGCCGACAATACTGTACAACAATAATCATTGGTCTAATAGTTTTTTGAACGTCGCTTTAGATGCGTTTAATATTGTCTTTGATTATGTCTGTTCCAAGGTCACTCTATGCCATGTTTGCACATTTATTTACCTTTTTAGCCTTGTCGTTCTCTATAAAAGAAGGAATGACAGCATTTCCAAGATCAATAATGGTATCTAAGATCTCATCAATGTATGCTGCTTCAACATTATTCTTTCCGTATAAACCTGAAGTGGAAAAGAAAATCGGGTGTTGAAGGAGAGGTATGCTTTATAATATCTCTGTCATAAAACAAAATAACAATGCCTCCACTTACTGGACTCACTAAGTCAAGCTGGTTGTGTCACGATATTGAAACAATACATACATACATACATACATACATACATACATACATACACGCATGCATGCATGCACGTACGCACGCACGCACTCACGCATGTACACATGTATGCATGCATACGCATACATACACACACACATACATACATACATACATACATACAAACAACTTGTTTAGGAGGAGTATTTTTGGTGAGTATTTCTTATGTATCATCAAGAAACCTGTTTTATTGGTACTCATTAGAAGCGCCTTGCCGAAGCGCTTCTAATGAATATCCGCAACTTTGGGTTTTAGGCAGAACAGGAAAAAATTATTCCCAAATTATCATCAAACACCCCTCCTTAACAAGTATTCATCCATCCATCAGTCCACTTGTCTATGACATTAATTGTCTTCACCATCAACTAAATTAGCCCCTGCCCCTTTAATCAGTAAAAAAATTTGCTAGTATGGTAATAATTGCATGGTTGTCACTGGATACAGAACAGACCACTCAGGCATTATATTAAAATCAAAACTAAATGAAAATGAAAGGGGCAAAAACTACTGGAAGTTTAATAACTCGCGCTTAAAATATGGAGAATACGTTAAAGTAGTTAAAAAGATAATAACAGAAGTTTTTGTTTGAGATTTAAAAAAGACGAGATACACAATAAAACAATATTAATGCTCGAAATAACGGCAACAATAATGACAATAATACTGAGGCGGCTAATGATACAAGAAATGGTAAATACAAATAATGATGGGTACACAATAAATGACCAATTGCTTTTTGAAATGATACTTCTAATGATACGGGGAGCAACAATAAAGTACAACTCTAAGAAAAAGAGAGAAAAAGAAAAAAATAACAAACAATTTGAAGAAGAAATAGCAATATTATAAAAAATATGTCTGAAGACCCTGGAAAAATTCAATGCTGAAAGTTCTGAGTTGATTAACTATTAGAAGAAAAAAAGCTAAGATTAAAATAGATCAGAAAAACTGTCATTGAAGGTCTTATGGTCAGATCAAGGTGTAGGTATGAAGAACTAGGTGAAAAGGCAATTAGCGACTTTTTTTTATTTAGAAAAGCGAAACTTCACAAACAAAGTCATAACAAAGATAATAGAGGATAACGGTCATGAATGCACAAAAACAAATGAAATTCTAGAAACTCAAAAGAATTTTTATAAAGATTTATATACAGAAAACATAGTGACCGATAACACACCAATTTAGAATGTATTAGGGGAAAACCCATATAAACTTTCAGACAATGATGCAAGGGAGCTAGAGGGAGAAATTACATATTCAGAGCTGGAAGAAGCCTTAAGAAATGTGAAAATTTAAAAAAAAAAAAAAAAAAAAACAGGAAGTGATGGTTTCACAGCAGATTTTTGTTTTACATTTTCTTCGTTGATTTAAATACCTTCATACTTCAATCATAAAATTATCTCTAAAACAGGATCTTAATCAGTCACACAAAAACTTGTTATAATTACATGTCTTCCAAAGCCTAATAAATCTCCTTTTTACTTAAAAACTGAAGGCCTATATCCTTACTAAATGTAAACTTGCATCATCTGTTATTGCCCCTCGTTTCAAGACAGTCTTGCATGGAACTATACATGAAGACCAAAAAGTTCATAGCTGGAAGGCTTATAGGAAAAACATTCGCCTAATACATGCTACCTCTTTGAAACTAAGCAATCAGAAATACCAGAACTACTTTTGTCAATTGACTTCCAGCAAGCTTTTGAATTTGTCTTGTGAAAATTATCCATAAGACCTCGGAGTTTTTCAACTTTGGACCATCTTTCAGAAAATGGTTTTCTCTTTTTCAGTCGGGGGCTGAATCATGCATTTTAATGATCACATGACTGCTTACAAAGGGGCTGTAGACAGGGGACCCTATTTCCCCAAATATTTTTCTTTTGTGTGCAGTTCATGGACATATATTCAATAAGGGATATTAGAATAAATATAAATATTTTAAAGTTGAGTCTATATGCCGACGATACAGAACTGTTTCTAGATGGAACAGAACAGTCATTAAGATAATCTTTAGAAACATTAACTACATTCTATCACATGTCAGGGCTAAAGTTATTATAGATAAAACAAGGGCAATATGGATAGAAAGCATGAATAAAATGGATTGGGACCCTATTAAAATTTTAAGGGTGACTTTCAATCCTGACATCTTTGATATATAATGGAAATTAATGCTCCTGATATATATCAAAAATTTAGTAAGGTCATAGCAACATGGTAAAAGAGACAAATCACTTTGCAAAGTAAGATAACAATTATAAAAATCACTTGCTATCTCAAAGTTTGTTCACTTATTTATAGCTTTACCACACCCTCCTGCTGAGTTGATAAAAAGTTAATAAATTGTTGTTTTTTTTTTTTTTTTTTTTTTTTTTTTTTTGTTTTTTTTCTTTGTTTGTTTGTTGTTTTTCTTTTTTTTTTCTAAATTTCTTTGCAATCTAGGACCAGACAGGATTAAAAGAAAAATATCATTAAAAGCTTGTCAGATGGCGGACTGAAAATGGTACATATAGAAAATTCCATTCATGCACTGAAAATAACTTGGTTGAGAAGACATATCCAACATAGTATATGGAATAAATTGTCAAAGCGCAACATAGGTTGCTCGTCTTTGTTTATTATAGTGATTAATTTGCTTTTTGTTTTTCGCTTTGATGCATTGACTGAGTTGGGAGCCTTTATGCGAACCGAATTTTTATGTGTTTCTATATTAAGAGTAGCATCGGAACCCAGGGTGAAGTTAGCTAGCTGTAAAAGTGCTTTAAATTCTACTGACCGTTCTAAGGCGGTGGTCCCGATTTTAGTCTTACTCTTTGTTGCTTTGTGGTTTATTCTACGAGGCGATTTGTTGTCTTTCAATGTGTCATTTTCTTCTTGTGTTTTTCAGTCCTTTTAGTATTGCGATTACCTCGCTTGGGGAAGAGAGAGCAAATCTTAGTGCTTTTCGTACGTTTGTTCGATTTGTGCTTGTTTGGATTTGTCGGTTTCCTCTTCCTCTTGGGGTCTGGGAAGGGCTGCGGTTTGTGATTGTGGCACTCCCTGGACTTTTCTCTTACCTTTTCTTGATCTATACTTTGGGGGATGCATGTGCAAACTCAAACGTAGGCGATACAAAACCCATTTTGAAAAGATCTCCTAAAAAGTTGGATATTTTCATAAACGAGTGAAACATTGAAAATTTAGATTATGTATTAAATTCTTCTATTTGGGTTCAATTCTAAGCTTAATCAAGGGCTTTTTTTTCTTTTTATAAAATATTGGTATGATATGGGGGTAAGACAAGTACTAGGTTTAATAGCTGAAACATGACAGAAGTATCAATTTAATGATTTTAAAAATAAATATGTTAATAGTATTTTCTTAGATGATATGTTTCTTTTAAGAAAACTACCAAGAGCATGGGCCAATAAGATAAATGAAAGTAGAATAATGTGTCAAAACATTAAATGGAAAGTTGCAAGAAACTGTTACATATGATACCTCATCAAAAATAAAAAAAAAGGAAGTAAAGTCTTCTATGATGTTCTAACAGGAACTTAATAAGCAACTCTTCCTTCAAGAAAATGGATAAAAATCTTAGGCATTATTGGCCAAGATGAGTGAAATTGATACAATGGTTTACTGTAGGACATAAAAGAGATGAAACTGCAAGAATTTTAGTGTAAGATAAACAATTATATACTAGTAACAAAATCATTTCTGTATAAAATAAATACTATCGAAAATGACAGCTGCTTTTTGTGCGGCCAGCAATCAGACACAATACCTCACTTTTTCATGCATTGTAAGAAAGTTCAAAACTTTTGGTCATCGCTAAAACATGTTTCAAACACAAACAAATCTACTTCAAATGAGTTTAAATTTCAATATTTTCAAATTAAGCTAAAAAGGAAAATAATTTGCTGAATTTTGTATTTGTTCGATCGGTTTGAAATTGTTTTTATTTATTTTTTTTTTCATAATGTGTAGACTCGCAAAAAAAAAAAAACAAAAAAAAAAAAAAAAAAAAAAACGCACAAACGGTAAAAAATCTTTAGCAAAACTCCTGAAGCAAAAAAAAAAAAAAAAAACAACAAAAAAAAAAACTGATTTCAGGTAAGCGAACGATAGTGTATTGTCGTTGTACCTGTCACCGGCATACACTAATTTTTGGTATTCGGTAAGCATGGCCCGCGCCCATCGGGACCCGCGAAATAGATGGGCTGCCTAAAGTCTCCATGGCAGAGCTGCTAGTAACTAAGCTGGAACCGAATTCATGTGATCGGGTCGGGTAAAAGTCCCAAAAGTTTGGAGGCAGGCAGTGTCTCTAAACGACTGAAATATTGTTGATTGGGGACGCTATATCGCAATTCATGCAGTAACCTCAGATGTCAAGCTTGGTCTAAAATCAAATTCAGCTATATCTAATTGCATTATAGTGAATCTGAACTGACAACACTGAATTGGTGGTTTATAAATTCAAATAAAGAATATGTGTGTTCAGGATGTTTAAACATGTTAGAGAAATATAGGCAGGATAGGTATGGATTCTTTTTTTTTTTTTTTTTTTTGCATTGTTTTTATTTACATTATACCATAATTATCAGATTTATAATTTGGACTTTGCATAGGCTTTCAAGCGGGCCCTACTTTTTTGTGCTCAAACTTTTCCCTTCTTTTTTCTGAAAATGTCCCATTGATACAATACTTTTTAGTCCAAAAATGTTTGAAGTGACCAAAAGTTGTATTTCGTTTTTCCTCGCTTGCTTGGAGTTTGTAAAAATCAGATCAACTTAATCTGAGCAGCCGCATGCAAACGTTTATAACATATTTTTACTTCAGTTGTAACTCCATCATGAAAACATACCAATATAATTTTGACCCCCTGAAACCCCATTTTTATATAGTAAAACTGGGGTTTATAGGGGTATACATTATTTTTCTTACTTCTGCTCAAAAACATAGATTGTGGGTACTCATTAGAACTGCCTTACTGAGGCAATTCTAATGAGTACCCACAATCTATATTTTGAGCAGACATATGAAAATATCAGACTTTTTTTATCCACAAATTTTTCTTATTTGGTTAAAAAATTTTCAAAGTATTTGAATAGGCATGTTATCGTAATGCCTATTTTGGAAAATTTAATTTGAATTTTTCTTTCCATGGTAATGCAGTATTTTTGTTCAGAGAAGACACTATTGCTTATACCATCTTTTTCTAGAACGTTCTTACTATCTTTACTTAGCATAATTGAAATGTCTACTTTTGCCCTACTCATAACGAAAACATACCTATTCAAATATACTGAAAATTTTACCACCAAAAAATGAAAGTTTTCAGATTAAAAATTGTGATTTTTTTCATATTTCTGCTCAAAACTAGATTGTGGATACTCGTTAGAACCGCCTTGAGGTGGCAGTTGTAACGAGTACCCACAATCTATGTTTTTGAGCAGAAATACGAAAAATAATGTATACCCCTGTAAACCCCAGTTTAACTATATAAAAGTGAAGGGGGTAAACATTATATAGGCATGTTTTCACGATGTTTTTAAAAATTTTGAGGCCTACTTTATATCTACTTTTTCACTGGAGGGCACTTGAAAGCCTGTTTGTACATAAAATTTACCAAATTGGTTTGCCTATCCATAGATGTGTCTAAAATACTGACAGAATGGCAAGCAGTTTGATCTGGTTCTACTCTACACTGTTTGCTCAGACTTTCTAGTCAGAATATTTAGTATAAATATTTTATCCCAGGACCACCTACTTTGTTTTTGAGGGAAAGCATGAAAAATGATAGATTTCACCAAGAAAATTAGGTAGGATAGGGTTACCCGAAATACACATATATTTGTTTTACTATTTGGCTTAGTGTAGTAGTGAAATGTCCATATATATGACAAAATTATACTGCCTTGCAATACAAGCCAGCTCTTTCAGAGGTGGACAGCGGAATAGCTGAGTGGTTAGCTCACCGATCACAGGGTCCCAGTTTAAAACCCGGAATTCAGCTTTTGACTACATATATGCTATAAGCTGTTGACTCAAATCTGTGAGATAAGGCAAAGTTTTAAGGGAGATTTGACAAAAATCTGTATGATTTTCTTAACATCACTGAGGAGCTCTTCAATTATAGTCTTAAGTCTTTTTTATTTATTTTATTTTTTTTTTCATGTAAGAAACTTGTGAAAACCACAACGGTGTGTGATCTATGCTTATGTCTTCATAAAATCTGTTGAAAAATGGTCTGAAAATTCTTCGAGATTTGAATTTTTTATGGAAATTGCTTTCCAGATTGGGCACAATGTGAGATATGGCATCTATGTTAGACTTTTGGGCGCTTCATTGCATAGAGCTTTTCATTGTCATTTTTCCACTGTCTCGATATGACATAAATAATGTTGAAAGGGTTTTAAACACCAAACCGTCAGCATAATAGTGACGTGGTCGAATGTTGGCCTTTCATGCAAATTGCCTGTGTTTGATCTCTGGCAGCGGCACTGACGATTAGATTTGTTTCTCCTGTAACAATAACATAGAATAACATTCAATTTCTGTTAGGGAATTTAACAAGCAGAATAGTTGGTTGTGTCTAAGCCCAAATTAGTATTTTCTCTGTAGTATAACTAAAGAACTACACCAGTTAAACTGAAAAAGAAAAAGATATGGGTCCCCTTAATCCTGGAATTTTATTTAAAATTTCAAAATCCTGTCAGTAACTGTTTTTGACTATATGCTAAGACTGGACAAAGGTATAGTCAAACAACCACAAAGTTTTATTACCCTCCACCTTCTTTAAAGTTTGGAGCATTACAACTTGGTCCATTTGTTTGGCTCACCTGAGCCAAAGGCTCAGGATGAGATATTATGATCCGTCAGACCACTACTTTCAAGGATTTCTCCTCTGAAACCCCTTGGTCATTTTTAGCTTGCCTGTACAAAAGTACAGTAAGAGCTATTACACTACTACCGGCATTGGCGTTGGCATCAGCATTTATTAGCCTTGCGAGGCTTGGCCATCCATAATTAGTTTGTGAACATCTCAATAAATGAAACTGTCAAATGCAACGGGGTGTAATTAATGTGTACACCTCATAAAATAATAAAGGTTTCAGGGCTCCAGATAAGAGAGAGAAAAAAAAATAAAGGTTCTTAGGTTTTTTAAAGCTGCTTGGAATATTTTGATAATTTTTTTGTATGCTGATATATATTTACAAGTTCTAACCAATGATATTGTCAAAAGAGATTTCTTTTTAAATAGTGCACTGCTGAGGTGTAACCGTCCCTCACAATTCATTTTATATCGCTTGCACGTGTATTGGACCATGGCTCAAACGGCAAGTTCGTTGTCCATAAAGTAAAAAAACTAAATCGATGTTCGGAGGTTCGATCCCTGTTACAGTCTTTTTTTAACTCGTAAAAATATTTTTATCTCTGTGCGAGCTTTTTTTTTTAATATATATATTTTGTTCCTTTCTCTTTTCATCTAAATCACCTAAATGTGAACATTCTTATGCTGTTTTAACACTTACCACGCTATTGACAGATTCACCACTCAACAAATTGATGTGTTTTCTTTTTCTTAGTTTCCCCCCACAAAATAGGATTCAGTCAATGAGACAGTTTGTATGAAATGTCGAATTCTATTTTTTGGGAAAAATAAGGAAAATATTTCAAAATGTTTCTGCCGAAATATTTACCGAACAGACAAAAAAAAAGTCTTTAACGCATATATTGATGAGCTCTTATTGCATTCGAATAGCAAAGGTCAAGATCAACATGTGCATCCGAATTTCTGGATTGTTTCGGTCTATTCATTATTCTTTAGTATCCATTAGTTTTGTAAGTGGACGAAGGCCCTGATCAGACTGAATGATGATAAAGTGTTGAGATAATGACGTAATATCTTGTTGTTTATTGCTAAGAAATAAAAGAAAGAAGAGAAAAAAAAATACCATGTTTATCCTAAACGTTCTGACACCTTACCATACTTGCTACAAAAATTTAACAAGTTATTCAACTACCTGTTTATTTATCTGGAACTGCCAGATGAGAGACATTCAGTAACGACTCTAATCACTCTGCGTTCTGCTCTGGGCCCACACTGTTTGCTCAGACTTAGGGTAAATACGGTTAGTGCCAATTAGCCGGGGTCCTGTCTAATAGTGTATGAACAACAGATGCAATAACGCCCATTTAGCTGTTTTGTTGTTGTTTTGTTGTTGTTTTTTGTAACTGGGTATGAATAAAAAACATTAAAAAATAAATAATTTTTAAGCTACAGTTGATATAAAAACTCCAAAATAAAGTACTTAAAAAAAAAAAAAAAAAAAAAAAAAAAACACACACACACAAAAAAAGCAGAAAGACACGGTGACAATACAACAATTTACTGTATTCAAGACAGTTATACCCCAGTGACGTATCCACTTCACCACGCTGTCCGTTATTACAGAGTATTGTGTATATGTTTGCTATTCTCGTGGCACTATCGGATAAACCCGAAAATGCCCGAGATGATATTTTTAGTTTTGCTTATCTAAAAACGGATTTTGAATGAACTCGTCCAACAACTTTTGACATGACAGTAAACTTTCATCGGGTTACGATAAATGAGCACTCTCAACAATAGAAGTTTAAGGGCTCCAGAGAAGAGATTAAAATCATTAAAGGTACTTAGGTTTTAAACCACTTGGAATTTTTTGATAATTTCTTTTGCATGCAGATACATATTGACAAGCTCAAACCAATGACATTGTCAAATGCTAGATTTCTCTTGTCATCAAATCACGCCTACCAAACGAAAGACTGCGTAACCATCGGTTAAGAACGTGAAACAATTAGAGCGACATCGGTTAAGCATTCGATGACTCAAAAAAGGTAAACAAACTTTGCATTGTCTGTGTTTCATGAACGATATAAATGTTTTGTGGAAATTCTTTAAATAACGGGGAATTGCATTCAACAGTCCATTGATGTCGGTATCTGTGGAGTAAATCTCAGACCACCTGCTTCATGCATATTGGCTGAATTATATTTCGCGTGCTGAAGGTGTACAAAAAGCCATAAAAAAAACACGTGGAATTTCTTGATGTTTATTGTCCTTTATTTAAATTTGCGCTCTGCTAGAGGTGCAGCAAATCATCACGTACGCACGATAGATACATATGATTATTTGTGTTATGGATATTTTGGTTGTCAATGCAGCATTGTCGAGAAATCGATACGGTAAGGGTCAAAATGGGTGGTTACGCATTAGAGCTATATTTATAATAATAACAAACTTACAGTTCTAATCCACTTTTCGACCCTTCCCGTGTCGATTTCTCGACAATGCTGCATTAATTGACAATCAAAATATCCATAACACAAATCTTTCTTAGGGTTCCAGGTAAGACGAAAACAATTCTTTGAGCTCCAGATAATAAGAGATAAAACAGTATTCTTTTGACTCCAGATAAGAGCTATAGCCAATAGGGTTGTTTGGGATCCAGATAAGAGGAATAAACAATAAAGGTTCTTAGGGCCCCAAGAAGAGAAATGCAAAAGTAGTAGTTCTTGGGGCTCCAAATTAGAGGGATAAAACAACAAAGGTTCTTAGAGCTCCAGATAAGAGTGATAAGACAATATAGATTCTTAGGGCTCCAGAAAAGAGATTGAACCAAAGAGCTTCTTAGAGCTCCTCATAAATAACACAGCTAAAACAATAGAGATTCTTAGGTCCAGATAAGATAGAAAAAAAAAACAATAAAGATTCTTAAGGTTCCTGATTTGAGAGATAAAACACTTTCTTGCATACCAGAAAAGTGATAAAACAATAAAGATTCTTATGTTCCAAGGGTTAATTTTTTCTGACAGGTTGTAGACAAATACAAGACATTTTGGTTGTCTACCTCTTTTACCAACTGAAAATAAATAGTAACTAGGGTTTTCTCTCAGAGTTTAAAAATGAGGGTTCCAGGGACTCACTGCAGTGAAGTTAAGGAGTCCTTGATAAGACTTAGATGGGCGTTGTTTTAAAGGGGTTAAGGCTCCAGATAAGAGATAAAACAATAGAGATTATTAGGGCTCCAGAAAAGAGGGATAAAACAATACAGGTTCTTATGGCTAAAACAATAGAGGTTCTAAGGCTCCAGATAATACAGAAAAAACAATAAAGATTCTTAAGGCTCCTGATTTGAGAGATAAAACACTTTCTTGCATACCAGATAAGTGATTAAACAATAAAGATTTTTATATTCCAAGGGTTAATGATCTGACAGGTTGAAGAAAAATACAAGATATTTTGGTTGTCTACCTCTTTTACCAACAGATAATAAATAATAATCAGGGTTTTCTCTCAGAGTTTGAAAATGAGGGTTCCAGGGACTCACTGCAGTGAAGCTAAGGAGTCCTTGATAAGATTTAGATGGGCGTTGTGTTAAAGGGGTTAACTATTACCGAAATATGAATAATTCTTGTTATTTAGGTGGCAGACACATGTAGATTAAAATACAAAGCCATAAATAAAAAGAAAATATTAGATCAATCATCTATGCATTACTCAAGACCTATGAGGGTCCAGAATATGCGGTTAGAACGACAATGTTGATCAGTAGTTTCTCTTGATTGTTTTAGAATGCGGTATCAGTAAAAGGCAATGTCACAATGCCATGTTTGTGTATCAAACAGCAGATTTTTAGAATGCCTAGTTTCTTTAATAATTGTAAGTTTATTGTCATTTTGACACAAAGTTCAACAGGACGGCATTCATTTGGAGATTGGAGAGGATATACATGAGATTAATGTAGATTTTGGTCATTGAAAAAAAAAAGGAACTTTTGTTTATGATTGAGTTTGGCCGCTCCACCTATGTAGCAAGTAATGATAACTGAGACGCACGGATATAGGTAGCACCTATTAAATTCGTATTAGTCAATTTATACAATTTATACATTGCAGCAATGCTTCTGTAAACGACAAAGGTGTGAACCGAAAGAAAGAACAAAGTACGAGAACGTAATGGAGTACGTAATTATGATTCTTTTTTTTCGGGACATTCATTTATTTCAAACTGCATTTATAAATCTACCCAGTAAATATTTTAATTTTGGTCAGTTATTACTGTCCTCTGTGGTCAATACAGGTGAATTGTATAAGCGGCTTCGTTGTACTCACTCTTCGAACTATCTCAGACACCGCTGGTTCAGTCAGAACCCAATCTGATCACCATCGGGTTGGAACTATTGACGTTCGACTGTAATTGGTCCACGCGGCAACTCTGCATATATGAGCCGTCGCATGGCAAAATCAACAAAATCACCTGTGCACCTGTAGAAATCTTAAACCCTTAGCAACCCATTGAATTCGGAGTCAGACTGATCAAACGGCGAATATCCATGTTGACCCATTGGGTTTTGCATGCGCTGGCTCATATGGTTAAACCGTCCGAACTCAGCAGGCCGAATCTTCGACTCTAACGGCGCAGTGGCTAAATTGCTGTAACTCAACCTGGCATTTGGGGGGTTGTGTGATCGATCACCGGCCAAGCCATACCAAAGAATTTAAATATGATATTGCTGTAGCTTCTCTTTCGCTTGGCGCTCAGTATTGAGAAAACGGAACTGGTCGGCCTGGTATAACGTGATTGGGTGGACTGTTGCGTCATGATGGTGCGGGGTGGTACGTCTGGTGCGGGGTATTTTAGTGAGGCAGCACTCTCAAGGTGAAAATTGAGCTCCCTGTTATATAAAGACATCGTCGCGTATGACTAAAAGATCGTGACATTGAACACAGATAGAATCAAGTAAAAAATAACCTTCGAATTTTTTTAGATTGAAATCTGTTCGATGAATCAAAATTTAATTGCGCGGGTCCTTTTCTAGTTAAAACTAATAAACATTTGTGCAAGTACTGTTAAAATATTGTCAACCATAAAAAAGTAGGTAAATGTGTGTGTTTTTTTTTAAATATATAGGCATAGCAAATAAAATTAGTATCATTTGTTTAGGAAATAAATCACACACCCTAGCACGCACGCACGCACACACACACACACACACACACACACATTAGGTCCCAGGGGGTGGTAGGATATGGGAAAGTCATGCAAAGAGAAACAAAAAAAAAACCTGTTTGTACTTATTCTTGTTATGTACAGTGTTTCTATATTATATACACGTGTATTGCTATGGTAAAGAACAGTAGGTCAAGCTGATATGTATCAGCAGGCAGTGCAGACACAGACCAGACTGTCTTACAAGAAGCTGTCCGCTCGGAGTTAGCATGGGTTTGGGTCTGGGTTCATCTGTTTGTTAGTAGTACAATAAAGTTATTACTGAGAGGAATGAAAGAGGAGAGAACTATATATCTTCACTAAAACTGGTGTTAGTGCCGTGTGGCGGCCATAAAACGTCTCCACGTACTTCACTATAGTGAAATTTATATTTTCTCGTTCTTTTGTAATCATTGATACCAACCCAGGATTTTTCGGAAATTTATATAAGGGTCACTGACAAAACTAGTTAGTCTGGCTCAAAAATGGGTAAAGCAGGCAACTACACAAACGAACCAGCGCATGACAAAACCTAGATGTACATTACGAAAACACGCCTTTTCAAACATATTGAAAATTTTACAACCCAAAACGTAAAATTTTGAGATGAAAAAATCTGGTATTTTGCATTTTCCTGCCCAAAACATAGGTTTAGGGTACACGTTAGAACCACCTCGGCGAGGCGGTCCTAATGAGTACCCACAATCTATGTTTTTTTTAGTAAAATAGGAAAAATAATGTGTACCCATGTTAACCCAAGTTTTACTATATAAAAGTGGGGTTTAAGGGTGTCAAAATTATATATGCGTGTTTTCGTGATGTTCAATTACACTTGTGCGACCAGCAAAGACTCAGAACAGCACAACGAAGTCTCTGATCAGACTACGCGGATGCCCAGGCTGATCTGAGTCTTCGCTGGGCGCACATGCCATTTTGTTGGTTTTATCATACGCTGTTTCTAATAAAAGCTCATGTTGATAGAATGTGCTGCTTATGTTGGTTAATTGATAATATATATGCAAACTTACCCATGACAGCATTTTCTAGATTTCCATAGCTCCATAAAAACCCTTATTTGTCAACTTATTTTTTTTTCACAAAACTGCTCCGCTTAGCAGGCTCTTTATTTTTTTTTTCAAATATTTTCTATCATTTGATAAGCATTACCCTTTCAGGTGTTGTATTCTCTCGATAGATTAGTCAAACTTTTTATAAAAAAAAAAAAAAAAAAAAAAAAAAAAAAAAACAGAGACAGCTCGTGATTTCCTGTTTGCCTCCCTGCTCACCAATTCATATCAAAAAGAAAAAAAAAATACGAAGGGGAGCAAATTCCTTCTTTTTAGAACAGCCCAATTCCATAGGGGGAATACAACATTTTGACAAAGTTGTCTCCCTCTAAACGTGTATCAATTCCCTTTAAGGAAAGTCGTGAGTGGATTTGTTAAGCGTTTTCCAACCCTTTTATCCCTGAGTTTCTGAAATGAATCCTTCCACCTGAAATTTTGAACAAGTCCACATATGGTGCAAATAAGGGTTTCAGTCTAACGTAACAACAGAATGGCAAACAATGTAGATTCTGTTGAGACGGCTCTTTACAAGCCGTTATCTGGATGTACACTACTTGCAAAGATATCTGTTTTATCTAAAAGGGCTAAAATAAACTTTGTTTTGCCTGGAAGTGTCCAGATATTGCTTTATTATAATGCCTGGCCATTGGATTAACGAACAGTTGCTGTACTTACGTAATTCCTTTGCCACATATCTGGCAATAGCGTAACTCTGAGTTATGGTAGTTTTTCCATCAATTACCAAGACTGGCAGTGTATTTTGAGGCATATCTACAAGACGAACAGAAATAATGATAATAATAACGATAATAATAATCATTATTATTAGTAGTAGTATGCTTTTAGATCGAACACCATGGATGCATTATGAAAACACGCCTATTTAAATATAAAGAAAATTTCACCTCCAAAAAACGAAAAGTTTCAGATAAAACAACTCTGATATTTTTTTATATTTCTGCTCAAAACATAGATTGTGGGTACTCGTTAGAACCGCCTCGCCGAGGCGGTTCTAACGGATACCCACAATCTATGTTTTTCAGCAGAAATAAGAAAAATAATGTATACCCCTCTAAACCCTAGTTTTACTGTATAAAAATGGGGTTTAAGGGGGTCAATACAATATAAGCATGTTTCCCTGATGACTTCCGTGAAATAATTACTTCTTCAGCTGCAGGTTTTGACAGTCGACCCACCACTAATATACTAGTAGTTAATAGTTTAATTTAGTTTCGCACATCAAAATAAAACAGTACATGTACATATATAAAACAACAGCATTTGACATCCAGCCAGATATGGCTTATGAGACATTTACACGTGTATTATGTAATCACACATAAAACAATTTATTTATGGATTGGAAATTATCGTGACTGTTATAATCACCTGTTGTAAACGGACGGAGTACAATATGTTTAGAAAAATACGTACGTACAAAAATATGTTTACTTAAGACTTAAGCAATACTAAAAGTGTCAACGTTTGTTCTTTTTTTAAATTCAAAGATATCGCTATATTCTTTGTTATTAAAGGTGCATTTTACGTTTTCATGAAGAGTAAAAAGAACCATGGGAGACGAGACATGTGCATCAAACACTGGCCAATTTTCGATGCAATAGTTTCGTTTAATTATAATTAAGCATTACATGTGTTGACACCGTTAATGTTACATACTGGACAAAGTGAAAATAAAAAATAAACAGTCCAAATAATTTGTATTTTTTGGGGCATTCTATTTCAAAAATACTGATTCATTTCACATAGACACAATCCATTAAGCCATCATCGCCAGGCCCTTAGGCTCAAGAAACCCACCCCCACCCCGCACAGCCACCGCTACTGCACTCACACACCTTTTGAGCACTGGACTGAACAAATGCAACAGCAGCGACTACGTAAAGCAAAATGCTGGCCCCTCGAAAAAAGGCCCAGCGGCTGAAACGCCGGTTACGATTAGCCGTGTACATGTGAAATAGGTCTTTAATTGTATATTATGTAAAAACTATTAAAATATTGCTTCAGAGCTTTTAATGCAAGGTTACAGAGTTTATACAAGGACTAAGATGCAAGCAAGGTCTGCGATGGTACATCAATTGGCCGCGAAGAGCCTTCGTCTACACATTAAAAGTACAGATGGTGCTAATTTTTGTTGGAGATCAGAATTTTGCATTAGAAAAATGTGTTTTTCTCCAGATGTCAAAGCAATTAAATCTCCATTTAAAATATTGGCACACTGGAATCAGTTGTATCTGATATCACTATAAAATTCACAGTCAATAAGGAAATGTAATTCATTACATCTTCTTCTGCAGCACCATTACAAAACTTGCTTAAGCGATCACTTATAGGGGTTTTAAGCTTGGTATACCTACCGGTCTCTACTGCGAGGGGTAAATTACAGCTTCTAAATATGGCCAGAATGCGGCGGTGATCACGTCTCATGTTTAAATTTACTTATTGTTCGGGATTAAAAATAGTTTTGTATGTTCTATATGTTCTCAATTTATTGCCGTTCTCAAAACCATTTCTGTCATTAAATGATTAATTGTGCCATTTCTGTTTATCAATAGTACTTAAAAAATGTAAGAGAAAAGTCCAGGGAGTGCCACAATCACAAACCGCAGCACCCTCCCCCCCCCCCCCCCCCCGCCCCCAAAAGAGGAAGAGGAAACCGACAAACCCAAACAAGCACAAACCGAACACACGTACGAAAAGCACTAAGATTAGCTCTCTCTTCCCCAAGCGAGGTAATCGAAATACTAAAAGGACTAAAAAACACAAGAACAAAACGACACACGGAAAGACATACAACAAATTGCCTCGTAGAATAAACCACAAAGCAACAAAGAGTAAGACTAACACCGGGACCACCGCCTTAGAACGGTCGGTAGAGCAAACCACCGGGGGGGGGGGGGGTGTTAAAGCACTTTTACAGCTAGCCAACTTCACTCCAGCTATTTCAAGCACATCCCCTTTTGGGGTTCTGTGCTGTCATAAAGTCTCGCCTTCCTAGTGAGACTATAGATTTTAACATTCGATTTTCCCTGGAGTTGCCGGTATCGGAAGACCAGGTGTAAATTTTCTGAATTGTTCTTTCTGCTGGCATATTTCTAAGCCTACACCAGAGACGAACTGTTTCTAAATTTTGTTTCAACTCTGCAGATAACCAACCCATGTCGCCTTTACTAGTCAAATTAAATGCATTTTACTGACTCCAAGAAATTAACGACACGCTTTGTTCATAACACTACGACTTTTGGAAATCTCCTGTTCCCCCAGATGCCAGCACAGTAGAGCAAAACAGGTTCAACCAGTAAACATCATATGCCCTGCTTCAAGCGGACTGTTAATCCGTGTGAAAAGCGCCAAGCGCGCGGCTAGCTGACTTGATAATCTCAGTGATGGACTTTTCCATGTCTAATTATTCATTGAACCAGAATCCAAGGTACTTATAGCACTCGGAGGATTCGATAATTTTATTTCCACATGTAAACAAAATACTAGATCGTAGCTTTGTTTTATTTCTAAAATTGAAATCTTTGTTTTAGCTTCATTCACAACTAGGCGCCACTTGCCACGCCATGTATGGAGTACATTTAACATACTCTGCATACCCTCTTTCAGATAATAAAACTATATTGTCTGCATAGAGAAACAGTCTTATTTGGGTGCCATCAGCATGAATACCACAATTCAAAAGGTTAATATCATCTCTTTATAAAATTGCAAATACTGTTGGTGACAGCCCACAACCTTGTTTTACTCCCTGACGTACGAGGAACCATCCCGTCAGTGAACCGTTTATATTAACTGCACCGGAGACGTCTTTTTAAAGTGACTGTATAGCATACAGTATGCTACTATGAACAACAATTTTCAATATTTATACCACATACAGTCCCTACTGAAAAGCTTTTTTCATGTACAGGAAGAAACATGAGTAATTTTCTTTTTTTCTAAATTTTCTAATACTGATTAAATTATTTAGTGAAAATACGTGATTCTGGCAACTCCTGTCTTTCCTAAAGCCATTCTGAACATCAGATAAAACCCTATTACTTACCAGCCATTTAGCAAGCCTCCTGTTCAAACTATTGACATAAATTTTGCACGGATTTGAAATAAGTGTTTTTGGCCTATAATTAACGGGGTCTCCCTTAGATATAGGTTTTTTATAACACATTTTGCCCAAACACTGGGTACACAACAATGTTCAAAAGAATAGCTAATGATTTTAAACAAAAGGCCTACACATGACTCATTTCTGAGAATCTCGGCTGGAATATTATCAAATCCGGACGCTTTTCGAAGTTTTGCTTTGTACACCGCTTTATGTACCTCTTCATAGGTAATAGGCCTGTTAAGTGATGAAAAATCTGGCTTTAAGTGACAAGAAAGCCCCAACTTACTCGTTAAAGTTTTGCGAAGAGGCGATTTGTTTTATATTTTACCTTGTCTTATTTTGTTCTTGTGTTTTTCAGTCCTTTTAGCATTGCGATTACCTCGTTTGGGGAAGAGAGAGCTAATGCTTTTTGTACGTTTGTTCGATTTGCGCTTATTTGGTTTTGTCTGTTCAGTTACCTTTCAGTTATAAAACAATTGAAACTGCATGAGCAATTATAAGATGTAGAACACCTACGTGATTTTTGGACACAAACTGCATTTCTAACGAACGAAAAACTTCGATACTGCTCGAAGTTTTATTAGACGATAATACAGTGTCAACAAACAATGATAGTATAATGGGAAAAAGGGAAATGATTAAGAATGTTTATATAACAGTGGTAGTAATAACAACAGCTTTGATGACCAGCATCCACATAATGTGAAAAACGGTATAAAAATCCAGAAAGCACTGTGTTTCAAAAAAAGGTAAGAGAAAAGTCCAGGGAGTGCAACAATCACAAACCACAGCCCTTTCCAGACACCAAAAGGAAGAGGAAACCGACAAATCCAAACAAGCACAAATCGAACAAACGTACGAAAAGCACTAAGATTAGCTCTCTTTTCTCCAAGCGAGGTAATCGCAATGCTAAAAGGACTGAAAAACACAAGAACAAAATGACACAAGGTAAGACATAAAAGAAATCGCCTCGTAGAATAAACCACAAAGCAACAAAGAGTAAGACTAACACCGGGACCACCGCCTTAGAAAGGTCAGTAGAGTAAACCACCGAGGGGTTAAAGCACTTTTACCAACCCACTGGTTAAAGTTTTAGGAAGAGGCCATCATTGCGTCTGAGGTTCGAACCGCCGTCGTGCAATTAAAGAGTGAAGCATAGCCATCAGCAATGTTTGGATTGACAACTAGGCATGCAGTTTGCCGCATAATATCCAGGCTATAGCCAATTCTTTCATAAAGGCTAATTAGTTTTCTGAATTGGTCCGAAAAGTTAGATTTCCCAACATTTTTTTCAAAAGCTGTACACTAAATCACCGTAAAATTCTGCTTCGATATACCTTGTTGCAGAAGTGTTTTCAGACTGACGCTATATTTTTTCTACCAAGGCATTATGTCTGCGATAAAATTCGAAAACGCCTTACGAAGTTTAAAATAACGATAGCCCTGCCTAAGAAGTTTGGCAGTAAGGGCTTTATTACGGCAGTTAAAGTCACTAAGATTTGAAGAAACTCTGGCGAATCTAATAAGTTGAGATATGTATACCACATATGACGTACGCGGGGAACATCGCCATCCAGAAAAGGGAAATTGACTATATCAATATCAAGATCGTCCCGTTTATCATAAATTTTGGTGGAAACTATATTATTAGATATACATAGATTCAAACCCAAAAAAGGTGCCTCGTTATCGGAAGAATTGGCTCTATTTAATTTGAGTTCTGTAGGGTATATGCGGTCCACCATTTGGTCAAAGTAAATATTGTCAATATTTAATAAATCATCAAGGTATCTTGAAGTTGAATTGAAAGCCTCAATAATGTCAGCCTGATTTTCCCGTGAGATAGACTTCATGAAATCTCTCTCATAACAAAAACAAAGAAACAAATCTGCAACGAGAGGAGCACAATTAGTTCCCATCGGAATGCCAATAGTATGCCTATAAAATTTAGTTCCAAATCTAATAAAAAATATTATCCAAAAGATAAACAAGGGCATCAGAGACTTTTTAACAAGACCATAAATTGTAATTATTGTATACATCAGAAGTGAAAAAAGCACATTCTTCGTTGCTAGCCAAATATTGGGTGCTCTCCCGAATAAACGTTCGGTTAATTAAATCAATACGTTTATCTTTTATTAGATGATGGGTATCGTAGTATGCAATGTAGAAAATTATAAATAGACAATTTAGAAGCCTTAAAGTGTTTAGATTTAAATTTATTAAGCACTTCATTGGAATTTTTAATTGACCAAAAATTGTTAATTCCATCCCTGTCGTAAACAGTATTATAGTATCTAATCCAATGTTTTTAACAGCAGTAAGGCATGAATTTAGCAGTTTGGACAAAACAGTAGTCGTACATGAACTAGAATTAACAATGAAACATGCTTTATAAGGTCGAATATGAGGTTTCGGTAACCAACATAGCGTAGGAAGCCTGTCTTGTTTTTCTTTAATACTCACTGCAAACTTAGCAATAATTTCGATAGAATGGGCATTAACAATAGATCTCTTGTCAGTAGAAATTCGTTTATATATTTTGGTACTACCAAGTTCTTGTGTTTGAGTATTGATATAATGAAGTCGTCACACAACAACAACATTATTAGCAGCTTTATCAGCTGGAGCCAAAACATACTTCCTATGAAATTCTTGGATACCTTGTTTCAAATATCGAAAAGATAATTTAGGCTTAGGAGGGAGAAGATCAAGGTTATTAGAGTAAAATAACACACGTTCATTAATGATCTTAATTTTTTTTAATTTCCAGTTAGTATTACGGATAGGTTTGTTATATTTGTAACATATAATAGGAGATTCCGTGTTTTCGAAATATGAAGGTATTGCTGATATAACATTATTATCTCGAAATATGCTAGGTAAATCTATAAATTCAATACTTTTATAAATGAATGGAATTTTGATGAAGTGTCTAATGTGGTTAATTTCAGAATCAATGTAAGTACGAAGAGCAAGTAGAGTATAACATCTAGTAAGGAGAGCTGTTTCATACAGATCATGTTTTCTATCATATTAATAGCCTCATCTAACTTACGTACTGAAGAAAGCGACAGTGAAGCTAGTTTAGAAAGCATTTGATGACGTCCAGAATTTAAGAGAATATTTAAATCAAAATGAGATGACAGTTTTGTGTTTTCGCTTAAATTTCCCATTTTTGCGCTTACCATGGGATCGTGTATTACGCTTTTAATATCTAACAGGGACAAAGCATCGAAATCCGGCATTTTGAAATATTTTCTCTTCATGGTAAATATTATCATTAAATCCAAGTGGAAAAGGGATTTGTAAACGTTTAATCTATTTAAGTTCAAGTTCATGTCTTTAAAAATATTTTTTAATCTTCCGGTAGAACTGGACGTATGTATAATTTTTTCAACAGGTTGAACCAAACCTTTACTAGATGATCATGAATGACCAGCTCTCCGGAAATGTTTATAAAGAAAAGTATCAATTTTCTCAGCTTTTTTAATTTTTAACAAATGTTCCTTAAACCTAATTTTAAGGGCCCGTTTGGAGCCACAGCTTCTTTAGAAGCCACATTATCTGGATCGACACTATTTGAATGCCAGGATATATCCGGGTTCAGCAGGACTATGGTTAACATCCTAACGTCTTTATCATGCAAGTAGGAAGGATTAGTTACATGTATATATCAACGGGGTAATATATAGATGAGTAGTATTGAAGACATCCAGGAAGACACAATTACAGCAAATAGCCTACCAATGACAGCAAGATGAAGAGCAAACAAAACTACCTTTAAGTTAGAGTTTGGTGATAGACATGACGCATGTTGCAGGCCCGGAGCTGACACCCTGTTATGATCTGAATCTACCCAATAAGCATTCTATAGAAATCTATAGCGGGCCGTCATCGGCCCGTCAGGGTAGCTGACGGACCGATAACAGCCAAATGTAGATTTATTTAGACTGCTAGCAGGGTACACTGTTTGTAAAATTGTACATTTGGGGACACTGTGCATTAATTGATTATATTCCCATGTACTGTGGTATTCTCAAAGAATACTTCAGTCCACTCTCGTTATCTCAATGTCCAAGTGACTATCTGAAATACGTCGAAATATCCGTACCTCGACATGTGTGTGTGTGTGTGTGTGTGTGTGTGTGTTTGTTGTTATTTTTTTTGTTTGTTTTTTTTTTTTTTACAGAGAAACCAGAAAAATGTCAATGTTTTTATTAAACAACTGCCTTATTCAGGGCAATGACTATGAAATGTACCGTTTACATATTTGTAATCAATCAACCAGTCAGATTTTAAACGTAGCCGGGCAACAGTCACATAGGGGCTACGCCATAATGTTGTAATGTATCGCTAGCAATTTTTATTATATAAGATTAAAAGACTGATTTCCATTAGTTCAGAGCCGCCTTCAGCCCAGTCGATAGATCGTGGCACGCATTGCAGAATATATTAGTTTCAAAAATTAGATACCAACTTTTCAGTGACGTCGCAAGTTGTGACAAGCGCTTTTTTATATTAATGGGATTGGTTTTGACTTTCTGCTACAGTTATCAAGAGAAAATACAAAGTATATAATAAAATAAAACATTTTTTTACTATTGAGGTATTCTATATGACGTTGATATTCACCACTGAATACCAATATTGACCTCGGCTATCTGCTCGGTCAATATTTATATTCTCTGGTAGATATCACGTCATGTCTAATACCTCAAAATTCAACACTTGACTAGTAGAGTGCCATGTTGCAGGTTCGTACACTTAGAAATTTAAGACCTCTGCTGTATTTTTATGCTTACATTTGTGCAAAATACCACAAACATTTAATTACTTTTATTTCTCTGAGCTGGCCCCAGTCATTAAATATGAATTATTCGCTTATAAAGGTTTTAGGTGATTCGCTGTACAAAAAAAACATCTTCTTTTATTCGCCGTAATTACTGACTTTCCCTTGACAGATAACCTTGATATTTTCCATTTTTGAATGAAGTTGATTATATTTTGTTCATAGTATTTTTTCCACATTCATCACGAAAACATGCCTATATAATTCTGACCCCTTAAACCACACTTTCATATTGTAAAACTGGGGTTTACAGGGGTATACATGATTTTTCTTATTTCTGCTCAAAACATAGATTGTGGGTACTCGTTTTTTCTGCTCAAAACATAGATTGTGGGTACTCGTTAGAACCGCCTCGAGGTAGCGGTTCTAACGAGTACCCACAATCTATGTTTTGAGCAGAAATAAGAAAAATATCAGATTTTTTATATCTCAAATTTTCATTTCTGGTGGTAAAATTTTCAGTATATTTGAAGAGGCATGTTTTCGTAATGGATTTTTGTTTTTTCATGCAAAATAAAACGGTGGTCAAATATGCAAACTGTTTTGCGCTAAAATTACCCTATTTGCACCTAAAAACGACGTTGGATTCCGAGCCAGGTAACAAATGAAAATTTAAGGTTAGATTACCAAAATAAGCACGTCTTATGCATAGGCTGAAAGGCCAGCTCTAACTAGTAAGATAAATACAATTAAGAGAAATGCAAAAACTGTACAGATCTGCAACCTCTCACTCTATCCTTAACTCACCGGGGATATCTTTAACAGAAGATGTCATTGACAGTTCCCTAATTGATATTTAACAACACAGTTGCTTTATTATAAATTGAAGGCTTTGCATTTTTTATTTTTTGCTGCAGTGTCATATTTGCTTCTGCACTTCAGTTTATTTCGCAATGCGTGGACAAACATTCAGACGCAATGAGAGTAACGTAATGCGTTCATAATGTTATAACGTATCAACTGAGTGTAACACTGCGCGTTACCACGCAACAAATCTTTGATAATTAAGCATTGCCAAACTAGCTAGTAAGGAAAATATGAAAATGATTGAACGTGAGGACTTAAAAGGATCAAATTTGTTTATGTATACATAGGCTGTTTAAGAAAATTGACGCTTGTTTTTTTTGCTGTCCGTGTTTGAGGCCTCAGATCGCCATTTTGCCCTCTACTTGTTTCATCACAATTTTGTAATTACTTGATTATTTTATTATTTTCCATGCGACATCGCCTTTCAAAATTAGACCGTAGAATTACGTTATTTAACAGCTTACTGGATCTCGTTCTGGTGTTTGAACTTTATCTAAATACATGAACCAATGTTGTAATTTGACCCAATTCTAGATCAACAATAAATCCGGAGCAGGCTGAAACGCTGCGGACGTTATCAAAGAAGAATTCGGAAGTAAATGTTTTGCATCGTTTTCTAATATGTCATCCTGAACATCGAATCTGAAATTCAGCAAGAGTAGTGATTATACACTGCGAAAAATATAAAAGAAGAATTCGAAAGTAAACGGTTCATAACGAAAACATGCCTGATAATTTTACCACCAAAAAATGAAAATTTTCAGATAAGAAATTCTTATATTTTTCATATTTCTCCTCAAAACATAAATTGTGGGTACTCGTTAGAACCGCCTTGGCAAGTCGGCTCTAACGAGTGCCCACAATCTATGTTTTAGAGAAGAATTAAGAAAAATAATGTATACCCCTGTAAACCCCAGTTTTACTATATAAAAGTGGGGTTTATTGGGGTTCAAAATTATATAGGCATGTTTTCGTGATATCACATCGCTTTTCAAACAGTTACCCTGAACATCGACTCAGCATTGCATCTGAAATCCAGTCAGTGCGGTGATTAGATAAAACAATTGTTGACTTTTGAGTCAATAATTGTACACTGCTTTAAAGTGATGCTTCGCATCACGAAAACGCGCCTTTATTATTCTGACCCCCTTGAACCCCACTTTTATATAGTAAAACTGGGGTTTACAGGAGTAGACATTATTTTTCTTATTTCCGCTCAAAAAATAGATTGTGGGTACTCGTTAGAACCGCCTCGGCGAGGCGGTTCTAACGAGTTCCCACAATCTATGTTTTGAGCGGAAATATGAAAAAATATCAGACTTTTTCTCTGAAAATTTACATTTTCTGGTGGTAAAATTTTCAGTACATTTGAATAGGCGTGTTTTCGTAATGGGTAGTAAGGTAGAGGACCTAGCTGTGCGGACCAGACACAAATTTATATTTTGGAGCTGCACCAGAACTAAGAGCATCACGAAAACATGCCTATATAATGTCGACCCCCTTAAACCTCACTTTTATATCGTAAAACTGGGGTTTACATGGGTATACATTATTTTACTTATTTCTGCTCAAAAACATAGATTGTGGTTACTCGTTAGAACCGCCTCGCCGAGGCGGTTCTAACGAGTAACCACAATCTATGTTTTGAGCAGAAATTTGAAAAATATCCGAATTTTTATCTGAACATTTTTCATTTTTTTGGTGGTAAAATTTTGAGTATATTTCAATAGGCTTGTTTTCGTAATGCGAGGTTTTGATCGAGTAAAAGTAAAATTAGCTTACCCCCATACCCCCAACCCCACGAGTAGTTGTTTCTGCAGACTGTAGCATCACGAAAACATACCTATATAATTTTGTCCCCATTAAACTGGGGTTTACAGGGGTATACATGATCAGATTTTTTTTATCTGAAAAATTGTCATTTTGGGTGGTAAAATTTTCAGTGTATTTGAATAGGCGTGTTTTCGTAATGCAATGCGCTTACTCTCTTGTTTTTTTTTTTTTTTTTTTTTTTTTTTTTAACTGGGCAAGCTTAGTCCTCTAAGCGGTTAACCAGTAGGTTTGTTTTTTCTTCCGCCTTCGGCATTGCTGCTTCCGGTGGAGGTGTGTTTATCCGTCCACCTCCGGCATTGCTGCCTCCGGTGAAGGATAGAACGTACACTCTTGCAGTTCTTGTTTGTACGTATGTATGTCTGTTATTGCAAGTGTACCATTGCGTCTTGTAATTATCTGGACCCTGTTCTTCAAAACAAACGGTGTTATTAGTTAACATATCGTCAAAACTTTGATAATTAAATATGGCATATATGCTAATATTTTTGCTGAAAAATGTGAGTAGCTTTTGCATTTTCAAAAGCTACTCTCATTTTTTCAGCAAAATACCTGTGAATTAGACTTTGTACATATTAGAACAATTAACATTTTGACTCATTAAGCTAACGATGCTTTGAACAACTGGTTCCTGGTTTTCATCTTTTTCTTTCGGCTTCGTGACCGTGGTCTTTTTTAAATGATAGTTTATATTTTATAAACAATAATTATACATGTGTGTGATTATTATGGGAATATATTCCTGATTGTGTACAGCTATAGCTAAACTCTACTACATAACAAAATTGTATTACAGATAAATTCCGGTAGAGATCTTACCTGGCTTGAGTTTCGGCCAATCTTCATATTTGACTCTACTGTCTTCGTATTCGACGCCAGCTGCTGCGAACAGCAGACGAGTCATCTCTGCACGTCCAGTTAGAGGAAAATAAATTAGTTTATATTTTGACGGCATGTTGTTAAATGTTATATAAAATGTACAAATACTACTACAAATATCCTGTCTTATTTACTCCAGCAGAGCGACACTGATCGGCGTATTTGTGTTAGTGGGCTATATATTTATATACATTTTTATACCTAGCCAGTTATTATCAGCCAAATTTAGGAACAATATCTGGTACGTGACCCCACCCGTGTTTTATAGGTGGACATACAAACTATTTTACTGTCTTCCGCGATAACACTGTAGCTACAAGTATCAACGTTAGCCGAGTAAAAATGGTATGCACAGATACAGCCGTCTTGTCAACACACTATATATCAAAAGACTCTTAACCCTTTAAGCGCCAATCACAATTGCAGCAGACGACATTCGGAGTTTTATTTTGTGTTTTTAAGAATAAATTAGGCTAGGCATTTCATGTGAATCGTCTGTTAGGCAGACGATTAACATGAAATGTCAAGTCATATTTTCTCTAAGCCGGCTCAGTTGGATGCGCGTCCGACTGGTAATCAGAAGATTATTGGTTCGACTCATTCTTTCGTTGAGATTGGATCATGAAATATTTTCTGCGGTCATTCTCTCCCTTACACTGATTCAAGAAGTAGTCAGTTTCTTGCGATAGAATGTGCACAATATTGGTTAACCGCTTAGAGGACTAAGCCTGACAGTAAAAGTGTGGTTAAGAAAACTGGCCGCGCTCGATATAATCCCATTTGGTTGACTGGGCCGTAAAAGTTCAACACAAACTTATTTTCTCTGAAAATTAAAAAAAAAAAAAATGAAAATGTCGTCTGATGCAAAATAGCTTGGCGCTTTTAAGGGTTAAAATGCAATATTATTAATAGATGCACTGTGAAAAAATGCACTTCTACTAACAGAATACATCAACATACTTAGCAAATGTATTATATATCAGTTTACCTGAGCAACTGCGTTATATTTCATTAAAGATTGACATCTGCTATCACTAAGTCCGGCCTCGGTGGCTCAGTTGGATGCGCGTGCGACTGGTGATCAGGAGGTTGCGGGTTCGACTCCCGCCGGGTCGACAACATCGGCAATATTCTTTCCTGGAGATTGATCATGAAATACTGTCCACTGTTATTCTCTCCCTTCTGCTGATTCAAGACTTTCTGGCGAAAGAAACGTGCACAATACTGGATAACCGCTTAGAAGACTAAAGCCTGCACAGTAAAAGTAGTGTTAGGTAAATCGATCGCGCTCGTCATGTCCCCGTTGGGTTGACTGGGCACAAACATAAACTATCGCTAAGGTGCAAGACCGCCTCATTCTGTGTCTCTACTTCCCCTCAGGCTTTTGTTGATTCCTATTACTAGATCTTGTCAATATATTCATGAATAGAATAGAATAGATTTTATTTCAAAATTCCAGTACTCGTTAAAGCACATGGAGATGTAATACAAACATATTCGATGGCATAAGGCAGAATCAACATTACGAAAACACGCTTATTCAAATATACTGAACATTTTATCCACCAAAAAATGAAAATTTTCAGGTAGAAATTCGGATATTTCTCATACTTCTGGTCAAAACATAGATTGTGGGTACTCGTTAGAACCGCCTCGGCGAGGCGAGTACCCACAATCTATGTTTTTGGGCAGAAATAAGAAAAATAATGTATACCCTGTAAATCCCAGTTTTACAATATAAAAGTGGGGTTTAAGGGGGCCAATATTATATAGCCATGTTTTCGTGATGAATAAATATACAAAAGCATTTTCTGTTATTACCTGAAAAAAAGCATGCTTCATTTATACGAAAACAAATACGTTGTGGATATAACTAACATTATGTGGAGAATATGATACCTCAGAAAATAGGGAAATCAGCATATTAGAACAGTAGGTTGTGACCAAACCCAGCTGTACTAGCTGTTTCTTGCCAAACTTATCTTTAGGAATCCAGTGCTATAGAGAACGTGTAGCGGACCAATGTCCGGATAGCATGTCCCTGCAGTCCTTCCTTCTTATGCAAGACACGGCGTGAACAGAAATGGCCACAATCCAGCGTTCAAAATCCAGTACTACCAATAGTTATCTAATATATAAGTAATAGTCGAACATACCTCAATCTAAATCTGTACATAAAAATAATAATAGCAATAATGTTCAACATTTCTTTTCAAATAATAAACGGGCATTTCACAGTCTGAGGACATAGAGTGACTGGCAAAACGATATGGCCTATCCACATAAACATGCAAACATGTCAGTCATTGAACTCAACGCTGCATGCTACACACACACACACACACACACACACACACACACACACACACACACACATGGAATAAACACCATTAGATAAGTGCTTTGCTGATCTTGTTTTCAAAGCGTACAGTAGGCGAATACATATTTTACATCACGAAAACATGCCTATATACTTTTGACCCCCTTAAACCTCACTTTTATATAGTAAAACGGGGGTTTAAAGGTGTATACATTATTTTTCTTATTTCTGCTCAAAAACATAGATTGTGAGTACCCACAATCTATGTTTTGAGCAAAAATATGAAAATTATTAGAATTTTTTTAAAATTTTCATTTTTGGGTGGTAAAATTTTCAGTATATTTGAATAGGCTTGTTTTCGTAATGCTTCAAATTTTCTCAGACAATTTAGCAAACGTTAGCGCACAGTGCGGTAATTAGGTCAGATATGGTATTCAGATATAAATGAATGGAAAATAGCCAGCGCAGGACAAAACCTACAATAAGGTCTCTTTGACCACCAAAGACTCAGAGCAGCCTGTACATCCATCCAGTATGGCAACGAATCTCGTTATCCCTCTTTGGATAGCCTAGAAGCTTTATAAGGCACATGCGACCAGCGAGGACTCTGATCAGACTGCGCGACGCGCAGGCTGATCTGAGTCTTCACTCGTTGCACAAGTCTTATTTTAGATTGTGTCGTGCGCTTGCTCATTTTTCTCCCTTTTCACAGAAAGCAAGAATTGACATTTCATTCAAATTGTCTCCCTCGGAGACAGTTTTAATGTAATGTTAAAATATACGTGAAGATGTCCGGGAAATGCCTCAGTCATGAAACACAATCTTTAAGAAGCGCAAAAGAAGAAGAGATGGAGAAAAACAATGACAATACAAGCGTCTAAAATGTAACCACGCATGCACAAACGAAGACGAAGTAATTTAATCGTATTTTCTGTGAAAAATACGAAATTATGTGGTCATGAATGTTGTCTATTATCATTTATAGCCTGCTGGTCAAATTTTACCTCTTCAGTGTGCTTGTGCCAAGTTAGGCTCTCCTCTTTTTCAGTTTGCGCTTCAATACACAGAAAGGGTCCATAAATTATTTTGAGATTTTAAACAGAACCATAAAATATTGTTCAACTATTCAGAATGTCCAGATCATGGTAAACGTTACATAGATCTGATGAGCTGAAGATTATATTCCTCATATATCGGCGTCGTTAGGCCCTAGCTTGCAGTTGGACTTAAAACGCGTAGCATGCTGGTTAAAGCTTTGGCATAGCAGTTGACAGCATAACGAAAACACGCCTATTCAAATACACTGAAAATTTTACCACCAAAAAATGGCATTTTTTCGGATAAAAAATTCTGATATTTTTTCATATTTCTGCTCAAAACATAGATTGTGGGTACTCGTTAGAACCGCCTCGGCGAGGCGGTTCTAACGAGTACCCACAATCTATGTGTTTGAGCAGAAATAAAAAAAAATAATGTATACCCCTGTAAACCCCAGTTTTACTGTATAAAAGTGGGGTTTAAGGGGGTCAAAATTATATAGGTATGTTTTCGTGATGGTTTGAAATAATTACTCTTTTTTTTACGAAGACAGGCTCTAGCATTTCATGCAAATTGTCTCCTTAGGAAGAAAATGTCAAAGCTTTTTTTCTGTGAGAATTTGTCGTCTGCCGATTTAGCCCAGAGTGGTAGCTATACAGTTGCTGTTACCAGACGTCTGGCAGTTGCAAATTATCAATAAATGTACTGCTGCCAGACCTCTGATAGCAGCAAATTATCGAGGAATTTGGTGCAAGATGTCTGGTAGTGGCAAAATAAGTAGACATTTGCTGCTGTCAGAAATCTGGTAGTAGCAAATATTCGTATAGCGGCTACCAGACGTCTGGTGAAATAGTTGCATACTTGTATAGGAGTTTTAGACTGGTGAATCAATACTATTGGTAGGGTTGCATGAAAGTGGATATGATCGAAGGGAGGTAGAGACAAATATAAATTGATAAAATGATTTATAAATAATATTTGCTACTTGATTGAACTACAGCTTTTTTCCTTAAATTCGTCTTAGTTTGAAGTGGAATCGGGATAAGAAATAGTTTTTTTCATCTTCCGTTCTAATCATAACTTTATTAATGGTATAATAATGTATGTTGTTGTTATGGTAAACAGTTTATAGAAGGTCACCTTATTACAAATGACCAAAACAGCAAGAAAAGGTTATTCAAGAAAATATTTCGATGACTCGAACTCCAATTACTTGATTACCATGCTGATTCAAACTCGTGCTTCAGTCCCTGAGAAAGTATTCCAACAGCTACAGGTAACAAATATTTAGGCATAATTTGAGGAAATTTTTCTTATTTTGTCATGATATTGTACGCTTTTATTCATTATCCATAGAGGCAATTCTGATTACAAACACCATAACATCATAACATAATTATGAAAGAAACTACAAAATATCCCTACATTAGCTCAATTATACCACCCCAGACCCCAGACCCCAGCCCCCCCCCCCCGGCCTTCTCCCCCGCCCCCCACCCCTCACGCGCCTGACACGGTGCTATGATTAACCTCCAGTGGCACGAGCTACCTCTGTCTCGAACGAATTGTGATGGACCAAATACTGTTTGAGCCATCGAAGTTTGGCTGTACGTTTCAAAGTAAAGTGCATTACCTTCAATGACTTGATAGGGCCAATTTTATGCATATATAGACTTCTTATTGTTTCTGGATCATTTGCATCACGAAAACATGCCTATATAATTTTGACCCCCTTAAACCCCACTTTTATATACTAAAACTGGGTTTAACAGCGGTATACATTATTTTTCTTATTTTTGCTCACAAACATAGATTATGGGTTCTCGTTAGAACCGCCTTGCCGAGGCGGTTCTAACGAGTACCCACAATCTATGTTTCGAGCAGAAATATGAAAAATACCAGAGTTTTTATCTGAATTTTTTCAGCTTTTGGAGGTGAAATTTTCTATATATTTGAATAGGCGTGTTTTCGTAATGCATATATTCCACGAATCGTACACTACAAACAGCAACTGAATCATTCGAATATAAGGGGTTACATGCAACCTTCATTCTCCGACTCAATGCATAAAAGTAATAATTGCGAAGTCACTGTCTAAATACACGCATTTCACATTATAAAGACTCTTCTAACTTCAGCAGATATTTTATATACAAGCAAGCACTCAACGAAGAAATTAGGCCTTCAATATAGAAAACTCGCGCTATAAATCGGTTTGAAATAACCGAAATCCAACTGTATCAAATTTTCTGGCAGCATTTGCCACTACAAGACGTCTTGTAGCAGCAAATTTTCCGATGTTTTGCTGCTACTAGATGTCTGGCACTATGTTGTATGCAGTTTTTTTTTTTTTAATAAACTACTATTTACACCAAAGATCGAAACTATTTGGGCCGTGTTGAGTCAAAATGATTTGCATGATGCATGTCGGTGTTAGTGCCGTGTGGTGTTGGTAAACTTCTTCACTTGCTTCACTATATACAATCGAACCTCAATAACTCGAACACCGATGGCTCCATTACCATGGCTAATTCGAACTCGTTTTTGTGTCCGTACGAATTTTTCCGATAGCTCAAGAAAACTAATGTTTAGGGAAATTTTCTAAATTTTATCCTGAATTCTATGTTGTACTCATTAAAATCGCCTCATCGAGGCGATTCTAATGAGTGCACTCAACATACAATTATTGTGTAGAAAATCGAAAAGATTTCCCAAAATATCGTTAACCCTCAGTGGCTCGAACTACCCATATCTCAAATAAATTTCTATGATGTTCAAGCCTTTGAATTTCAAAGATGTTCGAGCCATTGAAGTTCGTCATTTCTCAGTTAGCATTCTGCTTATACATTACGAAAACACGTCTATTCAAGTACATAGAAAATTTCACCTCCAAGAACTGAAAATTTTTCATATTTCTGCTCAAAACATAGATTGTGGGTACTCGTTAGAACCGCCTCGGCGAGGCGGTTCTAACGAGAACCACAATCTATGTTTTTGAGTAGAAATAAGAAAAATAATGATACCCCTGTAAACCCCAGTTTTACTGCATAAAAGGGGGGTTTAAAGGGGTCAGTGTTATATAGGCATGTTTCCGTGATGTCTATAACGGACCGATATAGATTTAAGCAGACTGCTACATTGTAGCTAGGTTGTGATTAGTAAGCCCATTTCGGTATTTTTCGGCTTTTTATATGAGGAACACTAACGAGGCATAATTTACCGAAATTAGCTAGTCTGACACAGAAAAAAAATGACACTTCAGCTGTTGTGGCTCAAATGGTAAAGCGTCTGCTCTGTGACTGGTAGGTTGTAGGGTCGATCCACAGCCGAGTCACAGCAAATACTGTAAAACCTGTATTAGCTGCTCTTTCAATTGGCGCTCACCAATAAGAAAGCAGACATCACGAACACGCCATTATAATTTTTACCCCCTTAAACCCCACTTGTATATAGTAAAACTGGGGTTTATAGGGGTATACATTATTTTACTTATTTTGCCAAAAAACATAGATTGTAAGTTCTCGTTGGAACCGCCTTGCCGAGGCGGTTCCAACGTTCTTGAAAGTGACGTTAAACCTGAACAGGCAGACAAAAAAATCACTTCAGATGTTTCAAATTTTTGAGTGTATTCATTGCACTGAAGAATCTTTCCTTTTCGGAATATATTTACATACGGTTTACATTTACATAGATCTGCATTTTATTACTACTGTAAACATCACGAAAACATGCCTATGTAATGTTGAACCCCTTTAACCCCACTTTTATATAGTAAAACTGGTGTTTACAGGGGTATACATTATTTTTCTTATTTCTGCTCAAAAACATAAATTTGTGAACTCGTTAGAACCGCCTTGCCGAGGCGGTCCTAACGAGTACCCACAATCTATACTTTGAGCAGAAATATGAAAAATATCAGAATTTTTCTTTGAAAATTTTCATTTTTTGGTGATTAAATTTTCAGTATATTTGAATAGGCTTGTTTTCGTAATGACATAATGAACGTATATGCAAGTTCAATTGTACTTAAATGTATTGATCGATATGTTCATGGTTCAAAATTAAAAATATGTATATACAGTTTACAGCAATAACCGAATGAATTTAAATTCATGTTTGCATTTGTATTCATTCGATTATTGCTGTAATGTAAAACGATATCTTAAGCGTTTTGGTTCATGGGTATTACATGTACCTCAAGGTATATCGCTATTTATAGTGGTGTTAAGATTTCAAAATGGCTTGTCCAAAGAGATTTAAGTTTACTAAGTTCCTAAAGGCTTCTTAATGTCATACAGATAGTCCCTTTGCATACTGCAAGAATCGGATTATTTGCGAAAGGTACGTAGTATGTTGGCGTTAATCTCAACTGCAGCAGACAATAGTTTTCTTTTTGTTTTATTGTTCTTGTATTTGTAAAAGCAAAACAAGACGACATAGCCCCTTTGCATACTGCAAGAATCGGAATACTCGTATTTGCGAAAGTACGGAATATGATCTCAACTGCAGCAGACGACATTTCTTTTTATTATTTTTGTTCTTGTATTTGTAAAAGAAAACAAGATGACATTTCATTTAATCGTCTCCACATGAAGTGCACAGTCTTATCATCTTGTAATAATAATCATCACAAAAACATGCCTATGTAAATTTGACCCCCTTAAACCCCACTTTTATAAAGTAAAACTGGGGTTTACAGGGGTATACATTATTTTTCTTATTTCTGTTCAAAACCATAGATTGAGGCGGTTCTAACGTGTACCCACAATCTATGTTCTGAGCAGAAATATGAAAAATATCAGAACTTTTTATCTGAAAATTTTCAGTTTTTGGAGGTCAATTTATCGCTAGCGTGTCAGCCTTGTTCTTGATGGAGGAAGTCAATTAGGCTGCTTAACTTAAAATAACAGTTTTGATAATCTTGGGATCAAAGACTCATCTTAAACTGGTTAATCAAAGTAAAAGATAATATATGTACTTTACTGTCCTATAATACGCCTGGTAAACATATCATTACGAAAATACGCCTATACAAATATACTGAAAATTTCGCCACCCAAAAACTGAAAGTTTTCAGTTAACAATTCTGATAGTTTTCATATTTCTGCTCAAAACATAGATTGTGGGCACTCGTTAGAACCGCCTCGTTGAGGCGGTTCTAACAAGTACCCACAATCTATGTTTCTGAGCAGAAATATGAAAACTAATGTGTACCCCTGTAAACCCCAGTTTTACTATATAAAAGTGGGGTTTAAGGGGGTCAATATTATATAGGTATGTTTTCGTGATGTATAGACCGGGTCTACCTTTTAACCCATTTAAGCCTAGGGTCCGCTAAAAGGGACGCTGGCAAACAGTGTATACCCAGATCAGACGCCGCAGAATGCGGCATCTGATCGGGGTCTACACAATTTGTGCCGGCCTCGGTGGCTCAGTTGGATGCGCCGTCCGACCGGAGACCAGTTGTCAGTTTCTGGCGAAAGAATGTGCACAATACTGGTTAACCGCTTAGAGGACTAAGCCTGCCCAGTAAACGTGTGGTTAGGTAAACTGACCGCGCTCGACATGACCCCATTGGGTTGACTGGGCCGTAAATCCTCAACAAAAACAAACACAATACACAATTTGCATTAAATAAAGGAATTTTTCTAAAACATGGTTTCAATAAATTTAATCAGACATCCCTAATAATGGAAATGGCCCGCTCCGAAGAGTGATGGTAGAAGAGTCCATTCGGCCATGGGTTAAACAATAATATACTGCTGGAGATTATTAGAACGAACAACCAAGCTGCGCATTTGATCTTCACTATATTCACTTCAACGAATATTTAAAAATTGCAATGAGATGTTTACATTCTGGTCCCTGATTTGAATGGTATGTTGGAACCATTGCGATCTAAATCTAAAGTAAATGGACAATTTTAAGTTTCATCACGAAAACATGCCTATATAATATTGACCCCCTTAAACCCCACTTTTATACAGTAAAACTGGGGTTCACAGGGGTATGCATTATTTTTCCTATTTCTGCTCAAAAACATAGATTGTGGGTACTCGTTAGAACCGCCTCGCCGAGGCGGTTCTAACGAGTATCCACAATCTATGTTTTGATCAGAAATATGAAAACTATCAGTTTTTTTTTTTTTTTATCTGAAAATTTTCAGTTTTTGGAGGTGGAATTTTCTATATATTTGTATAGGCATGTTTTCGTAATGACTGCAAAAAAAAAAAAAAAAAAACGTCGAGAAACTTTTAACTACGTTGTCTTTATTGTTGTTGCTTTTGTAGCCGTCTGACCATTTGTTTCTCATCACGAAAACATACCTATATAATTCTGACCCCTTAAACCCCACTTTTATATAATAAAACTGGGGTTTACAGGGGTATACATTATTCTTCTTATTTCTGCTCAAAAGCATAGATTGTGGGTACTCGTTAGAACCACCTCACCGAGGCGGTTCTAACGAGTACCCACTAACTATGTTTTGGGCAGAAATATGAGAAATTAGAGAGTTTTTATCTGAAAAGTTTCAGTTTTTGGAGGTGAACTTTTCAATATATTTGAACAGGCGTGTTTTCGTAATGTTGATGTAGTTATGAGGCTACCACATCAGAAACGTTGTCATTACAAAAACACGCCTATTCAAATATATTGAAAACTTCACATTTATAAAAAGGAAAATTTTCACATAAAGGTTCTAATATTTTTCATATATCTGCTCAAAACAGAGATCGTGGGTATTTGTTAGAAAAGCCTCGCCGAGGCGGTTCTTACAAATACCCACAATCTATGTATTTTTTAGCAAAATAAGAAAAGTAAAATATACCCGCCCCAACCCCAACCCCAACCCCCCACCCCCCATCGTGATGTTCTGTTTTATGACCTGCACGCCACGGTAGTAGTAGGAATGCAGCCAGCACTGTCTGTAATCTGATAAATTTCTAATAAATACTGGCAGAATGGCTTTTTTTTTCAATTGTGGTATAAATCAAATACATGTTTAGTGTCTTTAATGATAAAATATAATCAGTTAGTCATGACAATTAAATTTAAGAACACTTACCATGTGCAGCCAAATTCAATGGCTCGACATCTTTGGGACCATGGAAATGTTTTAAAGACATGGGTAGTTCGAATCACTGAGGGTTAATCATAGCACCAGGTCAGGTGGAAAATGGGGGTTATTTAAGGATGTCTTTTCGACCATCTATATAATAATGGCATCACGAAAACACGCCTATATAATTTTGACCCCCTTAAGCCCCACTTTTATATAGTAAAACTGGGGTTTACAGGGGTATACATTATTTTTCTTATTTCTGCTCAAAACATAGATTGTGGGTACTCGTTAGAACCGCCTCGCCGATCCACAATCTATGTTTTGAGCAGAAATAAGAAAAAAAAATCAGAATTTTTTAATCTGAACATTTTCCTTTTTTGGTTGTAAAATTTTCAATATATTTGAATAGGCGTGTTTTCGTAATGGTATGTTGAACGTTCTCATTAGAAACACCTCGATGAGGCTATTCTAATAACTACAAACACCATACCTTTCATGTTTAATAAGGAACTCTCCTTTTAATGCCGAAAAAATGTTCCTATTAATACTTTTTTTAATATGCGCTATAGGAATAACTTGCATCAACATTCATCCAGTATTTTGTCTTGCTAGAGTCTTTTTTTGTGTGTGTGTCTGGGTACGGCTGGCCCCGTGGATGCTGGTCCGTGTCTATGCCTTTTCAGTCTGCGCGGTAGCGCAGCATGGCTGGGTCTATACTATGCGACATATTGGTATCTTGGTCTCCTTGCCAATAGCTTAATAATTGGTCAGCCTGCACGGTTGCGCAGCCTGAATCTTTTATTTTGCTGGCCGGTATTAGTTCCTCCTGGAGGTCTGCTGTGCCTGGACCTGTGGTATTTTTATCCGTTATGCGGCTATTCGTTAATGTTGCATGCGCACCCGGCTAAGGCTCGGATCAGCTTGCGCATCCGCGCGGTCTGATTTGGGTCTTCACTGTGCGCTCTATGGAAGGCTGGGATCATATGTATCCTTTATGCGGCCGGTGAGGACTTTTATCTGGTGCGCGAATGCGCAGGCTGATCTTGGACTTCGCTTGTCGCATACTTGTGTACTGTGGGAATTGCTGTGCATGTACCCCGGATAACTTATTTTATTGTACATTGCCGCTATTTTTTGTGTGACGTAGCTGGCGTGGCGCACCGCATCACGTTACGTTTTCGTGCGCGACGTCATCTATATTTATTGTTTATTACATCCTGAAGAAGCCGTGGTGGCGAAACGTTGATGTTAATACATGATAAAGATTATTTCGTGTTGGTGTTGATTTACTGTACCAAATCCTTTTAATACCGCGAATATTTGTTTTCTGGGCGATCAGAACAATCTCCTATGGGCTCAAAAACTAGTTCAAATCAGCCTGCTAAAAGATGTTCCAGTTATTGAAATCTTCCTCTATCTATATTATATTACTGTTATTATTAATGTTGGTTTTTAGTGTGACAACCTGTCGTCTTAAGAATGGGAAAACTTAACAAGTTCCAAGTTATGCTGGACAATGAGAGAGGAGGGGTATTTTACCCGGGCGAGGTCATGAATGGTAACGTGATCGTCGACGTCAAGGAGGAGCTGAAAATTAAAGGTAACGAACCTGAATCAGAGCAGTTACATGTATTATTTAAACCCCGGTCTTGCTGGTCCCGGATATGCAATACCTTTGCAAACAGTGTAGATCCAGATCAGTTGGCTTCTGAAGAAGCCAACTGATCTGGATCTGCTCTGTTTGTAATTTAATGTGTGGATTTGTAACGATAACCTGGGTCACTAATATGACTGGCTGAATAATTAGAAGTGGGTTTTGGCATTTTAATTTATTCAGCATGACAAGGGTAAACCTATCGTATTTTCTTTCAGTAAATTAATGGGCAGGATTGAGTAAACAGTGAAGCCGCAGATTAGGCCTCGAAAACTTTAACCTGATTCACCGTCTAATTTGTGAACATTCATTTCATGGTATTCTGCCAAACTGACGCAATTTGCAATAAAAAAAATTAATGACAGTGTGCCATTAATGGTATAAAAAAAAAAGTCGATTTTGAATTTAACATCATCTTTATATTTTCATGGTTTCCTGGTTTCAGTCAGAAAGTCGCTAAACTATTTTGGGTGGTAGTTTTAGCGTTGTACTCTTAGTATACATCATTTTGTTAGTTTCGAAAAAACGTTTAGTTAAACTGACGTTGATGACGTCATTCGTGAACAGTTACGTAATTCAGTAAGGCCTCTCGAAGTTTTTTTTGCGAAACTTTACATTTAGAAAATTATTATTCTTATAATCTTATTCATGTACTATTATGCAAATAGACTATTTTTAAGTAGTCTAACTAAATTAATACAGCACTTTGTGTAAATTACGAAAACATGCCTATATAATTTTGACCCCCTTATATCCCACCTTTATATAGTAAAATTGGGGTTTCCGGGGGTATACATTATTTTTCATATTTCTGCTCAAAACATAGATTGTTGGTACTCGTTAGAACCGCCTCGTCGAGGCTGTTCTAAAAAATACCACAATCTATGTTTTGAGCAGAAATATGAAAAATATCATAATTTTTTATCTGAAAATTTTCATATTTTAGTGGTAAATTTTTCAGTATATTTGAATACATTATTTTTCTTATTTCTGCTCAAAAACATTGATTGTGGGTACTCTTTAGAACCGCCTCGCCGAGGCGGTTCTAACGAGTACCCACAATCTATGTTTTGACCAGAAATGTTCCAATTTTCTGAAAATTTTCATTTTTGGTGGTTAAAATGTTCAGTATATTTGAATAGGCTTGTTTTCGTAATGATTACGAAAAACTCTGCTGAGGCGGTTCTAACGAGTACCCACAATCTATGTCTTGACCAGAAGTATGAGAAATATCCAAATTTTTATCTGAAAATTTTTCATTTTTTGGTGGTTAAAATGTTCAGTATATTTGAATAGGCTTGTTTTCGTAATGATTACGAAAAACTCTGCCGAGGCGGTTCTTACGAGTACCCACAATCTATGTTTTGACCAGAAGTATGAGAAATATCCGAATTTTTATCTGAAAATTTTAATTTTTTGGTGGTTAATATGTTCAGTATATTTGAATAGGCTTGTTTTTTGTAATGATTACGAAAAACTATGACTCATACTGCCCACTGTTTGCTATTTCTGATAAATCACAGGCAGTCAGAAGGGCTTAATATTTTAATGTCTGTGAGTCTGTCTAACATTGCTGGATGAGTGGCAAACATTGTAGACCATGATCAGACGCCGTGTGTCGCGGCGTTTGTTATGGCTCTACCCTGTTTGCTCAGGCCTTTACATCCCAATACTTGAGGTAAGCGCGGTAATTTGATCAAATTAAACCCCACTCTATAATTTTGACCCCCTTTTAGAAATTGGATCCGACGCTGCCATGATTTGTAATATTATTATTTTATATATATGTTTTAAGGCTAGGGCCCAGTTGTTAAAAGCGTCGTTAGCTTAACGAGCTCGTTAGTGATCAAAATGTTAACTCTTCTAGTAAGTACAATATCTAACTCACAGGTACTTTTGCTGAAAAATGTGAGTAGCGTTTGCAAATGAAAAAACTACTCACATTTTTTCAGCAAAACTATTAGCATATATGCCATATTTAATGATCAAAGTTTTAACGATACGTTAACTAACAACATTGTTAGTTTTGAACGACTGGGCCCAGGATTCTGATTACTTTTCCACAGGCTTCCATTATAGCATTTGGCTAAATCCTGACCTCACCATGTTCCTTGATTTCCAAATTTGGTCTTCAATTACAGGTTAGCCATAGACGGGCAAAATATCTCACAACAACATCATGAAAACATGCCTATATAATTTTGACCCCCTTAAACCCCACTTTTATATAGTAAAACTGGGGTTTACACGGGTATACATTATTTTTCTTATTCCTGCTCAAAACATAGATTGTGGGTACTCGTTAGAAACGCCTCTGCCAGGCGGTTCTAACGAGTACCCACAATTTATGTTTTGAGCAGCTATATGAAAAAAATCAGAATTTTTTATCTGGAAATTTTTTTTTTTTCGTGGTAAAATTTTCAGTATATTTGAATAGGCATGTTTTCGTAATGAAAAGAAGGGGTCTATCAGCATATTTTGGCATTTTTTTCTGTCCTCTAACACATTTACCCTCATTTTGATGGAAAATAAACAAAAAGAAAACCGACACTAGCACAATAAAACATTGTCAAATTTAAATTTGGTCTGCAAATAGACTGACTATATTGTTGTGTAAAACTAAAATAAATTCAAACAGTTACATCTATCATTGTCCAATCAGAGTCTAGTTTTTTTTTTTTTTTTTTTTTTATCACAAGGCCCTAAGCTTCCTTTTTCTCCGTATACTTAATGCTGGTTCCAGTTCTCACTACCATAGTTGGTGGGTCATACACTGATCTGATCAAATTATGGTTCAATATCCAACACCAGTTTAAGTATTTACCTTATCCAAACTTGCTATTCAGGAGATATACATCTTCAAACACTTTGACATAAAAAATTATTATTTGAAAATTATTTAAGTCCATGTTTTTTTACCACAAGGTGACTGAGGCAACTGGACTTACAATGTATGAACCACTGGACTAGAATCTAACAAAATTCCAAGTATCAACTAATTACATTCAGACATTCAGGAGATATAGATTACACATTTTGAAATAAATCGTCTACATAAAAATCCAAAAGTCCTAGACCTTGACCTTTAAATCATGATCAGGGGATAGATTTGTTCAATATACAACTATGGACCAATATATACCACCATCCGAATTACGAACTATGTCAAACAGAGGTTTTAAACAATGTGCGGTTTTAAATCTATAAATCTAAAACATATTCATTTGTGATTCTTACGCCGACGTCAATGCCAAAGACATTGCCGACACTCATTACGAAAACATGTCTACATAATGTTGACCCCCTAAAACCCCAGTTTTATATAGTAAATCTGGGGTTTACAGGGGTATACATTATTTTTCTTATTTTTGCTCGAATACATAGATTGTGGGTACTCGTTGGAACCGCCTCGCCGAGGCGGTTCTAACGAGTACCCACAATCTATGTTTTGAGCAGAAATATGAAAAAAATATTGGGGTTTTTATCTGAATTTATTTTAGTTTTTTCAGGGGAAATTTTCTATATATTTGAATAGGCGTGTTTTCGTAATGTGCTGCAAATGCAACAGTTCCTCATATGCTTTCCCAGCTAGCATTCTACGTAAATCTACATCGGGCCGTCATCGGCCCGTCAGCTACCCTGACGGGCTGATGACGGCCCGATATAGATTTACGTAGAATGCTGACTGGGTTCATACATTCGAGCTAGAGGAGACTATTGAATGGAAAACCAATATTTTTTATAAGTATTGAAATATATCAAACTTGTCGTTTATCTTGGTAATTCGTACCGTACCACATAAAATGGTAATTTTAATCAAATTGTAAGATTTTCTGTGAAAAAGGTGTTCCAAAAATACATGTCTGTCTATTATCATGTTACGCTATATTTTTCAGAACGCATCACGAAAACATGCCTATATAATTTTGACTCCCTTAAACCCCACTTTTATATAGTAAAACTGGGGTTTACAGGGGTATACATTATTTTTCATATTTCTGCTCAAAACATAGATTGTGGGTACTCGTTAGAACCGTCTCGTCGAGGCTGTTCTAACAAATACCCACAATCTATGTTTTGAGCAGAAATATGAAAAATATCATATTTTTTTATCTGAAAATTTTCATATTTTGGTGGTAAAATTTTCAGTATATTTGAATAGGCGTGTTTTCGTGATGGTTCATATGTAAAACATCTCAAAGCCGAACAAATGATTTGTTGTGTTATGGTAGATATTACAGAGAATACATATTTCATTATAAAAACATAACGGCAGCTGACCCAGAATTAAATTAAGATATTGTTTTCAGAGCCCGAACAAACATAATATGAGGCAGTGGATGAAAATATACATATAATAAAACAGCAGTCATCAAAAAGCCTGTCGATTTTCTTTTTTTTTTTTTTTTTTTTTTTTTTAAAGAAACTAATAACAAAACTCAGCATTACGAAAACACACCTATTCAAATATATAGAAAATTTCATCTCCAAAAACTGAAAATTTTCAGATAAAAAAATCTGATATTTTTCATATTTCTGTTGTAAACATAGATTGTGGGTATTCGCTAGAACCGCCTCACCGTGATGGTTCATAAGTAAAACACCTCAAAGCCGAACAAATGATTCGTTGTGTTATGGTAGATATTACAGAGAATACATATTTTATTATAAAAACATAACGGCATCTGACCAGAATTAAATTAAGATATTGTTTTCAGAGCCCGAACAAACATAATATGAGGCAGTGGATGAAAATATACATATAATAAAACAGCAGTCATCAAAAGCCTGTCGATTTTTATTTTTTTTTTTTTTTTTTTTTTTTTTTTTTTTTTTTTTTTAAAGAAACTAATAACAAAACTCAGCATTACGAAAACACACCTATTCAAATATATAGAAAATTTCATCTCCAAAAACTGAAAATTTTCAGATAAAAAAATCTGATATTTTTCATATTTCTGTTGTAAACATAGATTGTGGGTATTCGTTAGAACCGCCTCACCGTGATGTTTCATAAGTAAAACACCTCAAAGCCGAACAAATGATTTGTTGTGTTATGGTAGATATTACAGAGAATACATATTTTATTATAAAAACATAACGGCATCTGACCAGAATTAAATTAAGATATTGTTTTCAGAGCCCGAACAAACATAATATGAGGCAGTGGATGAAAATATACATATAATAAAACAGCAGTCATCAAAAGCCTGTCGATTTTTTTTTTTTTTTAAAGAAACTAATAACAAAACTCAGCATTACGAAAACACACCTATTCAAATATATAGAAAATTTCATCTCCAAAACCGAAAATTTTCAGATAAAAAAATCTGATATTTTTCATATTTCTGTTGTAAACATAGATTGTGGGTATTCGTTAGAACCGCCTCACCGAGGCGGTTCTAACGAGTACCCATAATCTATGTTTTTGAGCAGAAATAAGAAAAATAATGTATACCCCTGTAAACCCCAGTTTTACTATATAAAAGTGGGGTTTAAGAGGGTCAAAATTATATAGGCGTGTTTTCGTGATGGTGATCAGTGTTTAAAAATGTTTTCCCCGAAAATAGAGAAATTGTACTTCTGGCTATCACAGTTATTTTTATTAGGACATTTAATATAGTTTAAATCTATTCTGAAAGTCAGCATAAGATAAAGCAAACTATTAAAAAGTATCCAGAAATCCGGGATTGTTTACTGTCCATTACAAAAACACGCCTATTCAAATATACTGAAAATTTTACCACCAAACAATGAACATTTTCAGATAAAAAATTCTGATATTTTTCATATTTCGGCTCGAAACATAGATTGTGAGTACTCTAACGAGTACCCACAATCTATGCTTTTCAGCAGAAATAAGAAGAATAATGTATACCCCTGTAAACCTCAGTTTTACTATATAAAGGTGGGGTTAGGGGTGTCAAAAGTATATAGGTATGTTTTCGTGATGAATATTTTTTCCCAAAATAATTACTAACGCACTTTTTTCTTTAATGCACTGTCCGGTTTGATATCAGCATATTTTTCTCCTTCAGTTGCATCAAATTTGTTTAAAGGGAGTGCGTGATTAAGTGGGAGGGATGCGGATGGGGTTGGGGTTGGGCGGGTTCCGTGTTGGGTAACCCCTTTTTTTGAGCGAACTTGGTCAAATGGTATTCCGACTACATTGTAGTAATCATCACGAAAACACACCTATATAATTCTGACCCCCTGAAACCCCACTTTTATATAGTAAAACTGGGGTTTGCAGGGGTATACATTATTTTTCTTATTTCTGATCAAAAACATAGATTGTGGGCACTCGTTAGAACCGCCTCACTGAGGCAGTTCTAACGAGTACCCACAATCTATGTTTTGAGCAGAAATATGAAAAATATCAGAGTTTTTCATCTGAAAATTTTCAGTTTTTGGAGGTGAAATTTTCTACATATTTGAATAGGCGTGTTTTCGTAATGATTTAAATTTCTGTCGCATATGTCGGCAATTCGTTTTTCTTTTTGTTGTCTGATTTGGTTGCTTGTTTAGTCTGTTGTTAAAAACATATTTTCTTAGTGTATCGCTGACTGTAAACTGTATTGTCCTTAACAATACCTGTGACAAATTGCAAAATGTGCACCCTTTAAATAGCTGCCAATCAGATATTATAATTGAAATGAACATTAACTTTACTGAAATTTACTTTACCGTGTTTAGCTACCATATAATCTCTAAGTTTATTGATAGGAAAGGCTGAACAGAAATGGCGTTTGATCAAGGTCTACACTATTTGTTTGTCATTCAGATCGACATGTTGTAAAATTGACTTTGTTCAAATTTAGGACAAGTACGGTAAAGACTTAATGTGTCACAATATTTAGGATAAATATTTTATTTAAAACCGCTAAGTATTTGGGCAGACAGGACTGGGCAAATAGTGTAGATCCAGATCAGACGACGCGTTCTGACGCATCTGATCAGTGGTCTACACTGTTTGCCACTCAGTCTAGCAGTTTGAGGACAGTCCAGCGGATAGTAAACGGGATTCGGTTCACATTTAGGACAAATATGGTAAGGAGTTAAGGTGTCCCACTATTTAGGGTGAATAATGCTATATACAGTAAAAGTTATTATAATTTATTATTATTTATCATACACATTGACAACATAGGAATAACTCTGCGTAGGTGGGCAGAAAGGCCTGGAAAAAAAATACACACACACACACACACACACACACACACACACACACACACACACACACACACACACACACACACACACACACACACACACACACACACACACACTGTAGACCCTCATCAGACGCCGCAGAAAGCCACCCAGTCCAACAGTACTGAGACAGATCAATAGATACGTACGTATTAAACTGACTTGTTTTAATGGAGGTTAGACATGGTATTGAGTTAAGGTGTCGCAATAATTGGGGTAAATAGTTCATATGGGACAAACGTGTCTTCGGGCATATGCGGACAGAGAAGGCCCAGATCAGCCTGCGCATCCGTGCAGTCTAATTAGGGTCCTCACTGTCAGTTAACAGAATCATTCGATACTACAAAATTTATGAATGGACCCCGCCCCCAAACACACTAAAAAGTAAAAAGAATAAAATAAATAGATAAAAAAATAATAATAAACTGCAAATCAAAGAATTTAATCCTATGTAACCCTATAGCCTTCATATATTATCTGATTTTCATCCAACCTCAACAAGTATTAGGTAATCAAAAGGCCTACATTTAATTACAACTCTTAAGCAAGTCACATTGTATTACCTATACAAGAGTTATGGTCCCGGAAGTTGTGAAAAATCACTAATTTAAACATAATGTGCACACCGAAGTCATTACTTTTTATCTGATTTGTACTAAATTGGTAAAGGTTAGGTATAGCTTCATGTACTATTTGATTTCTTCAAACTGCACCAAGTATCAGATAAACAAAAGATCTGGTTTCCGCTCTTGAACTGGTCCCAGCGGGCACATGACGTTTATACAACGTCGTCTCAACGTCGATGCAACGTCATGACGTTGTATCGACGTTGAGGCGACGTTGTATAGGCGTCATGTGTCTGCTGGGGTCATACTGTGTTGCATATATAAGAAAAAATGGTCCCTGAAAAACATAAAATGTACACTGGTCATTATACGAGGGTCAGTCAATAAGTTATGATAATTGTTATACAACAGAGAATCTATGATAAATAGGGTAATACACCTTATTTACAATTCTTCAAGTATTGTCCCCTCTGTTGACTGATTGATTGTATTGGGATTTAGTGACACGTCAACCCTTGCGGGTCATTTTGTGTCGTCTCCCAGGGAAAGGAAGAAAAAGAGGTAAAAGAGATAGTAGAGGAGATGAAAGAGAGGGATTTGGAAGAAGAAGGAAAATGACAGAAAGTGAAGGAACAGAAGAAATAACAAAAGTCCCCCTCTACCCTTACATGCTGCAAGGACAGTGGGCCTTGCCCAACTGTAAGCCAATATTAGTTGGGCGCCTCGATGGCAAAAACTACTGGACACCTTCACCTCACACGACCAACCCTCACCTCTGTTGAATGACTGCATAACATAGTTTCGGGAGATCCGTGATTCCCGTAGCTAGGCAACCAAGTGTGATACGGTGAAACTCAATGACCACGGCAACTTTAAGCTCATCTAGATCTTCGAATCTTACTACCTGTAGTGACATTTTTAGTTTAGGAATCAAGCCGTAGTCGCAGGAACTTAAATCTTGAGAATGAGATAGATGCGGCAATACATCTCAGTTATAGCGGTCAATTACTGTCTTAACGAGGTTAGATTTATGTGGCGCTGCGTTGTCGTGAATTAGCACAACACGTGCGTTTCGTAGCGCGGGTGGCTTTTTCGTATATAGCGGGTCCCAATTTCGTCCTCAAAAAATCCTGCATATTGCGTTCTGTTTACATTCTTTTCGACGGGAATCCGTCGATAGTACACCTCTATTATCTTACATGCAGGTATAATAATCGCAAGCTGTTTCAGCTTACCCTGTTTTCTACTAAATTTCCCCATCTTGGCGAGTCCAAATGTGCCATTCAGAGGATTGTGATTTCAATTCAAGTTCATAATTTCTCATCTATCGCTACGATTCAGTTTAAAAACGGATCGCCTTTTTTTCATACCGTGTTAAATGCCTTTTGCTGTTGTTACCCTGTCCGTCATTTGATCTCGCGTCTGGTGATGACACATTCACATTACGAAAACACGCCTATTCAAATACACTGAAAATTTTACCACCACAAATGACAATTTTTTAGACAAAAAATTCTGATATTTTTCATATTTCTGCTCAAAACATAGATTGTGGGTACTCGTTAGAACCGCCTCGTCGAGGTGGTTCTAACGAGTACCCACAATCTATGTTCTTGAGCAGAAATATAACAAAATAATGTACACCCCTGTAAACCCCAGTTTTACTATATAAAAGTGGGGTTTAAGAGGGTCAAAATTATATAGGCATGTTTTCGTGATGATCTAGAGGTTACGCGTCGCATTTTTAAATTCCTTGACCAATCCATGCGATATGCCGACACTCTCAGCTAACACATCACATGTATAGCGCGTGTCTTTTTTTAAAAAAATATTCCTAAACTTTTTCAATATGAAACTTATCAGTTACATGTACCTCGATAGGCGTTCCACTGCGTTGGCCATTCACGTCGAAAAAAAAAAATAAAATAAAAAAAAAAAAAAACGCTTCAATCACCTACACACAGTACTAAACAAAAACTGCAGAGCCACCACAAACTTCTCTTAAATTTTCATCAAATTTCCCTCATTTTCCCACTCAAATATTCGTTTTTTTTTTTTTGTTTTTTTTTTTATTTATATTTGTTTTTTTCTTTTGCCTGGGCTTAGCTTGCCAAGTCAAAGGCCAAAGTAATCATACAAAAAGTTCAACCCTTGCCAAAGTTTTTACGGTAAAACTCGAGTAAAAGTGCAAAGTACCGCATCCCAATACGCTGAAAAAAAAAACAAAAAAAAAAAAAAAAAAAAAAAAAAAACGACCTTTGAAAATAAAAATGCATGTATATTGCCAAACCAGTGTAGGCCCAGATCAGATGCTGCTCATTTCGTTTAGGCGTTTTTGCGTAATGTGTGCATGCGGAAATCTGGGGAAACAAACTGCTATTTTTTAAGAAACAGTCTGTTCTGATTAGTATTGTGAGCTATTCTCCATGAAAACATATGTTCTGGGGACTCTTTAGTCGATGTTTCCAAGCTTCTTTAAATAAGTACACGCTTCATCTCTTTTCATGCAGTTATAGGAAAAATACAGATACTTTTATATATCCATAACATCTAAAGCTCTGGGCTCAGTTGTTCAAAGCGTCGTTAGCTTAACGAGCTCGTTAAGGGTCAAAATGTTAACTGTTCTAGTAAATACAATATCTAATTCACAGGTATTTTTGCTGAAAAAATGTGAAATGCAAAAGCTACTCACATTTTTTCAGCGAAAAATATTAGCGTTTATGCTATATTTAATTATCAAAGATTTAACGATACGTTAACTAACGACATCGTTAGTTTCGAACAACTGGGCCCTGAAATGTAGACACATTCCGGTCATTGTCTCCTTTCTATTCCATACATTTGAGATGTATTCGCATCCAGTCCGTTTCAAATTGTAAACTTATGTATCCAGGAATTAAACATACTTGACCAAATTTAAATGGTTATGCTGCAGCTAAAACATTACGAAAACATGCCTATTCAAAATCTATGTTTTGAGCAGAAATAAGAAAAATAATGAATACCCCTGTAAACCCCAGATTTACTATATAAAAGTGGGGTTTGAGGGGGTCAAAATTATATAGGCGTGTTTTCGTGATGAATGAGTTAATACCCAAAGGCAAATGCAACCATTTCTTGAAACTTAGAATATTTTCTGGGTAATATTTATAATTCATTTATTTTGTATACACCTTGCATTCATTTGGTGTTTTTGTCTGGCAAGAAATACAAACAACTACCGGTCCTATTTTTAGAAACCACACACCGGGTCGCTTAAGTGTTCAAATTAGTATAAACATACTGAGCACAGTGTTTTGAGCAGAAATATGAAAAATATCAGAATTTTTATCTGAAAACTTTCAGTTTTTGGTGGTGAAATTTTCAGTGTATTTGAATAGAAGGATCGATCCCAGGCAAAGACAGGAGAATGTCGGCGTCGGAACACACTTTCCTTCTTTTCATTTGCAGGGATGACATGAAGACAGTGCACCGTCCTTCGGATTGGTGCGATAACAAGAGACCCCACCCCTTTTGCAGTGGAAGTCAGCCCCTGTGCAGGTTTAAAAAACATACTGCAATTCAGATCGTATTTCTTCATCTCGAAACCCGGGTCTGTCTAGATTTTTGACAACACTTGAATTTTGAATCAAAATGTTGCGTTGTGGTTTAACATTAATAGCAAAGTCAGCAATAATTCAGTGATTTAGCGATAGTACCTCGAATTTTGAGGGACGTTTACCAAACCTGATCACATGACAAACCCAGGTCCTGATTAAAGTAATAGCTTCGGAGGCGCGGCCAGCCCGTCAATTTCGCCCGCTGCGATGGATGGGGCCCCGATTTCTGAATATACGGTACTTAGCGTAAGTCGGTAATAGTTACCTGAAGTGAGGTACACTACCGTTCGCCTACCTAAAATGTATTTTATTGTTTGGTATTTTCTTGAGACCTGTACATAGGTTTCTGCCTATTTTTTTTTTTTTTTTTTTTTTTTTTAATTATAATTAGAAAATTACAGCAAAACAATTGTGTTGATACATATCATGTATAAAATGGATTTTAGCTCAAAGCTGCTGGATGTGGGGCATGATGGATGTTGTTTGTTTGTTTGCATTGAAGTTTTACGGCCCAGGCAACCCAATGGAGTCATGTCGAGCGCGGTTAGTTTACCTAACCACACTGTTACTGGGCAGATTTGGTCCTCTAAGCGATTAACCAGTACTATGCACATCCTTTCGTCAAAAAAAACTGACAATTTCTATTTTAATACTCATTGGCCAGTACTATGTAAATGCACAGAAAAAAAATTATAAAAACACATTAATTTAAAAAAAAATAGATATAACGGAAATGTGAGATGCATTTCAAAATCATCATTTTTTACCCCAAAACTGGTACTTTTGCACTTCCTTTACTTTTATTCACAGGCCTGTATCATTATGGGCATACTTTCCTCTTCAGTTGCAATGAAAAACAACGAGGGGGCCTCCGTGCATGGTAAACTCATTTTTTCAGGCTTGGTGCTCGAGTATAATAACCCATGTCCTGCTTACATTACGAAAACACGCTTATTCAAATACATAGAAAATTTCACCTCCAAAAACTTAAATTTTTTCAGATAAAAAAACTCTATTTTTCACATTTCTGCTCAAAACATAGATTGTGAGTACTCGTTAGAACCGCCTCGGAGTACCCACAACCTATGTTTTAGAGCAAAAATAAGAAAAATAATGTATACCCCTGTAAACCCCAGTTTTACTATATAAAAGCGTGGTTTAAGGGGGTCAGAATTATATAGGTGTGTTTTCGTGATGTAACCCGGATATGCCCTGCCTTTACAAACAGTGTAGATCCAGATCAGTTCAGAAGCCAACTGATCTGGAACTACACTATTTGTCATTCAGTATTTGTATTTGTATCAACAACCTGGATCAAGTAATTTGATTTGCTGAAAATAAGAAGGGGCGTGGCATCTTTATTTATTCAGTATGATAAGGGATGTTCATTTAGCCGAAACTAGCTAGTCAGGTCCAGAAGTCTGACACTTCAGCTGCTTTTGGGTACTGCTCTCAATGGTTATTATTTTTAGAATCTATTAACTATATGTTTATCCTGTTTACAATGGCCATTTCACAACTGTTTTTATTGTACACCAGAAAAGGAAATACTAGATTTAACTCCAGGATAAAAATTCTTATCCTTTCCAGATTATCCTACTCAAGGCAATATAAATATCCAGAATTCTCACGTGTTTGTTATGTACTGGTTGTAATGGACGTTACGTAATGACGTCATTAAACGCCGCAGTAATGTTATCGTAATATGGCGACGTCAGCAATCAAAATGACTGCATTATTAAAAAACTACGTTCAGAAATGAAAGGTGTGCAAGAAAAAGAACCTGTCATTGGATTGAGGGGTAGACAGAACAAACGTCCCTCACGATCACAGTCTGGCACCACTCGGCAAGCCTTGTGATGCCAGACAGTAATCCTCGGGGCGGATTTTTCTATCTACACCTCACACTAATGATAGATCCTTATAATCCTCACTACAATGGCCATTTCACTACAACTGTTCATATGTTCCCAAGAGTGTCTGTTGTAGAGCGGCACTGTAATTATTTTCAGTTTTATATATTTAGCCATCCGTGTTCGATTTCACGGCTATGCCAATGTTCACTGGACGGAGCAGCGCGGAGGTCAGCATGGAACCGTCACAGTTGTTTACAGTAATCGTGAAACCTACTTTTCCACATGGCTTGATGTTAAGAGGCAAGGTAAGTGAATATGATTATCTTAAATCCTTTCCATCACGAAAACATACCTATACAATTTTGACCCCTTAAACCCCACTTTTATATAGTAAAACTGGGGTTCACAGGGGTATACATTATTTTTATTATTTCTGCTCAAAACATAGATTGTGGGTACTCGTTAGAACCGCCTCGGTGAGGCGGTTCTAACGAGTACCCACAATCTATGTTTTGAGAAGAGAATATGAAAAATATTAGCGTTTCTTATCTAAAAATTTTCAGTTTTTGGAGGTGAAATTTTCTATATATTTGAATAGGCGTGTACTTCCAAAAAACGAATAGATGATAGCCAGGAACAGCCACAAACACAGAACATAGCCTACCAACGACACCAAAAGGACATGATACAAACCAAGACAGACAGTACACATTCAACACACGAGAGAAGCATAAAATAAAACTCTTTTCATGATTAAAAATAAATTAAATAGTTTTCTTGGTGATTTAATAATTCATTTCGTGTGATCCTTGTGATCTGGGAAAATCCACTAGACGGATCTGTTGTAATAATGTTTTTAAATCGCTTTTTGCTGCCATTGTAAGCGGGCAACTAGAAACCTTGATCAGACATTTGGCATGTGTAGGCTCATCGGGGTCTGACCTAGAAACCGTTTTCTTGTGTTGCGCATCAAAATAAAACGGTGACATACGAAAATGTGTCCGAGCGTATGAGGACAGAAGAGGCTCTGACCAGCCTACACATCCGCGCAATCTGAACGGGTCATTCAATGCCCGCTAACAGAATCATTGACTACAATAGAATGTATGCCGGAATAAGGAGCAAAAGATTAGACGGGAATTTGCGCATGCGTAGGATATCTGAATCTGCGCATTTTGCACATGTTCGCAGACATGTTTTTGCTTGATGCGGTCCAAATGTATCAAGCTAGTGATTATGGTACTGGGATACATTTCACTAAACAAGGGACTGGGTACTTTCGATTTGGTCGCGGATTTTCACCTATTGGTTTTCATTTACTCTGGTATACAGTAGAATTAGTAATGAGTACTCGTCTTTGTTTATTATAGTGATTAATTTGATTTTTGTGTTTTCGCTTTGATGCATTGACTGAGTTGGGAGCCTTAATGCGAACCTTATTTTTATGTGTTTCTGTATTAAGAGTAGAATCGGGACCCAAGGTGAAGTTAGCTAGCTGTAAAAGTGCTTTAAACCCCCCGGTGGTTTACTCTGCTGACCGTTCTAAGGCGGTGGTCCCGGTGTTAGTCTTATTCTTTGTTGCTTTGTAGGTTTATTCTACGAGGCATTTTGTTGTATGTCTTTCCATGTGTCATTTTGTTCTTGTGTTTTTCAGTCCTTTTAGTACTGCGATTACCTCGCTTGGGGAAGAGAGAGCTAATCTTAGTGCTTTTCGTACATTTGTTAGATTTGTGCTTGTTTGGATTTGTCAGTTTCCTCTTCCTCTTGGGGTCTGGGAAGGGCTGCTGTTTGTGATTGTGGCACTCTCTGGACTTTTCTCTTACCTTTGTTTTAGGAGCGACTTGAAACATTTATGGAGAAAAGATAATTTGTCAAGGGAGGCAACTCTGTTAAAATTGTTTTTGGGCAACTTCTGAAACCTAATCTATTCTCAAAGGAAAGAATTTGCTTCCAGTGGAAGCAAATTCTTTTCCTTTAGAGTAGACCCCCTTTAGTGTGTAAGAAATAAGACGTCACAAAAGTTGTCTACTTGGTCAAAATCGTGGAAAAAAGTAACAAGTGTATCAAGCCACCTAAGGTTGGGTAGTTTTGATTTGCAGAACCAGGACAGAGCGGTGACCTTGTTCTTCAGCCAGGTTCCTACAGCTATCCAATAACCTTTACCTTGCCGTCCAAGATACCGTCATCCTACGAGGCAAAAATTGGAAGAGTGCGATATCTCGTCAAAGCATCCATAGAACGCCCGTGGGCATTCGACGAACATACTAAGACAATGTTTTCTGTTCTGAATTTGTTTGATCTCAACAAAAGACCGGACCTAATGGTAATTACATGCAATTCCTTATATCCTTTGCCCCATTTAATGCACAATAATTTGATGATACATTTCACGCAAATTTTCTCCTTCGATGCCTGTTTTCTGGAAAAAAAAAATAATAAGAAAAAATACTTCAAAACCCCGTCTGTTTAATTGTTTACACCGCATACAGAGCATTAAAGGGAAAGACAACATAGGTAAAGAATGTAATATCGATGAAAGATGTCGATAAATCATGCATTCTTGAGAAGTCTTGATGAAAACCCGATAAAAAAAATAAGAAAAGTATTGATACTTTGAGATCCTAAAACCATTGAAAAGGCGCCGCCATTTTACATAGTTATTGATCTTCTATATTTTTATATATCAGTTTTAAGATATTAAATAAATCCTCTAAATGACAGTTAAAAAATATGTATTTTCAGTTGAGAGAGAGAGAGAGAGAGAGAGAGAGAGAGTGTGTGTGTGTGTGTGTGTGTGTGTGTGTGTGTGTGTGTGTGTGTGTGTGTGTGTGTGTGTGTGTGTTCTTATCATTACTACAAATATACATGTATACAACACATTTTCTTTATAACTAATACATCTGTACACAGAAAGGAGCATCAGCGACAGGTCAGAAAGTGTTGTGTTGTTGGTGCTGTGCCTCTGATCCGATCATTGCTTCAATAAGTGTTGACCGTCAAGGGTACGTACCAGGGGAGGCGATCATCTTTAATTCAGAAATTGACAACAAGAGTAGCAGAGAGATGTCAGGGTCGCAGGCAAAGCTTATTATGGTGAGTTTGGTGATAACAGACCAGTTTGACAATCGCAAGTTTTACCGCTCTCGCTAATCCACGCATGATTTCGTTAATCCAGAACGAGGCTTGCGGTGTATCACCGATAATAAATGACGGATCGTCAGACCGTGACTAAGTACACAATAGAAGATTTCTGGAAATTTCCATGTTATAAGCAGTTCCATTTCTTCTTCATGACTCTCCTCTACATTGCTTTTCAGTTAAATTCAGTACCCCATCCCAAAGAAGATCGTTCCTGTCTGTATTAAGATCTTGAATGTTATGGATTTTAAGTGAAATATATTTTATTCAAAACTGATTTAAGCTCTCTTTTATGCTATCGCAAACTTGTAAATGAAATATATCCGCACTTTCTGATCGTGACCACCTCTGATGAGCTTCCCGCAAAACGTCATTTCAATGTTTACATGTCTGTGATCAGTATACGCTAAGAAAAATATCCGATACTTGTTTTACTTACTGACATTTCGATCTACTGCTTTGATTCACGGAAACAGTCTTAGTAATTAAATTCTGTTTTTAATATGTGTCTGATTTATATGCATTTTCGACAAAAAAAAAAAACGCGCTACAATCCAACATGGTAATAATTCGTTTTACTCCAAAAACGGTTTCCCCGCCACGCTGTCATCTGACGTTACCATTACGAGCGCGCGCTACCGTTATAAGCATGCCTTTGTTTTTTGTTGTTTTTCTTTTGTTTGTTTCTTTTCTTTGTTTCTTTTTTTTTTTTTTTTTTTTTGTTTCCATGTGAGAGCTATAGAAAAATTTAACTTATATTAGAAACGCGAACAGTTCAGTGTGTCATAGTCTGGTGTGCATCTGAGCATCCCATAAGATGGGGCACTACATAGGGTTACGTGATACAATCAGTGGCACATAGAAACTATTTTAGTGGCCAGCAGGAATAACCATTTTGATGCGCTTATCACGCAAACGTTTTAGGAACTAATTTGCTTGGGTGCTTGTCGTCTTTCAGCAGAAAACGGTGAGCGTGCGTCTCTGAAGTCAGTGACAAAAATTCGACATCCGTAAATTTTGAATTGGAAAAAAAAGATCAATTAAAAAAATGCCAGTCTTAGAGGATATAAGACAAAAAAAAAGGTAAGAGAAAAATCCAGGGAGTGCCACAATCACAAGCAGCAGCCCTTCCCAGACACCAAGAGGAAGAGGAAATCGACGAATCCAAACAAGCACAAATCGAACAAACGTACGAAAAGCACTAAGATTAGCTCTCTCTACCCCAAGCGAGGTAATTGCAATGCTAAAAGGACTGAAAAACACAAGAACAAAATGACACAAGGTAAGACATAAAACAAGACACACGCGTGTGCATATCGATGAATCAGTCTGTCGGTAGAGGCAATCCACAATGAAGGAAGGGGTGCATAAGGGTGTCAGTCGCATGCTTTAATTGCTCGACTAGTCAAAGATCGCTGAAGTGTTAAGTGCCAACACCTGTTAAACTTCCGCTTTCTTAGCAAGTAGGTAACGGTACTTTTGCTATTGTTCTTTTAAGATGCTACCAACGGTAAGAATAATAACACGTTGCGGACATCAGTCAAATAATCAAATCATAATTAGTAGTAGTACACGGGGAAAAACATGCGTCCGGCGGACTCGGCTTTGGGAATTTTTAGGAATCCGGACCCGGATTTATGCGTCCAGGGAAGCAGGATTCTTGAATTTATCACAAGTTGTAGCGAGTGTCTTTCATTTCCGCATTGTCAATACACCGCCAGCCTCGATCTCGATACATTTCCGGAAATTTTCCGCTCGGCAATTACCGGAAATTACGATTGTGAAAAGGGTTTATTGGCTGCCTGGGTTATCTCTGAAATAAAAAAAAAATCGTCTACAGATAAAATGTCAAAAGCCTAATATGTCAAAAGTTATTGGGTTTTAACATTATTTGTTTTTTGCAGAGGATATTTTGATTTTCTATTTTTATCTGTTATGGTGTGTTTCTTGATTGTTGGCTGTTTCTGAGATAAAATCAAATTATCTTTAGATGAAATGTTAAAAACCGCAATATCTCGAGATTCTCGATATATTGGGGTTTTAACATTTCATCTGAAGATGATAGGTGATTTTGTTTCTATTTTTCTTTTATGGATCCTTGGCTGTCTGAGTTATCTTTGAGATAAAACAAAATTATCTTCGGATGAAATGTTAAAAACCCCAGTATATCAAGGTTCTAGACATATTAGGGTTTTAACATTTGATATGCAGACGTTTAGTTTGTTTTTCTTTTTTCTTTTTTTTATTTTCTATGATGGTGTGTTTATTGATCTTTGGCTGTCTGAGATATGTCTGAGAATAAACGCATTTTCTTTAACATCAGCATCGTTTTTCCCCTGTTTTGAGAATAAAAAAGTTACCTGTTTAAAATGCCAGGGCATTCATAACTGCGCTTCCTATCATCATCGCTACTGCACTTGCCATTTTATGCATATAAAAAATAATAATAATGAAAACAGAAAACAATAAATTCATTTCATAATCTCTGCATAGATAATGCCCTATTTAATCAGCATACCTCTGGTAGCCAAAGCTAATAACATATCTACAGACATCATCCAACATTCCAACATAACCCGTGCTAAAAATCAACTTTGGATGGAGGTCTTCTTGATTGTTTTCTACCATTTTCTGTATAACCATTTTCTACCATTCTCTGTAAATCTAATGGTTAACAGTGCTTCAAGACCAGCAAGGTATAGTATGTTTGCAATTTGCTGTCCATGAATACTTGTCATTTCTTTTTTTATATTTTTACTTAAAAATATAAGAAAACAATAAACAATTAAAAATGGCTAAAAATCAAATGGGTCACGTTCTTTTTGTTGTGTGGCAGGAATTAAATTAACAGTTTAAGCATCAGCAAATTTAGATTTATCAACAGATTTATCAGCAGTCCAATTATAAATAAATGTTTCTAACCTAACAATGCCTACAAAACATAGTCGAGAGTAAATTTTATACACATTAATATGTGGATTGGCATTTCTAGGAGTTTCTGTGCTACTTGTTATTTCAAAAATGGGCTGATCTAATTTCTCACTTTCTTGTTTAACAGGTCTCTAAGCTGAACGCTTTCCCCATCTTGGTGCAGCTCTTTTTTACTAGCCTTTTCATGTTAGGAATTTTTGTTTGTTTTTTAATTTTTCAACCTTTCCAAACGTATTGTCTTGTTCTTGTGGTTGCTCACTTGACTCGATCATTTTAGTCGACAAAATGACTCTACATCTTTATTTTATTTTGTTTTTATCTTCACTTTTGTTATGTACTTTTGTATTTGTATAAAACAAATTATCATGCCTTGCATTTGTAAGAATTGATATAAATGGCATCAGATGATATAATACTTACACTGCATATCACAGCAAACACTTGTAAAGGCATGATTAATAAGTACAGCTTCCTCTAAATCTTCCATCAACAGGTGGGTTGCTCACATTAAAATATATTGACACGCCCATAACATACAAACTAGTAAAAGAATTACAAAAGGTCTTCGTTATAATTGCATCAAGTCGGTATTTATATCTACAATAAAATTTCTTCTGCGTACATTTTATCTATATCTGCGAGTTGCAACTCACATCTAAAGTTTTGTCGGCTTCCACCTAGAGAACGATGTATGAAAGTCTTTCTCGATTTGTGTCTTGTTGTACATCTTGTTGTACAACTTGTGTGGTATCTTGTGTGGAAATATCTTGTGAAAGATTTTGTTATAGTTCTTCAGCGTTCATTTTTTTTTATTTTTGGCCAATATGTTTTTGATAAAAAAAGATGTGACATATTAATCATCCAACTGAGGTATTGACATGAGCAGTGGAAATTGTCCTTAGTTCAAGTAGCATTATTAATCATAACAAGCAATGCTATAAAATGTTAAACAAGCACTGCTATAAGCAATGCTACAAGCACTGTTGGTGTTGCTGTAAGAAATGGTAATAGCATTGCTATTTTGTGCTACAGGCAATGATAAAAATCAACAAATAATCCAAGTACCAGTGGTTGGTCCATTTTCAATATCAGTTTACGATGCTTTACTTTAGCTAATTCTTTTCTTTTTATTTTTTGTCTCTCCCCCAACGTAGGGATGAGATTATTTTCCCTCAAGCAATTTTCAAAACTGTTTCTGTCCTTGGTACAAAACATGCAACCCTTTTGTATATATTTCAACACTGAAATATATCTCTGCGAAATAACCTACACAGGTTGGCATTACAAAAGCATGGCTATTTAAATATACTGAAAATTTTACCACCAAAAAGATGAAACATTCTGATATATTTCATATTTCTGCTCAAAACATAGATTGTGGGTACTCGTTAGAACCGCCTCGGCGAGGCGGTTCTAACGAGTACCCACATTCTATGCTTTAAATCAGAAATAATAAAAATAAAATATACCCCTGTAAACCTCAGTTTTACTATATAAACGTGAGGTTTTAGGGGGTCAAAATTATATAGGCATGTTTTCGTGATGGTTTGCTTGTCTGCAAGCGATTACTGGCAAAATGCTTTCTTTTTCTTTGTCAATGATACTGTGGCGAAACAGTCATTGGTGATGTACAGTGCCACCATACTTGTCTAAGAATAAACGCAATAGTTCTTCTAGCATCTTTTTTCAATCTTGCATTATTGGATTGACAATTATTACATTTTTGTCTCTTGGTCGTCGCACATCACTAATCCAGTGGTGTTACAATTAGAGTTTGTTGCAATTGTTTATGGATACACGGGCATTTTTGTTAGGTTTATGAGGCTAAAATTAATGTCAAAGACACAGAAACATAATGCATATAAAACACTAGGGAAAAGCATGTTAATTTCCATTAAAGCTTTAATTTCCAAAGCCTGTAACGATGGACACATATCAAAACAGGAATTTAACATAGTTATTGGTGAGCTAGACAAATATAATGACTTGAAAGCTAAGACATCCAAACAAATAGGTTTGAGTGAAGCAGAACAAACAAGAGAAATTATTACGAAAACACGCCTATTCAAATATATAGAAAATTTCACCACCAAAACTGAAAGTTTTCAGACGAAAATCCTGATATTATTCATATTTCTGCTCAAAACATAGATTGTGTGTACTCGGTAGAACCGCTTCGGCGAGGCGGTTCTAACGAGTGTCCACAATCTCTGTTTTTGAGCAGAAATAAGAAAAATAATGTATACCCTTGTAAACCCCAGTTTTACTACATAAAAGTGGGGTTTAAGGGGGTCAAAATTATATGGGTATGTTTTCGTGATGTTAATAGAACAAGGCAAGGCTCGGTTAGTGTCATTCAAAAGAGGATACACGATGTGTGATTTATAGCTTTTCTGAAGTACATGAATATAAGCCACCACCAGAGTAAACCGAAAGCTAACACTTGTCATCACGTAAACACGCCTATATAATATCGATCCCCTTAAACCCCACTTTTATATAGTAAAACTGGGGTTTACAGGGGTATACATTATTTTTCTTATTTCTGCTCAAAAACATAGATTATGGGTACACGTTAGAACCGCCTCGCCGAGGCGGTTCTTACAAGTACCCACAATCTACTATGTTTTGAGCAGAAATAAGAAAAATATCAGAGTTTTTTATCTGAAAATTTTCAGTTTTTGGACGTGAAATTTTCTATATACTTGAATAGCCGTGTTTTCGTAATGAATGAAAAAATAACTGCAATTGTAAATTGCCTTCATTAGAGCAGTTTCCAAGAAAAAATAAGGGAGAAAACTGCAACTATAAGAATTGCCTCCCTTAAAACTTTTTTAGAAAATATGCAAATTTACAAAACCATTTATTCTTTTCAAATTGAAAAATAGTTAATATATATACCACAGAGCAACTAATGGCTATTGGAATCAAGTAAGTTGGGCCACTAGAAGTTGAAGGCGATCCGTCAAGCGAACTGCCAACCAGCATGATGCGGTGGCTGGCTCCCAAAAAGGTGGTTCCCACAAAAAAGGACAAGCAGGATGTGCGTGTAAATAATTCTACCCAGTACTGGAATGAAAGACACCGTGGACCAGCCGCGGCTTTTGCACTTTTTATATAATTATTTTAGTCTTATGTAACCAAGCATAAAATATACCTCAGCTTCTGTGTGGTGCGTGTTGGCATTTCTGTAACTTTTTACATACCATGTATGCCTCAGCTTCTGAGCGGGGCTTAAAAAGGGCTTGAAAGGGATTTTGAATCAGAAACACATCGGTGCTTTACTCTCGGCCATTCACCCTAAAATTATATTCAAGGCTAAAAACTGCACTGACAATATTTTGTGAGAAACCATTTGCCTTTACTGTTTCGTTTCAGTGCTTTGTTTTAAACGAAAATAGTAATACTTTTACTTATTACATGGCTATTGACTGAATAGTTCTGTACAAAAACATATGTTCTGCAAGGCGCTTCTAATGAGTACCCGTAATGTCTGTCTGTTTTTGCAGCAAAAATAGGGGATTATAGTTTTATGTATATATGGCGTAGGAGTGGGGTAGGGTAGGGAAAGAAGTAGGAGGATATTAAAACAGTGCCGGACTGATCTACAGCTGATAAGATGTATGCTGCTACATAGGTGTTTAACGGATTTGCGCATTTCCGCGGCCTGATCAGTATTTCAACTGGGCGTATATTTGATAGTCAAGGGCGCAAAATTTCTTTATGTGGACAACGAAGACTCTTATCAGACTACTAAGATGCGCAAACAGAGTTGAGTTTTAATGCGCGTACATCTAAGAAGGTACGCTTTCATACGTTGCGGTTCATATGCTATAAATGATTCTAATCAGACTGCTCGATTAAACATCTGTTTATTCCTTAAGGGCCTTTTTAGCCCTGTAGAAACCTCGTATGGGGCCTGGGTAGGGATTGTTTTTTCTCTATTTCCGACCAGGGAGACAACTTTTTGTGACATCCGTTTTCATCACGAAAACATGCCTATATAATTTTGACCCCCTTAAACCCCACTTTTATATAGAAAAACTGGGGTTTACAGGAGTATACATTATTTTTCTTAATTTTGCTCAAAAACATAGATTGTGGGTACTCGTTAGAACCGCCTCATCGAGGCGGTTCCTACGAGTACCCTCAATCTATGTTTTGAGCAGAAATATGAAAAATATCAGAGTTTTTTATTTGAAATTTTTCAGTTTTTGGAGATATTTTCTAGATATTTGAATAGGCGGGTTTTCGTAATGTTTACGTCGTGCACTATACGTCAAGCACCTTCCATAAAGGATTTCTCCTCCATAACATTAGAATTCGCTCCATCTGTGTGCAAACTCTTTCCATATTGAGTAGACTCCTTTTTAGAGTGAGACAGAAAAATTTTGTAAGTGTTAACTTCTCTGAAATTTACGAAAGACCGGTAGTGGCATTTCAACTACATTAATTCAAGGTTTCAACTTCACGAATTCACGATTTCAGCTTCACGAATTCACTATTTCAACTTCACGAATTCACGATTTCAACTTCACGAATTCAACTTCACGAATTCACGAATTCAACTTCACGAATTCCACTTCATGAATTCACGAATTCAACTTCACGAATTCACGAATTCAACTTCACGAATTCAATTGTTGAATTCATGAAGTTGAATTCGTGAAGTTGAATTCGTGAATTCGTGAAGTTGAATTCGTGAAGTGGAATTCGTGAAGTTGAATTCGTGAATTCATGAAGTTGAATTCGTGAATTCGTGAAGTTGAATTCGTGAAGTGGAATTTGTGAAGTTGAATTCGTGAATTCGTGAAGTTGAATTCGTGAATTCGTGAAGTTGAATTCGTGAATTCGTGAAGTTGAATTCGTGAAGTGGAATTCGTGAAGTTGAATTCGTGAATTCGTGAAGTTGAATTCGTGAATTCGTGAAGTTGAATTCGTGAATTCGTGAAGTTGAATTCGTGAAGTGGAATTCTTGAAGTTGAATTCGTGAATTCGTGAAGTTGAATTCGTGAATTCATGAAGTTGAAATCGTGAATTCGTGAAGCTGAAATCGTGAATTCGTGAAGTTGAAACCTTGAATTAATGTAGTTGAAATGTCACTACCGGTCTTTCGTATAAATTAGATCAATTTCCTTCTTTTCTTCATTTCAGCAAGTAAAGTACCACGCACGTGGCAAAACGAAAACAGTAAACAACTGTGTCCAGGAATTGCGACATGGAAAGATCGAGGGAGGCGGGACAGACGCTTGGAGAAATCAAAAGATGCTTGTCCCTCCCGTACCACCTTCATACCTCGAATTCTGCCGTATTATATCTATTAAATATTTCGCAATGGTAAGAATGGTTTAAGTAATTGCTTACTATGGGCGTAGACTAGACTTTGTCATTGCTCTGAAAGCATTTTATGGAGGTAAAAGACTGGTCCAATGCTATTTTTTATGACCTGCTCAGCGTTATTTTGACTTAATATTAGCTTTCATAAAAGGATTGGTCTACGCTAAGCGCTCTCTGTGCTTTTTGTGAGGGTTTATACTTGTAAAAGATATACAGCGACCAAATTGGTTTCGGCAGTAAGTTAACTCCCATGAGTACTCTCTGTGCTTAGCATATCTATTAATTATTGCTTTCTTTGATAAGGGTCTGCAATGTTTGTTTGAATTACAGATAATTAGGGGTGAAAGGCACAATCGTAAGTCCCCGTTCAGGACCATATTCCCAGCCTACGCTCAGAAACAATCGACCAGGTGCTGTCAGTGCTTTAATTTGTCTCTGGTTCGTTTACAATAAAGAATATCTAGATAATTTCATATAGAAAAGCTTGATAAAACTTCACAGGTATCTACAAGGCATATACAGTTACATATTATGGCAAAGCATAGTAACACTGGTCTTTCCAGATCTTGAGTTATCTGACCGCGATATATGTAAGCCGAGTCTTGAGAAATGCCGTTATTGCATCCGCGCAGTCTCGGCCGAACTTATACTGTTCGCTAACGTAAGCGGCAGGCCATGGGGAAACCATCACGAAAACATGCCTATTCAAATATACTGAAAATTTTACCACCAAAAATTGAAACATTTTCAGATTTAAAAAAAAATGATATTTTTTTTTTTATATTTCTGCTCAAAACATAGATTGTGGGTACTCGTTAGCGAGTACCCACAATCTATGTTTTGGGCAGAAATAAGAACAAAAATGTATACCCCTGTAAACCCCAGTTTTACTATATAAAAGTGGGGTTTAAGGGGGTCAACATTATATAGGCATGTTTTCGTGATGTTAAGCCAAAGAACTTGACATGTGACACAGCTAAGGGATAGGGCATGCGCTAGAAAAAAACTGGTTCGAAGGCAAATCCTTCGCGAAATTTATTTCGCGGCGCGGCTCAAATGAAAACGGACTTTGGCCTGTTGTTCATTTACATGCACTTAAACTAGGCCGGGACACAGCATTTCCTACAAGACAACATGTGCGCCCAGCGAAGACTCAAATCAGCATACGCATCCGCACAGTCTTCGCAGTGTTCGCCTAGCACTACGATTAGTAGCTTCAGGCTGACAGCGAAGATCCTGATGTGTCCGTCGGGATGCGCAGCATTACGAAAACACGCCTATTCAAATATATAGAAATTCACCTCCAGAAAATGAAAAATTTCAGATAAAAACTCTGAATGTGTTCTTATTTCTGCTCAAAACATAGATTGTTGGTATTCGTTAGAACCGCTTCGTCGAGGCGGTTGTAACGAGTACCCACAATTTATGTTTTTGAGCAGAAATAAGAAAAATAATGTGTACCCCTGTAAAGCCCAGATTTACTACATAAAAGTGTGGTTGAAGGGAGTCAGAATGGTATAGGCGTGTCTTCGTGATGCTGATCTGAATCATTGCTGGGTGCAAGCAATCTTGTAAGAAATGCTGTTCGCGGGTTCATATTTTTGCTCGAAAACAAAGATTGTGGGTACTCGTTAGAACCGCCCCGCTGAGGCGGTTCTAGTGAGTATCTACAATCTATGGTTTGAGCAGAAATATAAAAAATATCTGATTCAGTATTTTACCTGAAAATTTTCAGTTTTTGGAGGTGAAATTTTCTATATGCATGTATTTGAATAGGCGTTTTTTTTTCGAAATGAGTGAATACCGTATATTATTTCAGATGACGGTCGACCCCTCTGGTATAGGGTTCGACCTTGACGTTCCACTGGAGGTTGTAATTGGTAGTGTCCCTTTTGTCAGCGTTGCACAGCAATACGGATTCAGCGCACAACAACAGTCTATTGAGCCCCCACCCTCAGATGCTCCTGTAGGTCTCTACGTTGATCCAGCAACAGGTCATACGCCTGGGCTTACGGTTCCAAACTTGCGTAAGTAATGATGTTAATGATAGTTAGGTGTCTAACGTCTCTTTCAACAGTACTTAGGACATATCGAGCCGATGGAGGGCGAGAAGGAAAGCATCTGTGCAATAAAGTGCCGTACAGTCATAAGGTGAATTCCGTCTCCGGTGGGATTCTAACCTGTGACCTCTGGAACCGAACTCAGGAATGCTAACCGCTCAGCCAAGCAGACATTTCATCTTGCACAAGTACCGTTTTTACTCTAGGTTTTCGAACAGACATGCCCGAAGAAACAATGTGGTCCTGATCAGACAGCGAAGATCGCGGAGTTTGATCAGGGTATACACTGTTTGCCATATACAGTCGAACCTCGTCATCTCGAGCTCGCTTATTTCGAATTGCCACTTATCTCGAAGTGAAAATCTGGTCCCTGTTTTAACATGAAACTATGATCAGGGTCGTACTTGATTCATACTGTTCTGTGTGTTCAGAGTACTCCCAGAAGATGATGTGAATCAAGTGAGACAGAACATTTCGGCGTACTCCGTAGTTACTCTATGAATCAAGTACGTCGGAACATGTGCAGAGCAATAAACAAAAATGGTGGAGTCAGCGCTATTCTATTTCATGAACGCCGAAAGTAGAACTTCCGAGTCTGATAGCGGTTCAAACCAGAAAACCTTGTGGAGTGGCTCATAAAAAACAAGAATCAATTTTGTCTGTAATATCTTTGAGCTTTAATTGGTCAACAAATAAAACAAAATTAAAGTAAACTCACAAGATTTACCTCAACATTGAAAATTCTAGAAATACATTTTTGTGGGCTTTTCTTAAAAAAAGTACATTTTTGGGCAGGATCTGAAATATATAGCGCTGAGCTCTTAGACGAAACGTGTTTAGCCCAAATATTTCCTGCTCAGTATTTCTGCTCCAATATTTTAGATAAATATTGTTAATAAAAATATACCTGTGTCATTCTTTGACCACTGGAAAAATAAAATCAAAAAACAGAATCATAATGTTCAAGCCGCTCAAAAACATGAACACAATACGGCAAGTCATTCTTTGGCAAATTTTATGTTAAACACAATAAAACAAAAAAGAGTGCCAAGACTCCAGATAATAATAAGATAATAAGCTAATCCTCTACACATAGATAGTTCTACTTATATATAGAACTTCTGGCTATACATTGTGCCATCTTATTAGAATAACCTCGCCAAGGCAATTCTGTAGAGATGTCACAATAATATTTTCATTGAACAAGAGCTGTAACCAGACAGCATAGCTCGCCTGAACTGGTGCTTGCCCATCATGAACACCAAGTTTTAAGAATGTGATCTTGACTTTCAAGGTCAGTTAGGAAGGTGATGCTGCAACCATGTAAAACTCTAGAGCGGTATCTGTCATCAGTCTTGGTATAACTTTTCATCCAGGCACTGTGAAACTACAAACCTTCAACCTGTGACATTGACCTAAAGGGTCATCAAGTGGGGTTGGGGAAGGGGAGGGTATTACATAAAAATTCAAACTATTAGCAAACATCTGTGGAAATATAAAGTAAATGTATCTAAGGGTTAAGGAGAGTATGTCTGTAATATTTTTAGCCCAAAACATCCCAAGTTTCAATATAACAATTTCTGAGTCTGTGACCTTGACCTATAGGTCGAATCCGGGGATGGGGATAGTGCTGAATAAAATTTCAGACAAATATCTATATTTATACCAAATATTATTCAAATTGATCAAAGGGTTTAGAAGCTATGAGATCTGAAAAACTTTAACGTAAAACTTCAATATAAATTTCTAAGTCTGTGACTTTGATCTTTAGGTCATGACCATGGGTAGAAATGGAGCTGAATAAAATTTTGGACCAATATCTATCACTACACCAAATATAATTTAAATCAATCAAAGGATTTAGAGACTATGAGATCTTAAAAACTTCAAGGTAAAACTTTAACAGAAAATTTTTAAGTCCGTGACCTTGACCTAGAGGTCACGACCGGGTGTGGATGGTGCTGAATAAACTTTCAGACCAACATCTATGATCATACATAATATAATTCAAATGGAGCAAAGGGTTAAGAAATTACGAGATCTTAAAATTTAACGTAAAGTTTAACATTTTGCTAACAGTGGTGACGCTGGAGGTAGTACAATAGCTCTTCCTGAAATTCATTCAGGCAAGCTAAAAAATAAGAAAAACTATCCTCAATTATCCTCAAATCTGTCTTCTTATCTGGAGCCCTGAGTTATATACACTGTTTTAAGGTAAACATTGGACCCAATTTCAAAAAATCTTTAAAGGTTTTTCAAGATATGGAGCAGACATGCTGCAAATTGATGGATGGATATATTACACCACAACATAATAAGGGGCATATCATATGCCCCATATATTATGTAATGGTATAATCTGTAAAAAGGGACAGATGACACAGCATGTCTGTATTTTTAATCAACTTGAAACCCTTCAGCTTAAACACGCACACACACTCACAGACACACACACACACACACAAAGAAGAAGAAGAAGAAGAAAAAAAAACAACAAAAAAACAGAGGTACATCGAAGAAGGATTTTTTTGATGGCCTGAACACAGTCATTCTTAATAAAAAGAGCTATTGCTGCATACAGTTAGATAAATATCATGTCACTGAAAATAAAACAATTTATCTTTTAATGTGTGTGTGTGTGTGTGTGTGTGTGTAATAAAAATCAAAACTGTACAAAGGAACAAACTTCTCTTTTTCCTCTGAAGTACAAATTAGAATCGGTGGGTTTCAATCCACTTTTCAGAACCTAAACACCTAAAGTTATAATATCTAAGACCAGTCCACGTATCAGAGCTCCAGATAAGGGGTATTGTGAATAATGCAAAGATATGTATTCTTATTTCTCAACAAAAACATAAATTGTGACCCCTCATTAGAACAGTCTTGGCTAGACGGTTCTAATGAGGGGATACCACCTATGTTTTTATGGAGAAATATGGAAAAGTTTTCCTCAATTATTTTTGTTACTCCCTATCTGGAACACTGGGTACACAGTCAGATTCTATGGAAAATGAATTCTTTATGTTAGGTTAGTCACTATGCGTTTAAAAGAAAAAAGTTTGGAAAGTTGCACAAAGTTCTCATATCTTTCAAAATGCACTTATTTCTCTTTTTGATATACATGTAGCTGCATTGTACTGAACAAAATTCAGTTAGTGATGAATTGTGAAATTTTATGGTAAACAGAGATGCTTTACAAGTTTTGTTTAATACAAGTTTTACTAAATGCTGCACTGTAACCTTAAAATGCGAAAATTATTGTAAGAAAATGTACTGTAAAATAGTGCTGTTACTTTTCATTCGAGAAGAAATTATGATATTATTTTCAATGAGTTACATAACAAGAGAAATGCAAATGGGCCAACATATGCTCATCAGCCCATTTATAAAGGGAACAATCCATATCAATGAACAAAGCCATGACATACCTATTTTCACAAAGACTGGTGATTGAATTCTTGCAGAAAACACACATTTATTTTGCAATTTCGGATAAAACATTGCAACTTATTTTTGAATATGGATAGTTGTGTAAAATAAAATAGAGATATCTATTATATTGAGAGATATCTGCATTATAATTTAAACTATATATATATATATATATATATATATATATATATATATATATATATATATATATATATATATATATATATATGCATTTTTGCTTAGAGAAATCACAATTTCAAATACAGATATCTCTATTTAAAATGCAAATATCTCTATTTTATAAAATGCAGATATCTCTATTTTAATATGACATTTAGTTATCAGTATTAGAGAAATAAAAATATCTGTATTTCAAATTTATCTTATTTTAAATAGAGATGTCTGTATTTTGATATAAATAAAGATATCACTTTAAAATATAGGTTTCTCTACATAAAATAGATATCTCTGTTCAGGTCCATCATTTAAATAAATATCTGTTTTGAAACGAGACATGTTTAAAATTTAAATATAAATATCTCTATTTTAGGCAAATATTTCTCCAATGCCAATATTGATATCTCTATTTTAAACACAGGTTTCTCTATTTTAAATACAGATATCTCTATTTCACACTGAAACAGAGACATCTCTATTTTAAATACATATATCTGTATTCAAATTAGAAATAACTGTAAAAGTAGAGATTGCTCTTTTAAATACAGATATTTGAATTTATAAACAAAGATAACTCTGTTTCAAATGCAGATATTAAATGAGTAAAACAACAAACAGAATTACAATTACAATTCAAATTACGTCTTTGTTTCCAAGCAAATCAGTAAGACACAAGCTTATGTGACCACTTTCTGATGCAGCCCCTGTGTATTGATCACTCATTTTACAGCAGATGGCCATGCTCATACACAAGTATAACGGTGAATCAAATGACTTGAAAATGAGAATAATTATTTGTTTGAGAAAATATGAGGTTTCTGTTGAAAGAAATTCAGTTTGTTATGTCTTAGAAAAATTAGTGGTGCATGACATACAATGTATGCCATGCTTCTGTACTAATGATATCATAAATCTGTTACTATAGCAACTGATACTGACGTCAAAGTGACGTTATCAATACGTCAATCTGCCAAGGTACTGAGGACAACAATAAATTTATTCCGTAGTTGCTGTGGTAACAGATCTATGACTTCATTGGTATAGGAGTATGGCAAATATTTTTAATGAACATGATGAACAAAGCGAACATCCAACAAAAAATTGCTTAACACTTAAAAACAGGGATCCAGTCAACAATCTCTTCTTGGCAGATTGGACACAGTGTCAGCTTCTCACAACAAGACGGACAACAAACCATATGCCCACATCTGATGAATGTTTTTGTACATAGCTCCTCCATACAGACTTTACATTCACCTGAAATAAAACAATATACCTGTATGACATTAATCCAGATCTAAAATTGCACAGTTTCTCCAAGACCACCTATGAGATAAGGAACCAGGGTTAATTAAACGTAATCCGCTCGCAGCAAGCTCAAACATCAATGAAAAGCTCATTTTTCTTTGTAAATATTAAAGATAGTGGATCATTGCAGCAACATGTATCTGTTTACAGGTACATTAAGTTAGACAGGCACTTGTGCCTTTGTCATTATATTATTATGCTGAGATAACTGGGGCATCTGTGCCATCTATTAATTTTTATCGTTATAATTTAGAAAACTTTAGACAAATAAAATCAGATGACTAATACAGCCTGGCTCTTGTCACTCAAATTTGAGTAAACTTTATGACCCTGGGGCAATGATGTAGATTCAGCAGAACTATACCACAGTAAACTCTAGTGTAGATCACTCATCACACTGATCTTTCTTGGACACTTTGCTCAAAATATTTTCACTGTTTATTAAAGAAAACCTCCTACTTAAAACAACAAATAACAGGCAGCAAGCAGGCACTAATACTTCAAAGGTAATTTCAGTCATATGATTCATATGTAGTGCTGAGACAGTTCTAATGAGGGGTCACAACATACATGTATATTTTCATTGAGAAATAAAATAAGATTAACTCTGAATTACCCCTTCTTAACTGAAGCTCTGTGATAAGTAAAATTGCTCCTTCAAAATATACTGCACTGGAATACTGTTTCAACTGAACAGAATTCAACATATATGCCTTGACCAAGAGACTTACTTATCCCTAAGAACAAGGATAAATTCTTTCAGAAGACTCATTCTTTCTTCATGTCTTTTTTCTTTTCTGCTTTGTTCTTCTTCTCGTTTCTCTTCTTTGACACGGTCCTGATATCTTAAAAAATCTATAACTTCAGACACCTGGGTTTTCCTAGCTTTTTAAACATTCGTACCTTCTTCTTCCGTTTCCTTTGTTTTTCGTTTCTGTGACTTTTCTGCCCTCTCAGCTGCAGCACCATCACTATCACTTTTTGTATTCTCACTTCAGTAGCTTTTTCTCCAGAGGAACTAATAGTACATTTTGGAATAATGTTTGGTTTCTCACCAAATAATTCATCTAGTTCTTTTTCATATTGGTAAGTCTTATGCGAGTTTTCAGACCTGCTATTGTGATCCTTTACCTGTTTGTATGCCCTTATTAAAGTTTTCATTCTTCCATGGTACTGGTCTCCTGAATAAAGATTTTGCTCGCCATTACTTGTGAAATTTCTTCAAATGCTTTCTTTTTTTTTCTGAGTTTCAATGTTGGTTTGTCTTTTTTTGTATTCACTTAGCAACAGCAGGGTGGCAGCTGACCATGATGACTTCTTCTTGTTTCGCTTGAAGTTTTACTATCTCTTGCTCACTTTGCCCTCGTATATCAATACCATAACTAGAGGTGCTTGGTCCACCTAATCTGCTTGCACTGGCTTCTACGCCTAAAATAAGAAATAAACTGGGACATATCAAAAGAAAATATATCTTCTAGCATGGGAGACCAGCACAGCATTAATGCTGATTGAGCTTTATATATGATTGGCATCATGTATGGTAGATGACTGTCTCGGTCTGTAGCACAGGTAGGGAAATTGATATCATCTGGTATCTGGTTGTCTTTCTTTAATTATTTTGTTTTGCTTCAGTACAACTGCTTCAACAATAGGATTGCACTATAATGTTGTTTTTTTTTTTTTATTTTGTTTTGTTTACCGTGACAAAAACGAGTTTTAGATTTCTCATACATGGATATTAAAAGAATTAGGGACACAGACTGCCAAAAAGTCAATAATGGGAATTTTACATTAGGTAATTGGCATTTTCTGTCAAAGCTAGGGGACCACCCATCACAAAATTAAGGGGCAATGGGCCCCTATCAGTCTTTATCCTTGTCATATCTACAGTTTAGCCTTTTTGTCTATATTGATCAGTCCTCACTAAAATGCATGTACCTGTGCATTCATGTACACTAACCACAACATGACAAAACCAACAAAGTGGCATGTGCACCATGCGAAGGCTCCGATCAGCCTGGGCATCTGCACAGTCTGATTAGAGTCTTCACTGTGCGCTTAAAGGGAAGCTAAGGTACTTTCTTGCCAATATCAAAGACTGATTAGACTGGGTCGACGCCAAGACTGATCTGAGACTTTCTAAGGCGGTGGTCCCGGTGTTGGTCTTACTCTTTGTTGCTTTGTGGTTTATTCTACGAGGCGATTTGTTGTATGTCTTTCCGTGTGTCATTTTGTTCTTGTGTTTTTCAGTCCTTTTAGTATTGCGATTACCTCGCTTGGGGAAGAGAGAGCTAATCTTTGTGCTTTTCGTACGTTTGTTCGGTTTGTGCTTGTTTACCTTTGTCGGTTTCCTCTTCCTCTTGGGGTCTGGAAAGGGCTGCGGTTTGTGATTGTGGCACTCTCTGGACTTTTCTCTTACCTTTTTTGTTAGGCACACATACCTTTGTTGGTCCTGTCCTGTCGCCGCTCATATGTCTACAGTTTGAATGAAATTCGAGTTTCGAGAAAAAATAACCTTAACACAAAAGTCCTGTATCCCTAAGACCTATGTTTTGGGGTTATATAAAATTCGAGTTCATGCACTCACAATCTGGACCACTAAACAAAGACCTGTCTATTAGCCCCAGTCTTCTCTTACTGATATACTTTTTAAGCCGCTTAATCATTAACTAAAAAAGGCTTTTATCATCACAGAAGTTTCGGATTACCCGTCTATATGCCATACACACACTAACTATACCTAGTTGTGTCCCAAGCATATGCACATAACATACTGAATTGGAAACAGTATTGCTGTGTCCTGTCATAAATGACTGGATGACAATTCAAGATTGTATACAGTGAGCATTTATTTTTTGAGTGATACTTTATAATGAAATGTACATGCTGGGTCATTGTCACCATTTGAAATACCTAAAACTCATAGACGAACTGTAGTAATAAATGGCTGGTGCATTATCTAGCAAAATTCGATACATAAATACCTGGGGAGGCCGAAATATTACGTACGAATCGCCAACTCAGAATTCAAAGCATCAGAAATCGGCTATTTCGGGGATTATAATGGTATTTTTTACATCACTTTGATAAAACTTACTTTCTGTTTTTGTCTGAATGCAACATGGATGTTTAACAAAAACATCCATGGAGAAAAACCAAAGCAGACATTCTTCACATTGGAACATCGTGCGCCTTTCCGCCATTTTTTGCTTGATCACGTGACCTCTCTACTCCGACCACACCACCTCGGACGGTGGTGTACTCGGAACAGCTTCTGCACAGCTGTTCTCTGATATTTGATTGGAATTCTGCCTGTCCAGAGTAAAAAGCGTACTCCGAAGAGGTGAATCAAGTACGACCCAGGTAACAAAATAATGTGGAAAAGAGAAGAAATTCTCCTCTTTTCCACATTATTTTCGTATATTTCTAACTTCAGGAGTCAAATTACACATTCATTTGTTAAATGTGGTTGTTCAATTTACTGACTTCCTCACTCTCTCAACTCTGATATGTCGAGGTACGGATATCTCGAAGTGTTTCAGTGAGTCCCTTAGAATTCGAGATAATGAGAGTCAACTGTAATTAGTCCAGCAGTTTTAGACACATCAACAGGTTCTAAACTGGAACTGTTCAAATTTTAAGACAAATATGGGGATGGCTTAGATGCCTCCATGCATGTAATTATTAATAATAATTAATAATAATAATTAATGTAATTAATGCGGTATACATTTTTCGTGAACAAATGAGCAATGTGATGATCGTAAGGGTTTTATCAAATCCGCTTGGTCTGATCGAGGCTTGGTGCTTCCTTACAGAATGACAGAATATGTTGACGGATAGCAAATAACATTCTGTCTGGTAAAGTTAAGCAACTTTACTTTGAAAAACAGGTAAAATTGTTCCAAGATTTCTGCTCAGTGGATTTTGTCGAAATATAAATGCCGTTTTTGCTTTTGATCAAATTACGCTACATTAACGTGAGTATGCTGAGTTGGAATTACATCGATATATTCCACAGCATCTAATGTTTTTATTGTAGGCGGTCAGCAAAAGCACTGATTAGACTCCGCGCATACGCAGGCTGATCTTGGCCTTCGACGTGCGCGTACGCCCGATGACATTTATTCCATGCTATTGCCTATATAATTTAAGGGAACTGAATACACGTGGTAGATTTCCCGTCATTTACGCCAAGGGAAACAACTATTTGTTGCATATGAAGAGACTCAATCAAACCGAGTTTCCGATTTTCGTGATTTTGTGTGTTCTTTATCTCCAAAGGCAATCCTTTTTTTACTTTTATTTTACTCTACTGTAGCTGATGATGTGCCGTGTGGCGGCGGTAAAAAGTCTCCCCGTACATCATCATAGTGCAGGTTATATTTTGTTTCCTTTGGGATCATTGAGCCCATCCTCGTTATTTTGAAAATCGAATACCGCTTAAGCCGTCGATAGGGGGCGTATGCTGTCTCGCAAACTACAGTGTTGCATATGAAAATACTCAATCAAACCAAGTCTCTCGATTTTCGTGATGTTGTGTGTTCTTTGTTTCTAAAGGCAATCCTTTTTTACTTTTATTTTACTCTACTGTAGCTGATGTTGTGCTGTATGACGGCGGTAGAAAGTCTCCCCGTACATCATCATAGTGCAGGTTATATTTTATTTCCTTTCGGATCATTGAGCCCATCCTAGTTATTTTGAAAATCGAATACCGCTTAAGCCTGTGCTAGCCTCGCAAACTACACTGTTGCATATGAAGAGACTCAATCAAACAAAGTCTCCGATTTTCGTGGTTTTGTGTGTTCTTTATTTCCAAAGGCAATTCTTTTTTACTTTTATTTCCTATTTGTATTTTAGCACATCAAGTCTCTTTAGAGTACACCCCTTTCCAGAAGGGCGACAAAAACAACCTGACCGAGTTTATTTATATCACCGGAAACTGCTCCGGTTCATCTTAAAGCCTCTCCGTTCTTCGTGACGCAGCTAATTTTTGTTTTTGCAGCCCCACCGTCTTACGCAGAAAGTGCCTTGGGACGGATGAAAACGAAGGAGGCTGATGATGACGCCCACACGGCAGGGAACACAGATTTTGCCCCAGTCTATACCTACTATAATTGGGAAAGACAAGATCCTTCAACAATGTTCTCAGTGAAGCTGGATGAATAAACTTGGCCAAATTCAGGAAAAGCTAGGACCTATACTTATTGAATCTCTTCCTAATATAATAGAACATAACTATTTAGGTCTTACATTAACTGGTAATGGGCAATGGCACTGCCTTATTGAAAACATGATTAAAAGTGCATCTAATGTTTTCAGTGAAGCTTGGTGAATAAACTTGACCAAATACAGGAAAAGCTAGGACCTAGACTTATTGAATCTCTTCCTAATATAATAGAATATAACCATTTAGGTCTTACATTAACTAGTATGGGCAATGGCACTGCCTTATTGAAAACTTAATTAAAAGTGCATCTAAAGTATTGGTATAATGCAGATGCATTCAAACGTGTTGCTTTAAACCAAATAAACGTATCACATTTGCTGCCAATTATTGAATATTAATGTGCTATATGGGATGGCTGCACGGCACAAGATATCAGTTCTCTTCAAACACTTCAGAATGAACCGCAGAGTAACAGGCTTAACAAGATCGGTTTCATTAGCTAACCTTTATGGATAATGCGGTTGGGTGTCACTTGCAGAAAGACGCAGGCAGCAAAAACTTATTTCTATGTACAAATCAGTCAGTGATTTTGTTCCTACATGCGTATCTGAACTGATTCCTCCTACAGTTGGAGAAATAAGTACCTATACGCTACGAAATCAACACGATATTACTGTTCCCTTCTGTATGACTAAAAGTTTACGTAAATCATTACGAAAACACGCCTATTTAAATTTATTGAAAATTTTACAACCCAAAAAGGAAAATTTTCCGATAAAAAAATCCGATATTTTTCATATTTCTTCTCAAAACATAAATTATGGGTACTTGTTAGGACCGCCTCGGCTAGGCGGTTCTAACGAGTAACCACAATCTTTGTTTTGATCAGAAATAAGAAAAATAATGTATACCCCTGTAAACCCCGGTTTTACTATATAAAAGTGGGGTTTGAGGGGAGGGGGGGGGTCAAAATTATATAGGCATGTTTTCGTGATGCATGTATTCCATCATCTATTTCTGCATGGAATTCACTTGACAGAGAACTACGCAATTCACCATCTCTGGCAAGCTTTAAGTGTCAGCGGTTCTAACGAGTACCCACAATCTACGTTTTTTAGGAAAATAAGAAAAATAATCTATACCCCTTTAAACCCCAGTTTTACTATATAAAAGTGGGGTTTAAGGGGGTCAAAATCATATAGGCGTGTTTAAGTTATGAAGCTGATTAATGCTACTATGCTTTCGACCACGTTCAGAAAGTCATGTTTGCTTGGTGCTTTACACAGAAGTAAAGGCAAACTTTTGTCATGATTTAATGCAAAACCATTTGTCGCAACAACCTACGAGGGTCATGCAAAACGTATTGTCACTGGGTTCGGTTTACTTCAGTGCTACGTTTTATCAAACATATTTTTATTACAAACCTTCAAAGTATTCCCCCTTTACTGAAACACATTCTTGTAACCTTTTTACCCAGTCGTGAAAAGCAGATAAATAGTCTTCTTTTGGTTTTTGTTGGAGACACTGATAAATAGCGCTGCCAAGAGAACTTCTAGACGTATACTTATTTCCAGAAAGCATTTTCTTAAGCTTTGGAAATAAAAAGAAGTCACAGGGACAGATCAGGTGAATAAGGTGGGTGGTTTTAACCTTTTACCTTTCCAGAAGCCAAAAAAGACTTAAAAACCTCACATTTATGAGAGGAGGCGTTGTCTTGTAAACGGTGGACTCCTGACCATCCTTTGCTTGGTCGTTTCTTATTGTAAACCTTACGAAAACACGTCTATTGAAATATATAGAAAATTTCATCTCCCAAAACTGAAAAATTTCAGATAAAAAATTCTGATATTTTTCATATTTCTGCTTAAAACATAGATTGTGGGTACCCGTTAGAACCGCCTCGGCGAGGCGGTTCTAACGAGTTCCCACAATCTATGTTCTTGAGCAGAATATGAAAAATAATGTATACCCCTGTAAACCTCAGTTTTACTGTATAAATTTGGAGCTTAAGGGGGTTAAAATTTTATAGGTATGTTTTCGTGATGAACTCTTTCACTTTCTTCAGTTCAGAATTCTTGTAATATCGGCCAGTGACTGTTTGACCAGATGGACAAGACACTTGAACGACTGGTCCACTTGAATTAAAGAAAACTGCGTACAACATCTTTTTCGAACTTATAGTTCTCTTGGCAATACATGGGCGTTTTTGATCTTTTCGCTTCCATTGCTTATTATCAGCCCTTCTTTGTGGCTCAAACATGTGCACCCAGGTTTCATCACCTGTTAGAAATAACCCGACTATTACAGCCTTTGTATGCTTTCAAAAGTTCCCGGCCACATTTAAGGCGTTGTGTCTTTTGCTCCTCAGTGAGCAAATGAGGTACCCACCAAGCGCAAACCTTTCTCAGGTCCAAACGTCTTTTCAGAATTGTTTGCACACTGCCTTCTGATATGCCAGTACAACTAGCTATATCTGACAGACAATCGCGTATCGACCACAATCTTTACAGCAGCGATGTTAGCCTTGGTAACGGAGGTTTTAGGCCTTCCAGGACGGGTACATGTATTATCTTCGACAGAAAATTTCCCAGTTTTAAGAGCTTTAACCCACCTAAAAACTGTGCGCATTGAAATAGTCTGAGGTCCATATATACCACACAATTCATTAAATATCTGCTTTAAATCTATATTAAGCCTAATGCGGCATTTAATATTGCTACGAATTTTAGTCTTCTGGTCCATGTTCCATTGTAACAAGTAAATTGGTCAGTGTATATGACTGCATCTATTTCAATTTGAAATAACTCGGGTCAGTTGGAAAGCATTCAAGTGCAGTGAAGCATTTTAAAATATACCTGGGATAAAACTAAGGAAGCCTATTAGTGACAGAACTTTTTGCACGACTCTCGTATGCACAAGAAGCTTTATTCTAGTAGTTTGTTTTTTAAAATCTCAAATATTTTTTACTCTTTCCCAAAGTAAAAATGAAAACAAATGATGCAATTGTGCAACCATCTTTAGGGTAGGTAACTTGGAGGCAGATTTTCAACAAGTTCCGCTCGTTATTATTATTATTGTTTTTATTTTATTTATTTTTTTATTCTATTTTTTTTTTTTTTTTTTTTTTTTTTTTTGCTGATAATTACACAATATTGTTGTGAAACATTAATAATTTAAATTCAGCAAAGAAAAGGAAAACACTCACGATAATTTAAAAGAGGGTTTTTCAACACAGTACTCTTTTGGCAACAGATTTAGCTGTTTTGAGGGGTGGAGTGGGGTTGGGGGGGTAAAAATGGCCAAAATGCATGTATTTTTTTAACTTCTGCCAAACAGAGGTAAAATATATGCTATATTTTAGGTTTAAAATGATGTATGTTTTTGCATATAGGTAAAATATGTGCTATGTTTAGGGTTTTAAGGGTATATATTTTTGCATAAGGAGTGATACACGTACCACCCCTGATGATAATCCCAATACAGCTGGCTCTCATACGGACTGTTTTACAACAAATGGATATTATCCCAAGCTTTCTTCTTGCTTTGTCAGGGGTGGTACACGTACCACTCCAGACCCTAAATCCAGCCGTCTCTTTGTTCCATAGAAATATTTACCATATATTTGAAAATATTGATTTTAAGACCCTTAAAGTGGTACACGTACCACTCTCTGGATTGTGACCTTTTTCTGATTGTTGTTATTGTAACAGTTGTTATCTCCACTATCGATAATCTTTCGGTTCTTAACAGCAAGTGGTACACGTACCACTCCAGACCATAAATACATTGTCTCTCAAACCCTTAGGAATATTTACCATAAATTTGAAACAAACTATTTTTAGACTTCATTCAAAGTGGTACGTGTACCACTCCCTGGATTTTGACCACTTGAGATTGTTGTTATTGTAAAAGTTGTTATCTTATTTCAGATAATCTTTTGGTTTCCTCAATGACAAGGAGTTGTACACGTACCACTCTAGACCAGAAATTCAGCTGCTTCTGTGCCCCATAGATATATTAATCATAAATTTGAAAATAATGATTTCAGACTCTTTTCTCAAAGAGGTACGTGTACCACTCCCTGGATATAGACTTCTTTTGATTTTACCAGTAGTTATTGAACCAGTTATCTACACTTCAGATGTTCTTTTGGTTTTCTTTGACAGATAGTGGTACGCGTACCACTCCAGACCATAAAGTCATCTGCCTCTTTGCCCCACAGAAATATTAACCATACATTTGAAAATAAATATTGATTATAAATCACTTCTGTCAAAGTGGTGCGCGAACCACTCCCTGGATTGTGACCACTTCTGATTGTTTGTGTTGAGGTTTTACGGCCCAATGGGATCATGTAGAGCGCGGTCAGTATACTTAGCCACACCTTTACTGGGCGGGCTTCTGCTTGTTGTTATTGTAAGGGGTGTTATCTGCATTTCAGATAATCTTTGGGTTTCTTTGACAGTAAGTGGTACGCGTACCACCACAGACCATAAATTCATCTGCATCTTTGCCCCCTCCCCCACCCTCGAGAAATATTAACCATAAATTTTAAAATAAAGAATTATTATAAGTCACTTCTCGCAAAGTGGTACGCGTACCACTCCCTGAATTGTGACCACTCCTGATTGTTGTTATTGTAAAGGTTATTTTCTACACAAAAGATAATGTTTTGGTTTCCCTAACGGTGTTTTATGCTTACAATTCTAGAATAGAAATTCAGCTGCATATTTGCCGCATAGAAGTATTTACCATAAACTTGAAAACAAATATAGATTAAAAGACCATTCTCTCAAAGTGGTATACGTACCTATCCCTGGATTGTAACCACTTCGGATTGTTGTTATTGTAACAGTTGTTATCTATATTTCAGCTCATCGTTTTGTTTGCTTGACAGGGGGTGGTACTGGTTACCACTATAAACCAGAAATTCAGCTGTCTCTTGTCCCCATAAAAATATTAACCATAAATTTGAAAATAAATATTGATTTTAAGACACTCCTCTCAAAGTGTTACGGATTGTGACCACTTCTGATTTTTTGTTAGGGTTGTTATCCACACTTCACATAATGTTTCGGTTTCTTTGACAGGGAGTTGTACGCTTACCACTCTAGAGCAGAAATTCAGCAGTCTCTTTGCCCGACAGAAATACGAGTTTACCATACATTTGGAAACAAATATTGATTTTATGACACTTCTCCGTTATATACTTATGTCCCGTGAAGCCGAAACCTCATGCAGACCATAACTTCCGTACTGTGTGAGATAATTAAAAATATTGGGTAGATGCCATACACAAGAAGAATAACTCTTCCCTTGTTCTCTATCTAGTTATCTCCCCTGAATGAACTTCTTAGCCGAATTGTTGTGCACTCCATAACTTCTAAATTGTTTTCAATGTTTTGATAATATTTGAAAGAGACATAGATAAGGACCAGTCGGTGTGTTGCGTGCAAGAGACCTTTCTCCATTATATACTTATCTCCCGTGAAACCGATATCTTGTGCAGGCCATAACTCCCATCTGTTTGAATTAACTTGACAACATTTAGAAGGGACATAATAGATCAAGTAGGAGTGTCGCATACAAGAAGGACAAATTTTGCTCTGTGACAGTTTTACCCTAATTAACAGACAGCAGATACCTTTATCTTGGCTATTTTTGTTAATATGTAGACTCACAAATTTAAAGTATTTAGAAATAATATATGTCCTGTGCATGTAATACTAAGTAATCACATCAAAAGTCACTAATAGATGAAGTTTGTAAAAAAAAATAATTAAAGAACATACAAAAATAAAATCATTTACAGTGCACCTATTATTGTTTTTAGTTATTAATTTTGGCCGGCCTCGGTGGCTCAATTGGATGCACCGTCCGACTGGAGACCAGGAGTTCGCGGGTTCAACCCCGCCGAGGTCGGCAACATTCTTTCGTAGAGATTGATCATGAAATATTTTCCACGGCCATTCTCTCCCTTCCCCTGATTCAAGAAGGGCAGTTGTCAGTTTCTGGCGAAAGAATGTGCACAATACTGGTTAACCGCTTAGAGGACTAAGCCTGCCCAGTAAACGTGTGGTTAGATAAACTGACCGCGCTCGACATGACCCCATTGGGTTGACTGGGCCGTAAAACCTCAACACAAACAAACTCATTAATTTTGCCACATTTCGTACTATCTTAAAAAAAAAGTTTGCATCTTTAACTTTGCGTCGTTTCATTTTCATGACATCTTATTGAAATCTACAATAACAGCAAATATAGTAATGATTAGGTCGAGCGATCTGTCATCTCTTTTGGTAGCTTTTTTCCCATATTATTTACACTACTTTTAACCGTTCTAAAACAAAACCACACGACCTCAGTTAAATAATAGAACCCCGCCAATTGTCAATTAACGCTTTACATACTGTGTAAAATTTCAGCAGACGTCATTTTGAAAATATCCACCCCCGCCCCACCCCTCCCAACTCACTTTGCACCCCTCCCCTCTCCCTTTCGCACTCAGGTAATTATATGATATTTCATGCAGCAGCGCGGCTTTCCCTCTTCGTCAATAAGAATAGTATACATAGTGTTTTATTTTTGAATGGCCAGCGAACTACTTGATCAGCCTGTGGGGATGCAGATACCCCAGGACTTCAAAATACACATACCTATAAAATGTTGACCCCCTTAAACTCCACTTTTATATAGTAAAACTGGGGTTTACAGGGGTAAACATTATTTTTCTTATTTCTGCTCAAAAACATAGATTGTGGGTACTCGTTAGAACCGCCTCGCCGACAATCTATGTTTTGAGCAGAAATATGAAAAATATCAGAATTTTTTATCGGAAAATTTTCATTTTTTGGTGGTAAAGTTTTCAGTATATTTGATTAGGCATGTTTTCGTAATGGGACTTCAAAATGCACATTTGCGACGAGATCCGTTTACTACGTTCGAAGAGTTTTGTTTGTATTATTACAATTTACATAAAATAAATACAAGATGTACAAAATCGCCCTTATCGCTCACTCGATTACTAGACAAGTTTCGAGTTTAGGAGAAGAATTTCAAAATTACATTTTCAAGATGACGGCTATGGTGGCCATCTGGGATTTCTGACTGGAACAATTATAGCTTTGATTTACAAGTCACACCGATACTTCATACCAAGTGTCAAGTCATTTGGCCTTTCAATTCAAATAGATTTGCAGAGATGGCAGGCATCTAGGATTTCTTATGGAACCAGTGTCGCTCCGACACTACCTACCAAGGTTCGAGAGTCTGTTGGAGTTTTCTACCTGGAGAAGTAGTTCAAAATACATGTTCAAGATGGTCGCCGTGGCCGACTTCTTTGATTTCCGATCCGAAATGGTTTTAGCTATTTTTTATCTAGAGGTACAAATACAGGAATTTTTGTAAAAGTTACAACTAGAAAACAAACCTGACGCCCTTTAAATTTAAAACTGATATATACAAAGACATTTGTGAAGCACTGGCATACAATGTGGACCTAGATCTTAATGCGAAGTCTTTCTTACGTTTTCTAGATACTGCCACACGCCCTCGCGGACAATTTAGGCGTCTGATCAAGATCAACCATTACGAAAACTTGCCTATTCAAATATACTGAAAATTTTACCACCAAAACATGAAAATTTTCAGACAAAAATTGTGATATTTTTTCATATTTCTGCTCAAAACATAGATTGTGGGTACTCGTTAAAACCGCCTCAACGAGGCGGTTCTTACGAGTACCCACAATCTATGTTTTGGATGCGGTTCTAACGAGTACCCACAATCTATGTTTTGAGCAGAAACAAGAAAAATAATGTATACCCCTGTAAACCCCAGTTTTACTTTATAAAAGTGGGGTTTAATGGGATCAAAATTATATAGGCATGTTTTCGTGATGACTATTTGCCACAGTACAGGAGCGTTTGTAAGCGCCCAACAAATAAAACAAATCTGAAACCCAATAAATTTCAAATGGATATGTCGAAATGCTTTTTTTTTTTATATTAGCAAACAGCGTAGACCAAGATCAGAATCGGCGTCACTGTACTTTTATAGCACAAGAAATGTTGCAAACTTACACCAAAGAAAACTGATCTTACACTTCATATTTATAATCTACACCCAGATCAGAGGTAGACCGTCCGACTGGAGACCAGGAGGTCGCGGGTTCAACCCCCGCCGAGGTCGGCAACATTCTTTCGTGGAGATTGATCATGAAATATTTTCTACGGCCATTCTCTCCCTTCCGCTGATTCAAGAAGGGCAGTTGTCAGTTTCTGGTGAAAGAATGTGCACAATACTGGTTAACCGCTTAGAGGACTAAGCCTGCCCAGTAAAAGTGTGGTTAGGTAAACTGACCGCGCTCGACATGACCCCACTGGGTTGACTGGGCCGTAAAACCTCAACACAAACAAAAAAGATCAGAGGTAGGACGCGGAGTCTGATCAGGGTCACCATTGTTTGTTTTATGCACAGGAAGTTTTGTAAACGTACAAAAAAGTCGGACCTCCCTTAAATTTAAAATGGAACCGTCCCAGTGGAGCTTTTGGGACATTGGCAAACAGTGTGTACCAGATCGGACGCCGCTGAATGCCTTCGTGTGTTGATGGGCATATACAGCCCTGTCGTCGGCGTATTAAAAATATGCCAATTATGACACTTTTGAATTCCATTTAACCTTTTTCAGCGTTGTTCACCTACCATGTCAAAGAATCAACCGACTAATTTAACCCGTAATAGCCTAGCGTCCCATAAAAAGGACATTAGCAAACAGTGTAGACCCAGTTCGGACGCCACAGAACGCGGCGTCTGATCAGGGTCTACACTGTTTGCATTAAATTCAGATACGTGTTTCTATAAAACATGACAATAATAAAAACTAAGCAGACATCCCTTATATAGGAAATGAACTTGTCCAAATAGTTAAAGTAGAAGAATCCACTCAGCATAAATGGGTTAATGCAATACAAATGTTTTATTGGCATCAAACGTACAAATTGATTTTCGCCAAATATGAAAATGATCTAGCTGTCTGTCTGTCTACGAGTATCTATCTGAATAGTTTATGTGTTTCAAAATATTATCTATCTATCTATCTATCTATCTATCTATCTATCTATCTATCTATCTATCTATCTGTCTATCTATCTATCTTTGATTGTTACGCTAGCCACTCTGCTCCACCATGTTACACTTCATTTGTGATATGGGTCACTGTCATGAGTTGCAATAAATTATAAAATGTTTCTTGGTATTTATTCTACTGTTTGTTACCCGTATTACTATGTAAATTACGGTAACTGTCTTGTCTTATTATGTAAATTACGGTAACCATCGTTTTCCATTTTCTCTGATGTCACACTTGACTTTGAGAGAATAAAGTACTTTTGACTTCACTTGACTTGGCCTGTAAATAAGATGCCATTTTCATATGTACACTTAGTTTAATGTTTTGTCTTTGTAGCAGAGAAAAATAACATTTTATTTAATTTTCATTTTTGAATGCATATCCCAGAGAAGCTTACATATCTACACAATCATGTTTTTTATTATAGCTTCATTACGAAAACGCGCCTATTCAAATATACTGAAAATTTTACCGCCAAAAAATGAAAATTTTCAGATAAAATTTCTGATATTTTTTACATTTCTGCTAAAACATAGATGGTGGAGACTCGTTAGAACCGCCTCAGTGAGGCGGTTCTAACGAGTACCCACAATCTATGTTTTTGAACAGAAATAAGAAAAATAATGTTTACCCCTGTAAACCCCAGTTTTACTATATAAAAGTGGGGTTTAAGTACATTGTAGGTCAACATTATATAGGCATGTTTTCGTGATGATCTAATAATCGTACAGCCTTATCAGCCTGTGATAACGGGCATTGTGATCGTGGTCTGTTGTATACGTTAAGTAAAAGTAAGGACCCCAAATAAGAAGTCGACCTTATGAAATACGCGCCCAGAGGGGAACAGCTCAGCCGGAGCATCCACGGAGTTTTATGCAGGTTTGTGCTGTTCTCTGTTAGAATATGCACACCAAGACTGTCTTATCAGGGCCTGTGCGGTTCACTGTTAGAAAGTGTGCATCCTGTATGCTGTTCGCTGTTTGAATGTCTTTGTCCGCATAGTGTTTGCCGGGCCTGCACTGTTCGCTGTTGGAATATTCAAGGATCATTCTATATGTAGCATCCAATGTAAACTCAGATGTGACGTGCAGGTTCATGTAAGGCTACGGTGGTCGTGTATCATAAGGTTGTTTTATCGTCAAATATACATTAATTTGTGGTCTTTCGTTATAGGCATATTTTTAAAACTGCATATATGGCATGCATGTCCTAAGTTCAGTTAATTTCAATTGATTTGTGGGGAATAAAATTAGATTAAAAATATAAATAATCCATAGTCTCATATCCATGAAAACACATTTGTTGTTCACAAATTTCTAAATAATAATCCACTGTCCATAAAACTGTCGCTGTCCAGAATTCTGCTAATCCACCAGTTAAGCTTAAATTGACCACCTGCGGACAGTGCTTGCATAAGGGAAGTCTGGGAGTCAGAGACTCCCAAAAATTGCCCTGGGACTTCCAAACATCAATGCCAGGAAGTCTGGGACTCCAAACTTTTAAAGATATTTAGCCATTTGTAACAAAAATTTAGAATGTATTTATGTGTTATTTAGCTTAACAATGGCAGTTTTACTCCAAAATTGAGAGTTTAAGAATATTAAGGTTGAATTTCTGAAAGTGAGTGAAAAAAATTTGATCTCCAGGACTTCCAGATATTGGAGCTAGGAAGTCCTGGGACTTCCTGATTTTGACAGTTAGTGCAAGCACTGTGCGGAGTACAATTATGTAACCTAGGCCATGTGTTTTTCTTAGATATGTCAAATCCATACGACAATGTATACGCGTGAAAAAGAACTTGTGCAGAAATAAGATGCTGTTACCGTACGTACTCTAAGTATCTGGATATTCAACTCCTTTAAATATACTTGTTCTAAAATTTGAACAAGTACAATTTACTAGCCGGTGTGCTGTCTAAAAATTTCTGGATGGGTGGCAAACGGTGTAGACCTAACTAGACAAAGCGCCCAGTGGGGCACGTATACCCCCGACCAGCGCTACCGCCAGTTTTTAAAAAGCACAAAGTATATAGCTTTGACTCTGGAGATGGCAGTTGTATGCTATATGTTATAACATTGAAAAAATTCAATCACACATAATATGAAGCCCTTGACCTCAAAGATCAGGCACAGGTGCAGGGATTGAGCTAAATAAAACTTTAGCCCTATAACTATCACCATATACTAGTGAAATCAATCAGTCTTTATAATATAAGCAAAAATGACATTTGTATGAAAAGTCTGTGACCTTGACTTAAAAGTCATGCCCCAGCTTGGGGATGGTGCCGAGAAAAACTTTAGACCTATATATACCATCATGCTTAATATTAATGAAACCAACAAAAGGGTCTTCATAATATAGCTATATAAATTTTAATGAAAATTTTAAGGTCACCTGCCTACTCAATGCCCTCTACATATCGGTAAAGTATCACAAAAATATCTTAAAGAATTTTTAGAGTTATTGCCCACACAAGATTTAAATAACCAAGGGAGAAAACTGCAGAATGGAGTCAGAAAGTCATTCTTGAATGTGATATGCCTACTCAATGTCCTATACATACTGATGAAGTATCATGAAAATATCTTAACATGTTTTAAAGTTATGGTTCGCACAAATTTTTTACAATTCTGGAGACAAGAGGAGATAACTCATGGACCAAGTCAGAGTTGTCTTTCTTGTACCTGACACCCTACCAAATGCCCTCTACAACCTGACAGTTTCCTGAAAATAGATCAAAGGGTAGTTAGGAGTTATGGGGTGCACAATAATGCGTTTATGGACAGACAGATGGATGGATGGACGGATGGATTCCATGCTGATAGCTATATCCCCTAAACCTCTCGGTAGGAGGATAACGAAATTCAACAAAAGGTCTTGATGGTATAGCTATATAAACTTAGATGCATTTTTTTTTTACTTTTATATGAAATTTCTAAGTCTGTGACCTTGACCTCAAGGTCATACCCCGGGATGGGGATGATGCTGAGTAAAACTCTAGACCTATATCTACCAAAATGTCAAATATAAATGAAATTCCTCAAAGGGTCTTGATGGTATAGCTATATAAACTTAAACACAGAAAACTTTGACTTTTTTATGAAAATTCTAAGCCCGTGACCTTGACCCCAAGGTCATCCCCGGGGTAGAGATGGTGCTGATAAAAACTTTAGAACTATATCTACCATCATGCCAAATATGAATGAAATCCATCAAAGGGTCTTCCAAATATGAGGTCTTATAAACTTTAACGCAAAAACTTTGACCCTAAGACAAAAATAAAGTATGAACGAATAATACTTCAATGGACTGACAGACAGACGAACAGATTCCTTGCTGATAGCTATATCAGCTCAACCTTTCACTTAGGGGATAATGAAATTTAATAAAAGGTCTTGATGATATGGCTATATAAACTTAAACGCAAAAATGTTTACTTTTATATGAAAATTCTAAGTTCGTGACCTTGACCTCGGTCACACCCGGGGTGGGGATCATGCCGAGTAAGACGCTAGGCCGATATCTACCAACATGTCAAATATAAATGAAATTCCTCAAGGGTCTTGATGATATAGCTATATAAACTTAAACACAAAAAACTTTGACGTTTTTACGAAAATTCTAAGTCCGTGACCTTGACCCCAAGGTCACCCCCGGGGTGGGGATGGTGCTGATAAAAACTTTAGACCTATATCTACCATCATGCCAAATATGAATGAAATCCATCAAAGGGTCTTCCAAATATGAGGTCTTATAAACTTTAACGCAAAAACTTTGACCCTGTGACGGAAAGGCGAACGAACGAACGCACGCACGAACGAACGTACGTACGAACGAACGGACGAACGGAAAAGCGAAAACTATATACCCCCACATACTTCGTATGTCGGGGGTATACCCCCACATACTTCGTATGTCGGGGGTATAATGAGACGCCGCGTTATGCTTGTCTGTCCGAATGCACACGGTAAAAGGGTATTTATATAGTAAGACATATTTCGGCCAAGAAATATTTTAGTAAATAGACTGTAATGATGAATTGAGGCTAACATGTAAAATTATTTATTTGGGTCACTTGCACAGTCTAATCAGAGTATTTGTTGTTCGCTTGCATAACTTTTGTTCACAGAAGAACCAACTAGTGAATAATTGTCATAATCACTGTCATAGAAAATCAGTTTTGCCAACAATCTCTCTGAATTTATAGACTAAGTCGCCATAAAATTCAGTAAAGACCAAAGAAAAGCAAAGCAATCAGCCTCTTCCCCAACAAGGTCATTAAAATGCTAGACAGGACAACGACATTACGAAAACACGCCTATTCAAATATATAGAAAATTTCACCTCCAAAAACTGAAATTTTTCAGATAAAAAACTCTGATATTTTTCATATTTTTGCTCAAAACATAGATTGTGGGTACTCGTTAGAACCGCCTCGACGAGGCGGTTCTAACGAGTACCCACAATCTATGTTTTCGACCAAAATGAGAAAAATAATGTATACCCCTGTAAACCCCAGTTTTACTATATAAAAGTGGGGTTTAAGGGGGTCAAAATTATATAGGCGTGTTTTCGTGATGAAAAGGACAAAACGTGAAACTCGCGCCGCAGCAAGCAACCACAAAACCACACAATAAACAAACAACACCAGAAACACCGCCTTAGAATGGCTGTGATAAAACTTACCAGAGTTGGGGATAAATCGATTTTATGGATACTATATCTTTAACATTACGAAAACACGGCTATTCAAATTTACTGGAAATTTTACCACCAAAAAATGAAACATTTCACATAAAAATTCTGATATTTTTCATATTTCCGCTCAAAACAAAGATTGTGGGTACTCGTTAGAACCACCTCGACGAGGCGGTTCTAACGAGTACCCTCAATCTATGTTTTTGAGCAGAAATAAGAAAAATAATGTATACCCCTGTAAACCCCAGTTTTACTACATAAAAGTGGGGTTTAAGGGGGTCAAAATTATATAGGCGTGTTTTCGTGATGCTTAGGATCAAATACTGTATAAAAATACAACCTCTTTGTTCGTCTGCATATCGACTTGCTAATACCTAATTCCTAATCCGTAAAACTTCTCAGAAACTAAAAGTAAATTAAGATAAATCTCTGTGATGAAACAAGGAAGAGTGCTTGTGACAATCACCTCAGACTCTTGCAGCCTGAGCTAAAGAAAGACACCATTCGAACTACGGATAGAGTTAACATGAACTCTCTCTCATAACAAAATAAAAAAACAAATCCGCAACGAGTACAAGTAGTTCCAATCGGAATACCCAAGATTTGTCTGTAAAATTTGGTGACAAATCAAATAAATAATATATTATCCAAACGGTAAACAAGAGCTTCGCAAACTTTTAACAGACCATAAATTATCATGTTTTGTGCTCCTCAGAAGTAAAAAAAGAACGTTTCTCATTGCATGCCAAATTCAAAGTGTCGTCTCAAGTAAATGTCCATTCAATTAAGTGAGTTGGCTTTTATATATAATCCGATTATGATGTAAGTAATCCTGGAATGCGCCTCCATCTGGAAGCTTTAAATTGATCTTATGAAGTCCGTTTTAACAGAATATGTACGTGCTAAATATCTTGACGTGTTAGTAGTTAGAAATTTCTGATTTAGAAATATTCTGTTACAAGATCTTGGTGTCGAACGGCGCCAGTACATGACATTTGTCAGATAAAAAGGGCTCTAAAATTTGTAGAAAATAGGCTTTGTTAAGTTAATGCATGATGTGATCCAAAGATCGCACTGCTACACTGACAGAGGAAGAAATACTATTCCAATATACAACTGCTGCAACGTCCCTTCTGCTGATTCAAGACGGGTAGTCGTCCGTTTCAAAACATATTGTTTAATTAAAAAAGTAATATATTTAGTGAATGATAATTCAGGAAGACCAACAAGTTGTCGTCTGCTGAATTAGCCCAGAGAGTGGTAAAGGTTAAGGGATCAAATATCCACCCCCATCCCACATCCCCCACACACATTGGGAAAATTAAGAGTATCATCAGTTTGTCCTTGATGCATAAATGTTGCCTTAAAATCATTTTTCAGTTAATCAATCAAACTTAAATTTTTTTATTGATCTGACAGATTAAAGAATTGCAGTGACCTGTCTCAGATACAGGACACTTGTGTCAGATTATGAAAAAGGGAGATTGTGTATTACGCAAACACGAAATACCAGGATTTTCACTGTTTATCAATGCATTTTACAGTAACCAGTGTTTCTTTAGGTACACAAAGATGCCGATTTGTCTGCCCAGATTCTTAGACCATTGTCGTAATGGTCCTTTAAAAATGTTGATGTTCATTTGATGTTTGGACCGCTTTGTTTTTATTGCCTGGGTTATAGATCAAACTATAACACTGTCCAGTGGCCTGAGGCTTCTGGTTCTCAGCTGTATGATGTCAAATAGATAGATGAAACCAGGAGGTACAGGTCCCTGGAGATGGTTGTATTTAACCGGTTCACACTTCATGGAAATACTGCTTTTATGGGACTCAGTTGCCTGGTAGCGTTAAAAATCTAGATACAGATACTGGAAATACACAATGATGTTATTAAACTTGTTTTTATATAGTTTGAACAATCTTTTCAAAACAATGTACAAATAAAATTAAAAAATAGAATGTCTTGTTGATATTTTATAGAACTTTGAGGTATCTACAAGTAAAATAAGAAACAATGATGGTTGAGAATTATGCGACCACTGTAGACCCAGATTAGTCTGTACGTCCGCTTTATGATCAGAGTCTACACTGCATGCGAATAGAGATTGCACATTCTATCAGCGAAAAAAAGTATGCACATGCTGATCTGGAACTACAATTGTTGCACATATTATTAAATCCTGTTTTTATTATTTGGAGAGACTCTTGTTATTTCTGTGTTGGGTAGTTAGTAAATATGGATAAAATGTCATTTTCCTTAGATTATTACTGTTACTATCCTAGGTTTCTAGACAGACAGGCCTGTGCTTACAGTGTAGACCCAGATCAGATGTCACATAACACATTGTGTAATCAGGGTCTACACGGTTCTAATTTAGCCAGCAATGTTTAGACAAATCAGTGGGTACTATAATGGCCTAGTAAAAAATATAGGGCAAGTGTGGTTAAGGATCATCTGATATTCCAGGTTTGTTTTTGAAACAATTACCTTTAGGCCAATGTTTGAAAAGGTGTGACCAATTTATTGAATCTGACAGATGGTGGTTAGAGAAGATAGTGGTTTACAGTATTTAACCTAAGTATTCTGATAGACACACCTTAACAAACAGCAGTCGCGGCCCCTGATTAGACATTACATTACAGAGCATCTTATTAAGGTCGGCACACTGTTTGTCACTCAATAGCACGTATAAGCTATGTCAACAGGTAGTAACACGGACTTAATCAAATTTCAGTATGATAGGGATTTAAGTTGTTTAATAATTAGCAATATTATACCCCTAAATACACATGCAGTAAAAACTGTTAAAGCTCCACGTAGCTCTTTTAAAAACAAAATGTTTTGAACATGACCAACATAATAATATTTATTCTTCGGAATTCAAAGGTACAGCTAAATCACTGTTACTATTAGTAATCATTTTAATAAATAAATAAATAAATAAATAAATAAATAAATAAATAAATAATAATGATAATAATGTCATTATTATCACTATGTTTCTTTTTCATTATTATCACTATGTTTAATTTCTTAGAAAACCATTTTATGAAATAAAAAAGGACCAGCATAGGATTTTCCGAATTATGATATACAGCTTGATTACTATTATAATTATTTCTGAAAATAATATCAATAATAATGTTATTATTATCATTTTGTTTTATTGTAATTTCTTAAATATTATAAATAATCAATTGATTAGATTTACTTTATGGAATGAAATATGACTAACATTGTTTTTCTCCGCATTGTAAGATGACTTATTAGTTCATACGTAGGAGTTACTAACTCCTACGTAGGACACGTAGGAGTTACTCCTACGTAGGACTTATTATCTCCTACGTAGGAGTTACTAACTCCTACGTAGGACTTACTATCTCCTACGTAGGACTTATTATCTCCTACGTAGGAGTTACTATCTCCTACATAGGACTTAAATATTTTTTTCACCTGGCACTAGGATGCTTCCATACTACCTAAAATAATATTTCTAGTGGACATTAGTTTCCAAAAATAGATTTTCCATGCGACATCGCCTTCTAAAATTAGACAGTGGAATTACGCTACGTAACAGCTTGCTGGATCTCGTTCTGTTGTTTGAACTTTTTTCAAATACGGGAACCAGTGTTGTAGTTTTGACCAAATATTCTAGATCAGTGTTTTTTCTAACATGTTACCCTGAACATCACATCTGAAATTCAGTCAGTAGAGCGATGATGCGCTGCGGAAAATGTCAAAGAAGAATTCAAAAGTAAATGTTTCGCATCGTTTTCCTAACATGTTACCTTGAACATCGAGATCCTCCTCACTGTGTGTGTGTGTGTGTGTGTGTGTGTGTGTGTGTGTGGAGAGGGGAGTGGAATCAGGGGCGGAGGTCGGGTGGTGTTCCCTTTTCCCTGAAATAGATCGGCATTTGCCCTTGTTCCCAAAAATCAAAGCCTTGATTGTCTATGTTGTCTCTGTTCTCATATTCCCGTCAAATTTAGATTTTTGTTCCCCTGCTCCCCCAAACCACTGGATGTGCCTCAACATCGCATCTGAAATTCAGTCAGTGGAGTGATTATATAATAAAACAGTTGTTGACTATTGAGTCATTAGACATGATGTGATGTCGCCTAGAGAATACTAATATTGACAGAGGCTTCGCTACTGATATTTCTGGTCGACATCACATCATGTCCAATGACAAAACAGTCAATAATTGTATATTGTTTGTTCAGGGCTGTCATTTCAAATATCAAACATCCAATATTTGATCAGGTATATTGTTTGTTCAGGGCTGTCATTTCAAATATCAAACATCAGATATTGTTGAATTTGGTCTGTCAGTTCGAATATCAGACATCAGGTATTGTTTGTTCATAGCTGTGTTTTCGAATATCAGACATCAGATGTTGTTTGTTCAGAGCTGTCTTTCCGAATATTAGACATCAGGTATTGTTTTTCAGAACTGTCTATTCTGTTTGAATATCAGACAAAAGATAGTGTTTGTTCAAAGCTGTCGGTTCGCATATCAGACATCAGATATTGTTTGTCCAGAGCCGTCTGTTCGAATATCAGACATCAAACATTGTTTGTTCAGAGCTGTCTGTTCGAATATCAGGCATCAGACATTGTTTGTTTAGGGCTGCCCGTTCGAATATCAGACATCAGATATTCTTTGTTAAGGGCTCTCTGTTCAAATACTGGACAGATATTGTTTGTTCACAGCTGTCTGTTTGAATATCAGACATCAAATATTGTTTGTTCATAGCTGTCTGTTTGAACATCGGACATAAGATATTCTTTGTTTAGGGCTGCCTGTTCGAATATCAGACTTCAGATATTGTTTGTTTAGAGCTGTCTGTATCAGATATCAGACATTGTTTGTTTAAGGATGCCTGTTCGAATATCAGACTCCAGACTGTCTTTGTTTGGGGCTGCCTGTTTGAATCAGACATCAGACATTGTTTGTTTTAGGCGGCCTGTTCGAATATCAGACATCAAACATTGTTTGTTTAGGGCTGCCTGTTCGAATATCAGACATCAAACATTATTTGTTTAGAGCTGCCTGTTCGAATATCAGACATCAGGTACTGTTTGTTCGAATATCAGACATCAGATATTGTTTGTCAGCGCTGTCTGTTCAAATATCACACATTAGACATTGCTTGTTCAGGCCTGTTTGTCCGAATACTTAAAGGAAATCAGTTTGTGGATAATCATAATCGGTGCATTTTAAATATAAATGTATTCGACTGCACCTTTCCATAGGCGCGGTCTGAGCGCAAATGGCGAAATTTCAATCAGACTGTGCAGATGCGCAAGCTGAAGTACCGTTAACTGGTCGAATAATGTCCAAAGACTAATATGAGTCGCAACGTGAGAAAACGTACCTTCTGACATGTGCGTCCATCGAAGACTCAAATCAGCCTGCGCATGCGCGTGCTATCTGATCAGTCTTCGTTGTCCGCATAAAAAGCTTCGCATCATCTATTTTACAAAATTCGCTCAGTGAAGATTCTGATCAGACTAATCTGAAATGTCGCTGGGCATACATGTCTGAAAGTATGTTTTCTCGTAGTGACGTTACGGCTTATAGTTTGTTTCTGCTTTCAGCTGACTGTGGACGAACTGAGTGGCAGTGTACCGATGGTAAATGTATCTCTGGAGCGGGCATATGTGATAGCGTCCCAATGGCAGTGACGAAAGAGATTGTAAGAATTCTACATTTCAGTTCCATTGAGGAACATTAATGCATACATGCAAAAATCTTTGCAGTTCGACACTACATTCTACGGAACCCAGGCTAACAGGGAAAGTCCATTACGAAAACAAGCCTATCCAAATATGCACCAAATTTTACCAACAAAAAAAGATAATTTTCAGATAAAAATTCTGATATTTTTCATATTTCTGCTCAAAACATAGATTGTGGGTACTCGTTAGAACCGCCTCGGCGAGGCGGTTCTAACGGGTACCCACGATCTATGTTTTGAGCAGAAATGAGAAAAATAAAGTATACCCCTGTAAACCCCAGTTTTACTATATAAAAGTGGGGTTTAAGGGGGTCAACATTATATAGACGTGTTTTCGTGATGCATGATAATACTGTACATGCAAAAATTTCTTCTTCTTTCTCTTATTCTTCGTCTGCTTCATATACATGTGCATATCAAATGTTATCAAAGTATCCCGTAATCTGATTGAAGATATACGGACATTTCCATATTTTCTGATTTTTATCCTCGTCTTAGCCTCGGGAAATGAAAAGTAGCATTTGACAAGCCCATTGGAAAAATCATCAAAGAACACCTATCGGTTCAAGAGTTATGGTCATTTTCGCTACAAGACACACGGATGGACGGACTCAGAAGTCGATACAGTGCAAACGTCAGCCTTACGGTCTGGCTGTCGACTTTTCTGATGGTCGAGACGTGAGCCGTATATTCTGCAAGGAAGTAATATCCTTAAACACGATTTAAACTTCGAAAGCTAAGATTGATTTTGGAAAATTTTATCAGCCTTATTTAAACTAGTGCACAATCAATTCAACAAATTGAGCAGCGAATACTCAGTCCAGTTTTTTCTATCTGTTCACAGTTTAGGATAACTTAAAGCTAGACTAGCTCCTAGACCGTGACGTCGGGGTTTATCATTCCTTTCTTTTAGCTTATTCAAATTTATTATGATACCTTGTATAGCCAGATTTTGATAATTGGACTCTGATATTAGTGATATCTCCCAGATAAGTTGCCGCCAGACAAGCAGTAGACAGTAGATGGTCTTAATTTATTGAGTTAATTAACGGTAATAATTCATCGATAAAAATAATATTGATATCCGACTAGTACATTTAGCTAGTCTAAGTGAAAGCTCATAGTCAGACCTTCGTAAGGTTTGTCTGTAAGCTTCTACAGCTATTTGAACAGGACAAAAAAAAAAAAAAAAAAAAAAAATAGAAGAAAAAATCTGACTGGAAACGTTTCAGAATATTTTTCACTAAGGATAAAACTCAAGTATTAAACATCACAGAACTGTATATTGTTCGACTACTGTTAAGCCAAATAATACTAAATATTTAGACTTTTTAAATGCACTTTAAGGTACTGTGCATAGCATAATTTTCATAATCTTTACCATTCATTAGGCAAATCCAGCAGGCGGCATTTTGAAATATTTTCTTATTTCTTCTTAGGCTTTCGCAGTCCATTACGAAAACACGCCTATTCAAATATATTATAATTTTACCACCAAAAAAATGAAACTTTTCAGATAAAAAAGTCTGATATTTTTCATATTTCTACCCAAAACATAGATTGTGGGTACTCGTTGGAACCGCCTCGACGAGACGGTTCGAACGAGTACCACAATCTATGTTTTGAGCAGAAATACCCCTGTAAACCCCAGTTTTACTATATAAAAGTGGGATTTAAGGGGGTCAAAATTATATAGGCATGTTTTCGTGATGTATGTAAATTTTCTCCTAAGGAGACAATTAGCATGAGCCTGTATTCTGAAATATATATATATATATAAATAACAAGAAATTTATTTTATAATGTCGTCTGTTGTTTTTTTTTTTTTTTTTTTTTTTTTTACCCAGAATGCTAAGCGTTAAATGGTCTTATAAAATAAAATTTGTTCTCTTTATGATAACCACAGGTGACTTGCGGATGTGTAATGAAGGGTTGCTTGCTTGTCGGTCCAAATGGAAAGATAGAATGCATAGAGGATACAACAGCCTGTTGTAAGTACATGCTTGATAGGAAAAATAGAACCTTATCCCCTTAACACAATGTGTGGACCTTGGCTGAAGATCAACATGTTCATGTTCTGTTCATATTGAGCGGGTGTTCGTTTTAATCTGTATCCATATATGTTAATCATTCGACCCTTAATCCATTTATGCCTAGCGTCCCATAAAAGGGACATTGACAAATAGTGTAGATCCAGATCAGCAACAGAACGCGGCATCTGATCAGGGTCTACACTGTTTGCATTTAAATCAGAAATTTCTATAAAACGAGGTAATAATAAAAAATAACCAGGCACACCTTACAATGGAAATGGACCGGTCTGAACAGTAAAGGTAGAAAAGTCCGTTCGGCATAAATGGGTTAATTTGACTCTAAAAGCGCTGAGCATAACTACAGCAAGCGACACTTTGAAATATGTTAGTTCTTAGAGAAAATAAGGTTTTTCATTTTATATGAATCGGTGCTTAGCATGGCTGTTCGTCGATAGAATATGTGAAACAGACGAGCACACACAGACAATACCGATTAGACTGCGGGAATGAGTAGGATGATTTCTCTGCCCGCAAACGCTGCAAAGACCCCGAATCCTGTCACGGCTTATTTATCAGTATATACGATGAGATTCACGTTAATTTACTCGTAATTTCCGACCCCAATCCCCACCATAGTTTCCTCATGTTTACTACATAGAGTGGTGAATTGTGGGGCTAGCCTGGAAACCGAATGAATAAGCATTTCTTTTTATGGTTGTATATAAAACCTCAGAAATAATTAACGGAAGCGGTTCGTTTATTAAACAGCTCATCGAAATGGACAGAACCTAACTTGCGCAAGCATATTAGAAAGGTTCTAAGGTTGAATGCCTGTACTTTAACCTGCTGACTATAAATCAAAACGGACATAATTTTGAAATAGTTTTCCTATTTGTTTAACAGATAAAATGAATTTGAATGGAACTACAAGTCTCATTGTATGTGCAAAATAAGACATCTAATATTAATCTGATGAAATATCCTACAGTGTACAAAGGTTAAAATGTCTGTATATCGTAATTACTCTGCTTTCAACCTCTTTCAGAAAGTCGTTTTTGCCTGGCACTTAACATAAAGATTTTAAATTTTGCAAACTTTTGTCATGATTACCCATGCACGAAACGTTTTATTCGAGCCATTGGTTTAAAAAATGTCGAATATTTAAGTTTTCCCAATAATAAAAATGGCTGCAAATTATGCTGAAATCGGTAGAATAGGCAAATTGGAGGCAGGTTTTCCACACGATCCGCTTCTTCAAAGTTTCTGAAATTTTCAAAATATTGTTGTGAAGCATCAATAATTAAAAATCAGCAAAGGAATATACAAACAGTTTCTTATATAAAAATTGCAAAAATCAGTTTACTATAGACATTTTAGAGTAAATATTTGAGAACGAACCCCAGAAACAGAAAAGACAAATGGTTTCAGAGAAGATACAGCCGAACTTCGATGGCTCGAACCCCTTTGGGACCATGAATTTGTTCGAGACAGCGGTAGTTCGAGCCTCGGAAGGTTACTATTAGTGCCACACCAGGAGGCACAATGGAGATAATTGTGGGATATCTTTTCGGTGTTCTATATTTTAAATGTATGTTGTGAGTACACACAGCATACATTTACAAGATAAAAGAAGAAATTCTCCCTAAATTATCCGTATATCGTATTTGGAGGAAATCCCTGCTGACTCAAGAACGTGTTCGACTCATCAATGATAAACGAGCCATCGAGCCACTGAAGTTCTACTGTATTTTCATTGAAAAAAAAAACAACAACAAAAAACGCCTGTCTAGAAACGTCTTTCCGCGTGAAGTGGTGTATTTTATACCTTACAGACGTATGCAACGCCCCACCGCCACCTACGCAAGAAAACATACAGCTTCATAAGGACCACCTCGGTACGTCCGGTTTCCAAGCTGGTGAGGAGATGTATTACCAGTGTTCGCCAGGTTTTGTTGCATACACAGGGAGTTACATTCGAAGCTGTCAGAAAGATGGTACTTGGACAAGCATTTCTTTAGGGTGCAGAGGTACCTGTTATTATGCCACTGTTTGGGAAAACATACCTTCCCATATATCCGCCAAACGAAGACTCAAATTAGCCCGCGCATCCGCGCAGTCTGATTTGTTTTCGCTGGGCGCATCCTTGGCAATCCAAACTGCGCCAAGTAAAGATTCTGATTAGACAGCGCGAATGCACAGGCTGATCTGAATCTTCACTTGGCGCACAGGTCTGAAGGTAGGTTTTCTGACGTTACGGCTCTTATAAAACTATCCAAGAAATATTCTTAAATTCTGAACAGAACCACTCAATGGAAAGGGAAGGAGTGTGGTCTTCGTTCCATATGCGGAAAGATGTGTAGATGCCCCTTGATTGCTCAACCTGTCAGCTTGAAAAATCATTGGGTACTGTAGATTGTATGAATAAATAGCAGATGGCCTAATCTGTCCCGCGGATGCATATTTTGATCTATACCTCCGCTCTTCTCATAAGTAACGGGACCTTTTTCATGGTTCACTTTGTTTGGTGAAACATTTTTTTCAAAAGAAACGGAAACGTTAGTAGTTTGTCCAACGTTTAAATAATGCCGTTTCAACATTGATTTAACGTCTTGGAACGCAACGTTGAAACAATCTCGTTTCAACGTTTAAGTTCATCACAAAAACATGCCTGTATACTTTTGACCCCCTTAAACCCCACTTTTAAATAGTAAAACTGGGGTTTACAGGGGTATACATTACCCTATTTGTCCTATTTCTGCTCTAAACATAGATTGTGGTACTCGTTAGAACCGCCTCGATGAGGCGGTTCTAACGAGTACCCACAATCTATGTTTTGAGCAGAAATAAGAAAAATATTAGATTGTTTTATCTGAAAATTTTCATTTTTTTTTGGTGGTAAACTTTTCTATATATTTGAATAGGCGTGTTTTCGTAATGTTAAACATATTTTATTTCATTATAATACATGTGATACATATATAAAGAGCTCAAGTAAAGGAGGGATTAGAACGAAAGCACGAGTGCTTATAGGGTTCATCTCCCAAGCATGTAATAACGACTAATCGACTTTATGGCGATAACGTTTTACAACAAATGAAACAAAATAAGCATTTAAAATGTAGTAAATAAATTGAAAACGAGAAAGAAAAAAAAAATAACATAATAAATGAAATCAGTTTAGGAAATAAGAAAAAAAATATGTATATTAACCTCGTGATTAGATGGAAGATGGATGGCGCCTTTAGGGGGTAATTTGGATTGCCTTAAATAGACAGTTAGTGTGGTTATACCGCTACAAGTACATTTTTAAGCTCAATTAGGTTGAAACCGTTTAGTTTGTAAAATAAACGCATGTACTTTTTCAAATATTGTTGTATTAATTTCTGGTGACAAAGCTTTATCACCATATAGTAGAAGATTTAGGCTATGATTCTGGTAATGGGAAACAGCATCCAGAAGTACAGTTCGATGAAGCTGGTAATTTCCACAATGAAAAAAGAAATGTTGTGCATCCTCGACACTGCCACAAAGACATAAGGGAGAGTCGGACATATTCTTTAAGAAGAGATCTAATTTTAGAGAGTAAATCATTAGAATTTCTCAGATTATAACGTGATGCATTGCTGACAGTTTGTGGAACAAGAGAGGATAAGTAGAGCGTAGCGAGAGCGTTTGTCATCTTATAGAATAAAGTCAATTTATGTTTCCTACGTCTTTCGTCTAGAGAATCCCATCTTATTTCTCTATATAATGCAGCGATTGAGACTAGTTTGGTTGCACCTGTTGCTATTCTAGCTGCTTCAATCTGAATTTTTTCAAGTTCCTGTTTTTCGGATTGCAAGCAATTGTCCCAAATAATGTCACCGTATTCAAGCAGAGGTCTGATAAAAACTAAGTATATTTGTTCCAAGGATTTACGGTCCAACTTGAATTTTAAGCGTCTCATGATATTTATTCTAGTCCATGCTTTCTCAGTTATGTAGTTGATATGTTTGTGCCAGGTGCAGTCGTTTGAGAGGTACAGGCCTAAGTGTTTGTGTGTCGACTTCTGTTATCTGGTGATTTTGCATGAAAATGGGTGGATGGTGCGGTCTGTTTAATTTGCGAGAAAACAACATTGCTTCCGTTTTAGTAGGGTTAAAGGATACAAGCCAGGTTGTTGCCCATTGCGATATTTTCTCAAGGTCAATGTTAAGTTGGCCAGCAGCTGTCACAGGGTTATCGACGACAATAAACAGACTAGTATCGTCGGCGAATAATCGAATATTCGAGCCAATTTCAGATACAATATCGTTTATATAAAGCAGGAAAAGTAAAGGGCCCAATATTGACCCTTGGGGCACACCTGCACGGATAAAAGTCCAGTTCGAATTAGCACCAGGAAGAACGACACGCTGTCTTCTGTCAGAGAGATAACTCTTAAACCAAGTCAGGACGCTTCCTGCGACACCAGCAGTTTTCAGCTTAAGTAGAAGTCCAGCATGCCACACTCTGTCGAAAGCCTTGCTGATGTCATAGAATACTGCCCTGACTTCTTTTCCTGGGTCAAGTGCCTGACAAAATGTATTGTAGAGAAATGTAAGCTGATTTACTGTAGAGTCTCCGGGTATAAAGCCAGATTGTAGAGAAGAAAGTAAATTATTGTCTCGTAAATGGTTAAACAGGTACATGTATTTAAACATAAGTCTTTCAAGTAATTTGTCCTCGGCATTTAAGAGCGATATAGGGCGGTAATTAGAGACAATAGATAAATCACCCTTTTTTGGGACTGGACTGATATTAGCTTCCTTATACGAGGAGGATGTGCCCATGCGTATGGACTGGTTAAAAAGACATTGGTATGGCTTTGCTAGTTCATTAGATAGTTCACGTAGCAGGCGATTGCTGAGGCCATCAGGACCAGAGGCTTTGCCAGTAGGAAGCAATTTCAAAACAGATTCGACTTCATTGGCCGTAAAGATAATACTTTCAAGGGGTACAATTGAAGCAGTTTGATGTAAATCTGGAAGAACAGCATTTTCCTCGTTTAAGACAGTTTGGCTTTGAAAAAAGTCATTTAGAATATTTGCTTTGTCAGTTTCGTCTGTGTATATAATTCCGTTAAGTGAAATGGGAGGGACGCATGTGGTTGAGTTTGGACTAATAAACTTTTAAGCGTAGTCCACCAGTCTTTGGGAGAAAGTGTTGGTGAAGAGAGTTTGGCCGCAATGTTGTCATAAAAAGACTTTTTGGAACTTATAATTTCACTTATGGTTTTGTTACGCAGCGTTTTAAATTTAATCCAGTCGTTAGCTACGTTTGTTCTTTTAGCTCTCTTATAAGCTCTTTTTCGTTTCCTGATGTATCTTTTTATTTTCGAATTAATCCAAGCGGGTTCAACTGGTCTTACTCTGACGTGTTTATTAGGGATGCATTCGGTAGCGAGAGACATTACGGTAGAATGAATATTATTGGCATAGGTGTCAATATTGTTATCTTGAAGAGAGTTCCAGTCGACAGCATTTACTTTATTACGAAGTACATTGAAATCACATATGTCATAATACCATATATGTCGTGTAAATGAGCTGACCTTAGGTTTGGAGAATTTAAAGATACCATATATTGGACAGTGATATCTCAAATCTTGGTTGAGAAATGCATCGGCAACACCACTGTGAATTAAGTGGTCCTTGTTACTGACAAATAATAGATCTATTACTGACGATGAATGTTCTGTATAATGTGTAGGTTCATCATTGGTAAAGAGAAAACTGGGTACAAATTGAATGGATTTTTCTGAAAGTCTGTTGATTTAATAGATTGAGGTTAAAATCACCAGTAATTATTAGTTCAGGAATACCTGTATCGATTGCAAGTAAAATTGAGTCTTCAATGTGTGCAAGATAAGCAGCATCAGAATTTGGAGGACGATAGATTAGTCCAAGCAATATGCGTTTATGACTGTTAGCGAACTCGATCCAAATATTCTCAATGTTTAGGAGTTCTAGGTCATCCCGCCGCGTATAGTGTAAACCCTCCTTAACATATAACATGACACCACCATGAGTGTCTGAGTCTCGATCTTTCCGCTCAGTTCTGTAGTATGATTGTAGAATTAAATCATCAGTATCTATGGTTGGGCCGAGCCATGTTTCTGTGAACGCTAGAATATCAAATTCAAATAGTTCCGCGTGGAGGATTTCCAGCTTAGAGAAGATACTTTGAACATTGTAATGCACGATTGACAGGTTGTGAACTAGACTAAGAGAATTGAAAGCAGTATTTGACATATCTGAGGAAGAGTTGGAGAGATTACTAGATGGTGTCATTGGTAGAGGACCTGGATTAGGATGGATGTCACCCGAACACAGTAAGAGATTGCAGAGCCAAAGGGCGATAATCCAAAATGACAGACAGTGGACAAGCATCAACGAAAATTCTGAATTTTTGTTGGCTTGAGCTCCAGGTGTTGCTTTTTTATAATTTCCACAAATGTTATTGGCTAATAAGGTACTATGCTGCATAGACTTCAGCAATGAATATGTACATATAAAGCGTTGCTGTAGTGAGAAAATTGCAACGAGATGAAGCAGGAACTTAAATCTATACCTGCAACGGTATGTTGACATCACGGCATGACTTCTTGCTTCATTTGAGTCTATCATGTAATTGTTGTAAGAGAGAGTAAAAATAGAGCAAGTGCCATGATGCCGACATTTTATTTCATAGTGAAGGCTAAACAGGCTGGATTGACCACCCACTGCGCCAGCGACCCATTCTCTTTTCCCCTTAGGTAAAATAAACAAACAAAAAGAAAGACAATTTGGAAAATCATTAAAAAGGTAGAAAGGTGGAGATCTAGTATGGTTACTGTAGGCAAAATGTAAATATGTAGCTAACTAGTTACTTACTCAGTATTAACTAGTGCTTTATGACAATGATTATACATTCATGTCATTATTACGGTTATAAGTAAGATAATTTATAATAATGATTGAGCGACGCCGCTCACATCCTATAAACAGATATGAGCAACTCTACCACCACTGGTAGACTGACATGAATACTGTTAAATGCCAGCAGAAGTTTAACTCATTACTAGCTACTTGACCAGACACGAGTAGCACCGCTCACCTCTGATGACGTTCAACGTTTTGGCATACAACGTAAATGTATTATCGTTTCAACATTGATTATTGTATAAAAAGCAGTGTCACACGTTATTAACAGCCGTGCATTAACCGGGGATAAAGCCGTGTATTAACAAGGCAATTCACGCGCTGTTAATACACGGCTACGCAACTTTCAATATGATCGTACCGGGGCCACAGATTTGCTGCCGTTACGAGATGTGTACTGCCCGGCCCTAGAACGAGCATAGTCCGTGGAAATTACGTTCGCGAGGTATCTGTGAAAAGGCGAAACAAAATAGAACAAAAAAATAGCGCAAAATGTAGCAAATGTTTTCAGTTTTTTATGGAATAATAGCGATCGAACATGTTTTTTCAATGCATTAACATTCGCCAGGTCCCTTGGGAATCAACGTGAAAGCGACGTTGTTGTAACGTTGTGTGCCTGCTGGGTTTCATCACACGGGTGTGTCAAAGCGTACAGGCAACAGTTACAAACATGTAAACAATGAAATTAAGTTCTGTTTTACCATGTTTCTACGCATGTTGACTCAGATTTCACAGAATGAGTTATTGTTCAGTGAAACTAAATCGAGATTGTAGATCGGAATTAAATCATAAGCCTGAACACGCGTGAGTTACAACTCATGGCTGAAAATTCAATCAGATACCTAAACACGCATGAGCATGAGGTTTAACTCATGCGTGTTCAGGTTATCGACTGAATTCCAATCTCCAAAAAAAAAAAAAAAAAAAGAAAAGAAAACGAATTACCGGCGTGTGGAATGTCGTTTCAGATCTTGGTTCTGTGGGTTTAATTTGTACAGAAAATGCAAATGTAATTTGTCTGCACATTAATATATAGTGAAAGTGGTTTCCTGATCCGTACGGCCAATAGTAGAGAAATGAGTACGATAGGGCTTAAATATATGAACCGAAACACTAAAAAAGGGCTCATAGTTTTCCGATTTGTGGTTTTTCAAATGGGCATGTACAGTTCCCTACCGGGGCTACATACATGCTTGTTTTGCCCGAAGCTTCCTCAAAGTCCTACTACATGTCTGAGAAAAGCAAAGTCTCTGACGAGACTGCACATGCGCAGGCCCGCCTGAGCCTTTGCTGGTCACCTATGTGGTAAGTACTCTTTTCATATGTGCTGGATCATGTCAGATTCATATGTTCGGTCCCTTCTTTGTTCAACGCGTGTATTTCTTTAGCTTTGGCTGTCGGTGTCTGAGGTGTTTGCCACGAGCCTTTATATTTTTATCCTTGTTCCATCACAGGGTTCTAATTTGATTTATATGAATTTCTGCGAGTTAGGTAGCCTCTTTGCGAGCCGAACATCTCTGAATACAGTCGAACCTCAATGGCTCGAACATTTTTGGGACCATGGAAATTCGTTCGAGACATGGGTAGTTCGAACCACTGAGAGCTCATCATGGCACCAGATCAGGAAGCAAATAGCGATAATTTAGGGAAATCTTTTCGATTTTCAACACAATGATTGTATGTTGAGTGTACTCATGAGAATCGCCTCGATGGGGCGATTCTAATGAGTACACGCAACATACAATTCCATGATAAAATAAGAAAAAATCCCTAAATATTTGTTTTCTTGAGCTATTGGAAGAATTTTGTAGGGACTGAAAAAAGAGTTTGAATCATCCACGGTAAACGAGGCATCCGTGTTCGAGCCATTGAGGTTAAACTGTATGTTCATACAATATTGGGACCTAGAGTGAATAATTGGCGCCAGTGAAATTGATTTATACGACCAGTTCGGTAAATTATACTGCCATTCGTTCTAAGACGGTGCATTTTGTATTGTTCTTCCTTTGTTAGACGCTGTGGACGCTGTGGCTGTGCGCTGTTTTTTTTTTTTTTTTTTTTTTTTTTTTTTTGTTTTTTTTTTTCGTATTTTGTGCTGTTTGTGCCGTATTTGTATGCATGGCGAGTTCTGTTTGACACTGGGGAAGTGAGGTCTGGTTGTTGGGATTTTCGTTGGTCTGTATCATGTGTGCTTTCTGTCATAGTTTGTTTAGTCTTCCGCTTAGTATTAAGGCTGGCACAACTAATCGGATAATCGATTAATTGATCGATAAATTCCACAAAAATGAGCATCGTTACAGATCGTTACAGATTTGTTAAAATCGATCATTTAATTTCTGTGTCTCTTACTTTACCGTATTAACCTTTAGTATTCAGACACCTCAACTCCTTACCATACTTAATCTAAAATTTGAACAAGTACAACTTATTACCCAATGTTGTGTCTAAAAAAAAGTTAGATGAGTGGCAAACAGTGAGACGCCGCAAACGCCATTATGATACTTATAAAATAATTTTATAACCATTCGAAGGTGAAAGGAAGGTTGTATAGCTTCGGAGTTTAGAGGGTGGCTCTCCACTAATGGTTAAGTCGAAACGAAGAAATGTGGAGGTGTAACGTTTTCATCAACATGTTTAGGCTATATACCAGTGTATAGGTTGCTTTTTGCAATGGTGCTACTCAACGTCACCGTCATTGCTACATGATATTTAACGGAAACACATCTACCCATCATATAAGTTCACACAAAGCAAGAAGACTGATTCTCAGAGGTCATGGGACTAAATGACGGTTACCCCTGTTTCTGGTTTGGATGGTCGGCGCCTGACTAATAAATATCACAACGATTGTCAGAACAATGTCTGTGGTCGAGCTCATCGAGGTCCTGTTTGTTATTCATCACGAAAACATGTCTATATAATTTTGACCTCCTTGAACCCCACTTTTATATAATAAAACTGGGGTTTACAGGGGTATACATTATTTTTTTATTTCTGCTCAAAACATAGATTGTGGGTACTCGTTAGAACCGCCTCGCCGAGGCGGTTCTAGCGAGTACCCACAATCTATGTTTTTGAGCAGAAATATGAAAAATATCAGAGTTTTTATCTGAAAATTTTCAGTTTTAGGAGGTGAAATTTTCTATATATTTGAATAGGCGTGTTTTCGTAATGTGTCGTTTTCTTGAGTTTTGGCTTCAGATCGCCATTGAGCCTTTTGCTTTCTCTCATCATAGTGTTTTTGTGTGTTTCACCTTGATGTTTCACAGATGAGGCCCTTTGCGGGCTGAACATACACTGTCGACTCTCGTTATCTCGCAGTCCAACGGACTCTCTGAAATACTTCGAGATATCCGTATCTCGATATATCAGATTTGCAGAATTGAGGAAAAAAGATAAATCAAACAACCACACAATATGTAATGTGACTCCTGAAAATAGAGATATACTGAAAATATTGTGGAAAAGAGGAGAATTTCTCCTCTTTTCCACATTATTTTGTTACCTGTTGTCATAGTTTCATGTTAAAACAGGGACCAGATTTTCACCGAGATAAGCGGTAATTCGAAATATGCGAGTTCGAGATAACGAGGTTCGACTGTATTTGGTGCTGCAATAGAATTAAGGGTGAGGTTTCACGTGAGTGAAACTGGTTTAAGTCGGCCAGGAGTTTTCCTACTGACCGTGCCAAGGCGGTTCCTCTGTTGCAGTTCTGTTTTGTTTGTATGCCTTGTTTTATATCATTACGAAAACATGCCTGTTCAAATGTACTGAAAATTGTACAACCAAAAAATGCCGGCCTCGGTGGCTCAGTTGGATGCGTCGTCCAACTGGAGACCAGGAGGTCGCGGGTTCAACCCCCGCCGAGGTCGGCAACATTCTTTCGTGGAGATTGATCATGAAATATTTTCTATGGTCATTCTCTCCCTTCCGCTGATTCAAGAAGGGCAGTTGTCAGTTTCTGGCGAAAGAATGTGCACAATACTGGTTAACCGCTTAGAGGACTAAGCCTGCCCAGTAAACGTGTGCTTAGGCAAACTGACCGCGCTCGACATGACCCCATTGGGTTGCCTGGGCCGTAAAACCTCAACACAAACAAAACAACCAAAAAATGAAAATTTTCAGATAAAAAATTCTGATATTTTTCCTATTTCCGCTCAAAACATAGATTGTGGGTACTTGTTAGAACCGCCTCGACGAGGCGGTCCAACGAGTACCCGCAATCTATGTTTTTGAGCAGAAATAAGAAAAATAATGTATACCCCTGTAAACCCCAGATTTACTGTATAAAAGTGGGGTTTAAGGAGGTCAAAATTATATAGGCGTGTTTTCGTGATGTGTTGAGTTTGTTTTGTCCTTATTTATTCCTCATCTATCCTTCTTTTGGTGCCTCAGGAGGTCTGTGCTTCGTGATTGTGGCATCTTCACGTATAGTTTTCCAAAATTTCCTCTTATAAGAGTGGACCATACCATTGGTGTAGAGAATAAGCCGAAGGTTGGGTAACATCAATTTTCCAATTCTTCCTTGTATATATACAGCAGCTGGACATACCCGACATTACGTCTTGAAATGCGATGCGAAGAATATTGAAAAAGTTGCTTACATTTTCTGCACTGTGTAGCTAATTTCATAACAGTTTAATGGTAAAAGCAGACTGGATAACAAAGGAGATAATTTCTGTGACCCCTGTTGTGTTTCCTATATACAAAGCTCCTTCTGAAATGGTGTCCTCTATGTGGGATCAAATTATTTACTTTTAGAATTGACCCCATGAGGCAAAACGTTTTTGACAGTGCTATCTCCCTTGAAATTGTATCAATTTTATTGAAGTAAAATCTATGAGACTTCTATGGGAAATAACAGCTAGAGTTGAGATACAGAATCATCTGACAATTTATTAATGCTTATGTGTACCCTAACCAAAATACAGGGCTTCTGGCAGTATACTGCGGCAATATTGCGGCAATACTGGATTTCGAATGCAATTTTAGAATTCTGGCAATATTGCCACAAAAAAATAATAGTCATCACAATGTAGCAATTAACTGTGGTTTTCAGTTTCCTGTTAATTCCAACATATGCAAGAAACTATACATCACGAAAACATACCTATATAATTTTGACCCCCTTAAACCCCACTTTTATATACATGTAGTAAAACTGGGGTTTACAGGGGTATACATTATTTTTCTTATTTCTGCTCAATACATGGATTGTGGGTACTCGTTAGAACCGCATCGACGAGGCGGTTCTAACGAGTACCCACAATCTATGTTTTGAGCAGAAATATGAAAAATATTTGATTTTTTTTGTCTGAAAATTTTCAATTTTTCGGTGATTAACTTTTCAGTATATTTGAATAGGTATGTTTTCGTAATGAAAAGTAAATAAATCTTGACTTGACTGAGTCAGGGAATGTGCTAGTAATACCAATGAACTTGAAAATTGCATGCATGAAATTTACTTAACAAACTCATCTTTCACAGAAAAGTTTTTTAGGTTTTAATGTTAAAAGTGTCATCTTACGTGGAGCACAAAATGTCAAATGTCCTTATGTCTCCTTTCTTAAGTGAAAGCATCCCCACTCTGCTGTTGTGAAAATAAATAATTTTGTATTTCCTACTTTCACTGCCTGGTTAAAGTAAGTCTTCTAGGCCAATTTCCAGAATTTATGCAGAACAAAAAAACTTAACAATTTCAGATATATAGCTACCATTAGAAAAAATACAAAAAATGTTGAACAATAAGCAAACTATCTGAAAACAACTTACTTGTATCAAAAACACTTGGCTAATCATTATTGTGTTCCTGTTCATGACTGAAACAGATTTTAGTTAAACACATTTTCTTTATTTGCATCAGTTCCCTCCAAAAGTATTAAAGGAAGTGACGCGAGTACCCACTGAGCATGCGCCAGTTTTTCGCAATAAGTTGTGGCTAGAATGGTCATATTCTGGCAATAAGTTATTGCCAGAAATAAGGTAACAAAAAGTATTTTCTTAGCCAAAATAACAAAAAAAAAAAAAAAAAAAAAAATCAATTTACTATAGAAATTGCACAGGTTAGACCAATTTATTTTTGCCGGAAGTTTAATTTAGGGTATTAGTATTTGAATATACAAACACAGACACAAAAGACACATAGTTTCTGATAAAAGATGGTCAATCAGAACATAGTGTTTTCATTTAAAAAAGTAAAACACCAAGCAAAAAAAAAAAAAATAAATAAATAAAATAAAATAAATAAATAAATAAAAAAAAACACGTCTTTCCGAGTGACGTCGAAGGCCTGTAGACTGGATCCCAATTAAGGTTTATGAGATATATTCTATTTACACTTAGTATTCAAGCAGACGGGCTTAGCATCACGAAAACATACCTATATAATTTTGACCCCCTTCAACCCCACTTTTATATAGTAAAACTGGGGTTTACAGAGGTATACATTATTTTTCTTATTTTTGCTCAAAAACATAGATTGTGGGTACTCGTTAGAACCGCCTCATCGAAGCGGTTCTAACGAGTACCCACAATCTATGTTTTGAGCAGAAATATAAAAAATATCAGAATTTTTTATCTGAAAATTTTCATTTTTTGGTGGTAAAATTTTCAGTATATTCAGGCATGTTTTCGTAATGAAAGACTATTTCGACAAAACCAGACGCTACCGAAGCGGTCAGGGTTTACACTGCTGGATTCAAAGCGGGATATTTTGTAACGCTTTTTATTGCCTTTTGAATGTGAACACTGGTAAGCACAAGCCTTTAATTTTTTATGGCGAAAATGCTAAATTATTTCCATCGATTAAACTTTGAAGCGCTTAGCAAAAATTGTTGCAGACAACATTCTAGTTTTTGCATTAATTTTCAGAAAAACACACACACACACACATACACACACACACACACACACACACACACACACACACACACACACACAAAGCTAAGGTTTGATATTTCATGTAGCAGACGATTCAGGTGAATGTAAAGCTTTATTTTTCTCTAAAAATACAAAAAAAAAAAAATAAAATAAAAAATAAAAAAAAAATAAAATAAATAAATAAAAAATAATTAATAAATAAATCGAAATGACGTCTGCAACAGTTGTGATTAATGTTTTGAGGGTTAAACAACTAATAATCTGGAGAATGTGGGGGACGACGCAAAATTAATTTTGATGGCTTCATGTGTCTTTTTTATTTTTGGAGTCGACCGGTTTCAGTTTTACAATCTCTGTCAAAACTGCTATAAACTACTAACTTGCAGACGTCGTAACCAAAATAACATTTAAGGGAATCAGATTCACGTTACATAATTTCGCCGGATAGGGTTATAAATTTATCTATATACTTAACCCATTTATGCCTAGCGTCCCATAAAAGAGACATTGGCAAGTCAAGGGATTTTACTTGAAATTCTCTTACATGGTTCATCTCTTGGATCCTACGATCTTAATATAATTACTAGGGGTAAGCAATCTTGTTTCGTTTACTTTGAGATAACGAGCCTCGGCTGTAGGAATGTATCTCGACGTATTTATTTACTAAGTCCTTGGCAAACAGGCTAGATTTGTCAGTGTTGTTGTTGACCTCACTTCTACATGTATATATATAGGTTGTTGTAGGCTAAAAGGAATTTTATATTTGCTTTATGCTGAATAAAACATTGATTGATTGACTGATTGTTTTATTGATTGATTGATTGATTGATTGATTGGTTGGTTGTTTTATTGATTGATTGATTGATTGATTGATTTTTGCACATTGCGTCAAGGGAACCAGCTTTAATGACTTTCTGTTTGCTTTCCCGCAGACCAAAACTAAAAGAAAAGAAACCAGGGGTGGATGTTTTCCCCATTTAGTGTAAAGCCATTTTGAGGAGGGACGCAGAAACAATTTTACAGTTGTCCCTATATATCTATTCCTCGGGCTCTTAAAACATAACATATGTTGTCCATTTCAATCCATTTATGCAAAGCGTCCCATAAAAGGGAAATTGCAAACATTGTAGACCCAGATCAGACGCCGAAGAACGCGGCGTCTGATCTGGGTCTATACTGTTTGCATTAGATACAAGAATCTCTATAAAACATGGTAATTATAAATAACAAGATACCCTTTCTATTTGAAATGGACCAGTTCAAAGAGTGAAGGTTGGAGAGTCCACTCGGCGTAAATAGGTTAAAAGAATATTCATTCTCCTTAAAGTATGAAGAGTTCCTCTTAATACGACTCAGACTAGAATGGAGTTTCTGGTCTTTCTTTAAGGTACTTTGCAATATTTCTATTTTCTTCCACCTTCTTTATGTTTGCGGCGACTTTTGGTAACCCTCCCAGGGATTCCTTTAGGTTCCAGAATTCCACTGTAGTGTAAATGGCGAGGTCAGCCAGTGACAACTGCAACGAAATTTATTAAAATGAGCCGCAACGTCTGGAAATGTACCATCGAGCATGTGCGCCCAGCAAAGATTAAGATCAGCCTGCGTATCAGAATCTTCACTGGACACATTTTGGATAGCCAAGGATGGAAAATTCATTTATGTAGACCATCACGAAAACATGCCTATATATAATGTTGACCCCCTTAAAGCCCACTTTTATATAGTAAAACTGGGGTTTACAGGGGTGTACATTATTTTTCTTATTTCTGCTCAAAACTTAGATTGTGGATACTCGTTAGAACCGCCTCGCCGAGGCGGTTCTAACGAGTACCCACAATCTATATTTTTGAGCAGAAATATGAAAAATATAAGAATTTTTATCTGAAATATTTCATTTTTTTTAATGGTAAAATTTTCAGTATATTTGAATAGGCTTGTTTTCGTAATGACGATAACTCTGATCAGAATGTGCGGATGCACAGGGTAATTTTGAGTCTTCGTTGTGCGCACATGTCAGAAGGTACGTTTTCTTTTACGTTGCGCTCAAATATTATTGGAAAACGACAATATTTAGGGCTTTCATCACTTTTCATCTTCATTATGTGCCAACTACTTATTAAAATATAGCATATAGTGAGCAAAGCTCATATACGCCCTGCTCCCCCCCCCACCCCCCCCCACCCCACCCCACCCCACCCCGGTCAAAGCTATCAGAGATATGTTGAACCAATTTTGTAGTAGCCAAATTCCCTTAGTATAGCAGGGGAGATAAATCTTGGTTTTCTCTTACACGACATACTTCACCATGGTCAGGGTGTATACAAAACTTGAAGATCCTGGCTCTAATGGCAGTTGAGAAATGTATGATAATTTTTTATGAGAAAGAAAGAAAAAATGAAGAAATAAAGAGAGTGATAAGCAGAAGAATGCTAATTCTCTCTTACACAATACAACAAGTTAAACCCAATGCTTGTACAAACTTTCAAAAACCTATGTCTTATAGTTCCTGAGAAAACTTTGACAAAAATTTGAGTGACAGATGGTAAAAGGAAAAAAAAGGAAAAAAGATGGCAAAATAAGTTGCCGTATCTTGCTTCTCTTTTACACAACAGACTTCAACCCTCTGCAAATGTATGTAAAATTTGAAGAGTAGCTCAGAAGGATCTAAAAAATCTGTGACAATTTATTATTAGAGAGAAAGAAAAAAATGAACAAATAAAGGGAATGATAAGCATGAGTATGCTGATTCTCTTACACACAATACAACTTGTTGTACCTAATGTTCATTACGAAAACACCCCTATTCAAATATATAGAAAATTTCACCTCCAAAAACAGAAAAAATTCAAATGAAAACTCTGATATTTTTTTCATATTTCTGCTCAAAACATAGATTGTGGGTACTCGTTAGAACCGCCTCGGCGAGGCGGTTCTAACGAGTACCCACAACATATGTTTTGAGCAGAAATAAGAAAAATAATGTATACCCCTGTAAACCCAAGTTTTACTATAAAAAAGTTGGGTTTAAGGGGGTCAAAATGATATAGGCATGTTTTCGTGATATTGTACTAAATATCAAAAATCCTAATCCTAGGTGCAGTAGTTCCTGAGACATCTTTGACACGAACTTCCCTATGCATTTCATTGGAGTGAGAGATGGAAAAAAGAAAAAAAAAATTCTGCATCATGGTCTTCTTTAACACAATATACTTCAACTCTCTGTAGGTGTATACAAAATATGAAGACTCTGGCTCTTATAGGAGCTAAGAAATCTGTGACGAAAAAAGAAATATTCGAGAAAAAGAAAAATGGACAAAAAAGAAAATGATTAGCATGAGGATGTTGATTGTCTCTTACACAATACAAGTCATACTCAATGTTTGTACTAAATGTCAAAATCCTCGGTGCAGTAGTTGCCGAGAAATCTTTGACAAAAAAAAAAAAAAAAAAAAAAAAAAAAAAAAACGTATACACACAGACAAGCACACAGACTCACAGACTGACGAACATTGTTACGGAAAAGACAAAAACAATATATCCCATATACTTCGTATGCCGGGCTATAATTAGCTGACAGCTGATAGAGTTTAACTTAGATTTGTTGGTTTCCTCTTCCTCTTGGGGTCTGGGAAGGGCTGCGGTTTGTGATTGTGGCACTCCCTGGACTTTTCTCTTACCTTTTTTTTTGTTTTAGACTTTTAATCAACAAAAAATTGCATTAACACTATTGGCACAAAATGCTAGATAATGTGGTAACCAAGCTAGATGATATGGTAAACTATTTGACTGCTAGCAAAGTTTCTAGGATCCAGAATATAACAGTGAAGAACCATATAGTATGCAGGCCACTGCAAAGTCAACATGACAGACATATTCTTTTAACACTTTGGCGAAATGGCGATTAAAGTAATCACAAACATATCCTGACCTGACTATCAGAGATATATAGAACAAATTTTGTAGATGCAAATTTTCATATTATTGCATGGGAGAGATGGGCAAAAGAAAACAAATCTCAGCATCTTGGCTTTCTCTTACACAACATACTTCACCATTGTCAAACCAAAATTTGAAGACTCTGGCTCTAATAGCAGGTGAGAAGTCTGTGATTAACTTCTATGAGAAAGATAGAAAACTGGACAAATAATGTGAGTGATAAGAATGAGGGTACTGGTTCTTATTTACACAATACAACTAGTCATATCCAATATTTGTACCCAATTTCAAAATCCTAGGTGCAGTAGTTCCTGAGAAATCTATGACGAAACAAATTTATTGAAGACAAAGAAAAAATGGACAAATAAAGGGAATGATAAGCATGAGAATGCTGAATCTGGCTTACACAATACAAGTAGTCCTACCCAATATTAGTATCAAAATTCAAACTACTAGGTGCAGTAGTTCCGGAGTAATCTTAAAACACATTTTCTTATGCATTACATTGCAGTGAGAGGTGGACAAAAGGAAAAAGGTAAAAACAGGCAAAATAAATTTAAGTATTGTGGATTTCCTTTTTTACAATATACATCAACCCTCTATAGGTGTATACAAAATTTTAAGACTCTGGCTATCATAGGAGCTGATAAATCTGTGATGAAAAATTTGATTGGAAAAAACGAAAAGTGTATAAATAGAGGGAATGATAAGCATGATGATGCTAATTCTTTCTTACACATTACAACATGTCATACCCAATGTTGTACAAAACTCCAAAATCCTAGGTGCAGCAGCTCCTGAGAAGTCTATGACAAAGCTTTTTGTGATACATACAAGAAATCGAAAAATCAGACAGACTTTAATAAGTACAAACAAGTAAGAAATGAAGGCATCTTTCAAATTCGTAAAGCCAAAAATGAAGATATATACAAATTAAAAACAAACAAAGATCCCAAATTTTGCCAAAATGATTGTACTTGGCATGAACATCTGGACCCGCATAAATATTATGAGGAGGTTTAACTCTTTCGGTGCCAAATTTCAGACGACATTTGTTGTCTGCTTTTTTATTTGAACAAAACTATCGTTTGGAAAGACGTTTTTATGTAAAGTTGAAAGACAGAATTCAAACAGCGTAGATCCAGATTGAGCCGTCTCATCTGGATCTATGCTGTTTGAAAAAGCCTATTATTATCGCCTGTGGCAGCGAAAGAGTTAAAATTCTAACTTGCCAGACTCTCTTACACACTATCTCCTTTTCTTTTATCAGATCAGTAACTTAGTACTCAGATGTCGTTTGGAATAATTGTACCCTATATGAAGCAAATGAGTTAGAGAAAATACAAATAGAAGCCGCGCGTATTGTAACAGGTGCCGCAAAGTTAGTTTCCATATATTCCCTTTACACCGTAGCTGGGAAGAAAAAAACATAGACTGCAGCTCTTTTATAGAATGCAAAACTGTCCGGCTTACTTCTGACTATTTCTCTTTCTTGGTGCCCGACAACGTAGGAAACAATTATGCGCCCGAATTCACGAAATGCACAAAATCTTAATACTGTACAAGCAAACTCCCAACTTTACTTTAAATCTAATCTTCCTTCTGTCACACGGGACTGGAACAGACTAACTGAGGAAATAAGAAATTTGCCTCCACTCTTAAACTTTTAAACTCCACTTTTATTCATGTCTTAATGCGGTACCTAAATTCTTTTTCATTGTAAGAGACGGCCAAATTTATCATGCTCGACTGCAGTTCTCTTAATGCACACGTATTTTCTAAAAATAGTATCGACAGTCTTATGGGCGTATGTCTCGGACCTAATAATACCCGGACTTGCCACTAACGGAACTGCCAAAATATGTTGTCGTGGCTTGATTTTAGCGCTATTTTACAGCACTATTGTCATTAAAAATGATTTTGGATAATAGCTGAAGTTTTAATTAATTGTTTTAATAGGTTTGGTTAAAAAATGTTAAGTCACAATTAATGAAATTGGTTATAACATCATTTTGGGTGAATTTCTGATGACCTTCTGCTAAAAGTGCCGAAAATAGCTAAAATGGGTACCTAGGTTTCTTGTTGATGTTTATAAAAACTGTTGTTTTTTCCTTAAATATAATGCTGCAGTCTTAAAGGTAATATATTGAACTATTGCTTTTTGAGAACAAATCTCAGATATTTGGAGAAATAACTGAAATATGAGCATTTAAGCTCCATCATACAAAATTATGAAAATTCAGCCACAACAGCATATTTCCAATAAATACAATACCTGTACCGTAGTTACTAGTCCAGTGTATATTGGGTCCAAGGCGTACGTGGAGCATTTGAAGATACTCGTAACTTTTAATGTCTTGCACACACTACACAAATCTGCGACAAGAGCTTATTAATAGAGTATGTATCACCCATCCTTAAACGTACTTCTGTTTGGCAGTCAAAAACTCTTTGACTCCGATAATAGACAGACATTTGTAGCCGTTCAAGACTTCTTAGTCACATCACAACGTCTGAAGTGATATAATTATCAACCTATGGTAGTTAACATTATTGATAGGTCATATTCAACAATTTTATAAACGTGTAATTAACTGACAAACTCGTCCTAAATTACAATGTTTTAAAGAAACTCAACAAAGTTATAAACACAAATCGCAGTTGTGCCCGTCTCCTTAAGGATTTGGATAAGCTTTGATATGGTTGAGAAATGAATCCTAACTAAACCTAGCCTAACGGTGAATAAATGAAAAATGTACATGTTCTACTTTTCCACCTTATAGGCGCAAAACATAATCCCACACCCCGTGGCGCTATCATGGTTGAAAGAAAGTACTTAAACAATTGTTCTGCTTGATAATAACACTGTGTGTGTGTGTGTTTTCTATTAGTTTGTACCATTTCAAGTCACACGCAGTATTTATACGGTCATCATCGTAAAAAGTGGGAGACAAACTTAATAGTCACTTGACTTTCTTTCTGAGTCCCATTGTATAGTATTGCAGTAATCATAAATGTTGAATATGTACAAACAGATTTATATTATACAAGAAATAAACGTTTAAACTAAGCAAAAACAGATCAGTCTGCTTGCTCCGTGCCCTTTCTGAAAAGGGTCTATACGAGAAGGAAAGAATGTGCTCCCAATTCAAAATGGAGGCAAAAACAATTCAGAAAGAGTTAATTCGATGAAGAGTAGTGATTTTCAGGCTATCCACAGAATGTCCGCTGGAAATGTATAGAATATGTCCAGGAAGAGCCACAATCTAAAAACACAGCCTACCACTGACACCAAGAAGAAGAGCAAACAAAGCACAAGCTAGCCACAATCTTAGAACACAGCCTACCACTGACACATAGACCAAGAAGAAGAGCAAACAAAGCACAAGCTAGCCACAATCTTAGAATACAGCCTACCACTGACACCAAGAAGAAGAGCAAACAAAGCACAAGCTAGCCACAATCTTAGAACACAGCCTATCACTGACACAAAGAAGAAGAGCAAACAAAACACAAGCTAGTCACAATCTTAGAACACAGCCTACCACTGACACCAAGAAGAAGAGCAAACAAAACACAAGCTAGCCACAATCGTAGAACACAGCCTACCACTGACACCAAGAAGAAGAGCAAACAAAGCACAAGCTAGCCACAATCATAGAACACAGCCTACCACTGACACCAAGAAGAAGAGCAAACAAAACACAAGCTAGCCACAATCATAGAATACAGCCTACCACTGACACAAAGAAGAAGAGCAAACAAAGCACAAGCTAGCTACAATCTTAGAACACAGCCTACCACTGACACCAAGAAGAATAGCAAACAAAGCACAAGCTAGCCATAATCTTAGAACACAGCCTACCACTGACACCAAGAAGAAGAGCAAACAAAGCACAAGCTTGTGCTTTGTTTGCTCTTTTTCTTGATGTCAGTGGTAGACTGTGTTCTAAGATTGTCACAAAACGAAAAGCAAAACAGGCAATTCCCCTTTCCCTAACGAGCTCACCGCGTTGCCAGACAGGACCCGCTAAAAACAACACTTCCGCGCCAAGAAAATTTGTGCCTTTGGGGCATCCGCGGACGGCGATGCACCGATTAAGACTGCGCGGATGCGCAATCTGATTATGGACATCGCTGTCCGCTGCCAGGGTTATTGGATCCTACAGAATGTATCAATGGAGAGCCAAGGCCCGGATGAGACCTTGCACATGTTCAGGATTTGAATCCGTACCATTTTCCGCATGTTTGTAGGCACTTTTATTTTTACAACGCTCCCATATAATAAACATGAAAAAACATGACCCCCCACGCGACCCCCACCCCACCACCACCACCACCGACTATCGAGCAGACACATGAAGGAGCAATACCACAACCACAACATAGACTAGTCTGTGATGTAAAGTACACTGTAATAAGGTCAACAGGGTGAATAACGGAGGACGAACGTCAACAGTCTGATTAATCAGAACAATTAAAACTATTAGCTGATACTAAAGAATATGACCTACAATGACACGTAACGTGGGGAATATGTGCATTCTGACGCATAATTAACTTTTTGATCAAACTGTGCGAATGCGCAGGCTGATCTAAATCTTCGCTTGGCGCATATGTCCGAAGCTAAGCAAACCCCTCCTTCCTGACAAGGTGACCGCAGTGCCAGACAGGACCCGCTTAACACAATAATAAGACAATAAACAAGAAGGAACAACAGCGGAATGGCCTTTAGTAATCAAAGCACTGACAGCACTGGCGTGCAGATTGTCTCTGAGTGTAGGCTGGGAAAAATGGTCCTGAACGAGGACAAAAGTGTTTCATCGAACCCTTCTTATTATTTAAGTAGACAGTGCAGCCTTAATCAGACGCCATTGTCCGCCGTGTTTACTAATGTCCCAGTCCAGGTTTTACAGAAAACCCCCTATTCACATGGCACTCTGACGTCATAGCGACAAGAATAGCGCGGTTATAGAAAACCGTTACCAGAACAGAGTGCGAAAGCATGATTCGATTTCCGAATGATTGATCAATATAATCAAATTGACGAAAACCTTAAAGGGAAAGAGTCACAAATTGCAATGATGTCTGAAATACTCAGCTTCAGAAAATAAGAATCGTCGCGAAAACTTCATGAAAATCGGTTAAGGTATAAGTAAGATATTGTAGTTGATAGGTTTTACAACTGTGAGTATGTGCGCTGAATATTTAATTAGATATTAATTTTTTTTAAGAATACATACAATTTGTCTGTTGACTAATTATATTGCTTTCATGAGCTGTTGATAGTATATATACAAATTTACAAGTATATAGCAATAAAAACTGTTTTATATGAGATTTATTTACCTTTTTGCTTATTTAATTAGGTGGTTATGACGTCACTTACAAAAATGGCAGCTTCCGTTATAGTATTTTCTAGATCTTCTAGATTATTGACCGTTCCAAGACGTTGCTTCTGCTGTGGTTTACTATTTATGTCATTGTATGTCTTTGCAGGCATGTCCTGCTGATTTTTTTATTATTATTTTGAATAGCCGTTTGGCCATTTTTTGGGGGAAAAAAACCGTCCTTTTGGCTTTCTGCTTGTAGTGTTTTGAGTGTGGTGCCGTTGCTTTAAGTGCGTCCTTCTTCCCCTTTGGTGCCTTGGACGGAAGGTGTTAGGTAATAGTATCGATTCCTGATCATTGCCTTCCTTTCTATTCAAAGTCCGATAACTTTTTTAATTCTTGACCAATCTTTATATTTTGTTTTTCACCAATCTGTTCAGCTTAATGCGTTCTTTATTCTTCACATATATGTTTCTTATTTGCTGCGTTATGCTATAAGGAAATTTCGATGCACGAATACTTAAGCTTGTAAACAATCGATCCATACACTACCGAAGGATTTAAACGATTTTACTGGAATTACATCTGCACCTACAGGTTCAGTGTTTGTAAAGTATACAAACTAATTATTCGATTCGCATAGAGGCGACTCCCCAATCAATCAGTGAAAAAATATAAGAGACCTAGGAAATGATGCCACATTCACGCAACACAGTCTTCCCGAAGCGTCGACAAAAGAATATATAAAAAACATGACAAAACAAAAACGAAAAGTGTACATGTCCAGAAAGAGACACAATCACAGAACATAGCCTTCTTAAGACATCAAGAATACAGCAAACAAACAACAGATAATAATAATGTCACAAATCAAAGGAAAGCAAAGGAGCCAGCCCCTCTACCCCAACGAAGTGATCACAATGCCTGACAGAATCTACTAAACACAACAGTAAAACAACGAACAATACAAAACATGAAACAGCCTCACAGCCAGCGAGCTGCTACAAGGCTACAGAAATAGCGAACAATACCGGAACCATCGCCTTGGAACAGCCAGTAAAAAAAACGATTTTATTGGTACCAGACCGTCAAATGTTGTAAAAAGAAACGTACAAACTGATCGTTCGACTAAATAGAGGCTCCCTGACTCAATCAGGGAACTATCACAGAAAAAGTGTGTAAAATTAAATCCATGTGACGTAACAAGGAAGCGGGCTCATGGCACCTCTGGTAGCCAGAACTAAAGAAAACCACCAGTTAAGCCACGTTATGCCCGAACAACTACATAACATCATGAATCAACCCTCAGATGAGAGGTTGAAGTCGGCACCTTCATTGAATCTGATGCCCGACCCATCGTCTTGCAATTAAAGGGGAAAGCATAGCTAGAAATCATGACTGAGTTTAAAACTGAACGTTCGTCTGTCCTTACTGACAATGACCAAACCTAAACAAATGCGTGAATTATTATTGTTTGTGTGTTCTAAAATGGCTGATGAGACCAGTCTTAGCTCTAAACTACTTGTTGCAGATAGAACAAGGGAGGTCTGAGGAAGAAAACTCTGTTAGTGGCGCCTTAATTCTGGCTTTCCGCTGCGCACGTTTTTACTCGGCTTCGTTCATTCTTTTCGCTTCGCATTTACCAGCACCCCTTCTTATGAGGCCTTGCCACTTTGCTCGATCTTGTGCATTCAGTTCCCACAACTATGTTGGTATGTTGAAGTCTGTAAAAAAGGCTTTGAGGGCGTCCTTGTATCGCTTTTTCTGACCACCATGGGGACGTTTTCCGACTTGTAGTTCTCCATAAAGGATTTTCTTTGGCAAACGTTCCTCAGGCATCCTACTAACATGGCCTGTCCACCTTAAATGTGCCAGTTTAAGAGGTGCCTCGATGATTGTTGCTTGAGGATTCCCTGTCCTTTTGAATAGGTGGATAATTGTTGCATCCTTGAGTTCTTGAGGGATGGCTTCTTTTCTCCACATAATGTGAAATAACTCAGTCAGTTTCTCTGCAACTGGAGGACCTCCGGCTTTGTAGCTCTCTGCATTTATTGCATCTGATCCTGGAGCCTTGCCAAATGACAGGAGTTTTATTTTCACCGTTTCAGGGACGGTTGGGAACTCATCAAGCATCGGATTACATTCCACCTGTGGTAGTCTGTTGACAGCTTCATCACTGATAGATGGTGGCCGATTAAGGACACCATCACAGTGTTCAGCCATTCTTTTTAACAGTCAGAAGACTAGTTCCATTGTATTAAGGAGTGGGGTGGTTCCTGAGTTCTGGGGACTATATACTGTCTTAAATGCATCAAAGTACTTCTTCATGTCCTTTCTGTCTACAAAGAACTGGATTTCATCAGCATTTTTGCTCAGCCAGGAGTCTTGCATGTCTCTGAGCCTAGTCTTGCTGCCGTACATATGTTTGAATAGGCAGTCGCACTAGATACTGAGCTTTGTATGACTGAGGTTCGACTTGTGTTTTTGGTGTTTCTCTTCAAGGAGTCCATGGATTTCTTTGTTATTCTCATCAAACCAGTCTTGGTGTTTGCGAGATACCGGTCCTAGGGAATTCATTGCTAAGGAGTAAACGGTGCCTCTGAAGACTGTCCAGCTCTCATCTATTTGCCTCTTGTTGTTTTGTTTCAGCTTGGAGACACCCAGTCTCTTTGGTACTTCCTTTCCTTGTGGTCGTTGTACAGGCTGAATGCGCATGTTGACTTTTCTGACAACGTCTGTGACCGACTTTTCTGACAACAAATCTGTGACCTGTTCAACAGTCTGCACCACACAAAGTCTTTGTCACTCTGACATCCTCTCTGTCCTTCTTTCACACTATGACATGGTCAATGCGATACCAGAGATTTGAGCATTGGTACATCCATGATGTCCTGTTGCGAGTTGGTAGACGGAAGACTGTGAGCTGAGCAGTAGGTCATGCTCTGCACACTTCCTTAAAAGGAGGAAACCAATGCTGTTGCATTTCCCTACTCCTTCAGTTCCAATCACTCCTTTCCAGGTTTGGTAGTTGTGCCCACTCTGGCACTGAGGTCCCCGAGGAGCATGAGTTTGTCTGTTCGGGGTGTTGTAGAAATCACAGAATCCAGATCATCACAGAACTTGTCTTTAAACTCATCTGGGTTGGTCATTGTGGGTGCATAGGTATTTATAATTGTTGCATGCCTCTTGTCAGATAAGGGAAGTCTCAGCGTCATCAGACGGTCATTTATGCCTTATGGAAGTCCTGAAAGCTTGCTTACAAGGTGTGACTTGTTAGCAAATACTACTCCTGCTTCATGCCGCTTTTCTTTCTTGCATCCACTCCAGAAGAATGTGTTACAAGCACCAACTTCCTTTAGAAGCCCTTCCTCTGCAAGGCGCGTCTCACTCAGAGCTGCAATCTCGACCTTGTATCTGTAAAGTACTCTACCAACTGGAACTTTCTGTGCTGAGGTCTGTCAGAAACAACACTGCCCATTAGAGTGCGCATATTCCATGCGCCGATGGTTAAAGGTATTACTATCATCTTTTTTCTTGTTCGACCGCTAAGTGGGATCCCCGCTGATTGCAATGAACCAACGGCATCTTTTCTAGCCCCTTGCCTATGCTAAGGGGGTGGGCAGTACGATCATAAAAAGGCTGCCCATTCCCTGTACTGCTTCGTTCGTAAGAAAAGCGATCATATAGAACCAAGCCGCCTGTGTATAGGTATGCAACTAAAGCTTCCAGTGTTATCTCACCTGCTGCTTTGCCGCTCGCTCTGCGCTACAGGGCTTTTTGTATCTTGCATTATGTGTGCTTGCTGTGACTGTGTGTTACTGATTAAGATAACATGTGCTGTGAATTGGATTACTACATTTATTAACTTGGTCACCGTTACTCTGGTTCTAAATTCAATGCTAAAGAACTGTTTTCAAGCTGACTTTTATAATTAGAATGCTCAGATTGGGCGAATATGCAGACATCTTAATCTTTGCATGAGGCGAAGTGGGTGCACATGTTATAAGATCTCACGTTTGGCGGATAAATTAAAACAAACAAATTTGAAAATTCAGATTGTATTATCGTATTCCAATAAGATGGAACAACAATTAGACTGGTTCTAATATTGTTTGTTTCCTCCAGATAAAATTTGAGCCGATGCAGAGCATTTCCCATAAGATTGCCTGTGCCCAGCGAAGACTCAAATCACCCTGCCCAGGCTTATCAGAGTCTTCGCTATCCACCTGATAACGCTATGGAACCTTGGCTACCCAAAGCGTGTCCTGCGAAGACTCCGATCTGACTGCGCAGATGCGCAGGCTGATCTGAGTCTTCGCTGGGTACACATGCAATCTTTGTAGGAAACATTGTGCCCCGGCTCATTAATAAATATTTCTACATGTTCAGTTCAGCATGCACAGATCATTCCATTCAAAACAATAGTTTCTGTGTCCTCGTCATCTTCACATATTTCCACAATAACGTCATTGGCATCTATGCCTGCTCTACTCTTTTCCGTTTCGCATTCATCTCCGGCAACGCGATTATAAACTTCATCTAAAAAGGGTAAATAACTCTTGGCTTGATTTATGAACTTATTGATGTGTTTCAGCTTTGCTCTTTCTTCTTGAATACATCCCAGTAATTTATGTAAGTTGTCTTCTACGTTCACTGTTAGATCCAATGACTTTTCCACGCGATAAAGTATACAGCTGTATTTGACATATTTGGTCGTAAGATTCATCAGATGCTCTTCATAAAATTCTTCTTCTATATTGTCCGGATTGACAATTAGCTTTGCTAGAACTTCACAGATCAGGTCCATGGTTTTTCTACGTTTGGTTAGAAACCGATTTATCGAAGAAGTCAGACGTTGTTTGTGTATGTATTTAAAGTTTCTTTCACAAGACACAACTGAAATAACAGAAAGAAATCACGTTATGTGACTGAATGAACTTGGCCCCGTGGTTATAACTGTTTTTCATGCTCAACTCAGCTGGGCATGAAATTTTCTCTGCTAGCAAATATGAAAAAAGCCAATTCATGTTTATTTGGAGAGTAAATATCATGCTAAGCTATGCTTAGCAAGATAGAATTTGCAGTTGTTTGTAATATGAGATTTATAAGCAGGACAAATTTCATGCTCAGCTGAGTTAAGCATGAAAAATGTTTTATGACCTCGGGGCTTAATTGATTTTCCGCCAATGTGTACAAGGGAGAAAACTTTAAAAGTACTGAAGATACAGGTCTGAGAGTATAGTGAAGGCCTACGCGGCATCTGATCTGGTTTAAAATTCATCCAGCAGTTGTCCGACATATCATTACGAAAACACGCCTATTCAAATATATAGAAAATTTCACCTCCAAAAACTGAAAATGTTCAGATAAAAATCTCTGACATTTTTCATATTTCTGATCAAAACATAGATTGTGGGTACTCGTTAGAACCGCCTCGGCGAGGCGGTTCTAACGAGTAGCCACAATATATGTTTTTGAGCATAAATAAGAAAAATAATGTATACCCCTTTGGATCCGCCCCTGTCCTACAATTAAGGTTGTTTTGGTTTGTTTCACTATGAAAACATAAAACTTCGGACTTGTGCGAACCATATACGAGTACGTTGTATGTCTTTGTTAGGCCATAGTTGTGTAAACCACATGATGCGAAAAAGGAATATCTAGGGCATTGTGTGCAGAGAAGTAAACGGGGAGTCACAAAAGTTGTCTCCCTTGATACAAATGGCGGCTAATCTCCAGATGTATCCATTCACCGTTACAAAAGGAATAATCAACAGATCAGACCATTCTAATTTAGTTTTGCGAGCTAAGCAACCAATGCAATCCATATATAAGAAACGCATGCTATACATCTGTACATGTGTTAAAATAATAATAATAATAATTATTATTATAATAACAATGATATTAATAATTATGATAATGTTGATGATGATGGTGGTGGTGGTGATGATGATGATAATTAAAATAAAAATAATAATACTGATGATGATGATGATGATGATGATGATGATGATGATGATGATGACGATACTACTACTAATGATAATGATAATTAATTATGATATAAATAATAATAATAATAATAATAATAATAATAATAATAATAATAATAATATTATTATTATTATTATTATTATTACTATTATAACTATCGCTAAGGTATTATTATTATTATTATTATTATTATTATCATTATTATTACTACTACTATTTTAACTATCGCTAAGATGCTTGAGCCACCTCATTCGTACCTGTGCCTTTTTTTAGCCACGGTTATTTGACAATTCATTTAGCTAGATCTTGTCAATATTAATGTAGATACATTATTTTATCAAAATATTCCATATTGTTGAAGACCTATGGCTATTTCCGTATTTTGGCCTCGGCATTGTCTCGGTCAGTGAAACTTAGCATTTGGCAATCAAGGCTAGATATTGTCGCTATCAACCTGTGTATGGAAAAATTATCAAAGTATTCCTAAGGTTTAATGAGTTGTGGGTATTTTCGCTAACTGTTACATTTTGCCTCGGCATTGCCTCTGTCAAGGAAAAGTGCCATTTGGCAATTCTTATGTCTGGATCTTGTCAATATTAAATTGTATACAAACTTTTATCAAATATCCCATATGGTCGAAGACCTACGGCGATTTCCATATTTTCACTTTTTTTTTGTGTGTTTTTTTTTTTTTGTTTTTTTTTGTTTCGACGTTGCCTTGGTCAAAGAAAAGTGGCATTTGGCATGCGTATTGACTAGATCTTGTCGGTATCTATCAGTATTCCAAAATTATCTAAACATTCCGAACGGTTTAAGCGCCATGACCATTTTCACCAACTGACCATTGACGGACAGACGGGCACACAATATGATTATAGAGCACTCATCGAAAGTCAACCTTTCAATCGGCCAACATTTCTACGGGTCGTGTATTAATAATAATAATAATAATAATAATAATAATATTAGTGATAAATATGATTATAACTAACCATAATCAGTGTCAGAGTCTCCGGACACAGCTACTGGGTGTGAGTCGATGTCTTTGTCAACGCTGGAAATATCGTTATGGGAGAAACGGTAGTATTCAGACGCCTCTTGTAGACAATGGGAAAACAAACTGTCAGGACTGTGAATCTAGAACAGAGCGAAGAACAGAGCTGGCCAATAAAATCCTTTGCAAAATTGTAGAAGACGATTGTCTATTTGTTTTTAATTTTTCCTAGAAAATAAGAATTGGCTTTTCATGTGAATCGTTTGCTGGGCAGCCGAGTCACATGAAATGTCAAGTCTATTTTTTTCAGAGAAATAAAAAAAAAAGAAACGAAAATAAAGAAATAAATAAAAATAGAACAAAAAAATATAAACAAAAAATAAAAATAAATAAATAAATAAATAAATAAATAAAAACGTCTGTTACAATAGTGATTAGAGCTTTAAGGGTTAAATTATCAGCGATGAATAGAGACATTACGAAAACACGCCTATTCAAATATATAGAAAATTTCACCTCCAAAGAAACGAAAATTTTCAGATAAAAACTTTGATATTTTTTTATATTTCTGCTCAAAATATAGATTGTGGGTACTCGTTAACGGGTACCCACAATCTATGTTTTTTAAGCAGAAATTAGACAAATAATGTATATCCCTCTAAACCCCAGTTTTACTATATAAAAGTGAGGTTTAAGGGGGTCAATATAATATAGTCATGTTTCCGTCATGCACCATTTCTCTTCGTATGTCGATAATTACAAATGTGCTGTATTGTTTAAAATTGTTTGTCCCTCGGGTCCTCTTCTTTCGATGTCTCGGGAAGGTAGACTGGCTCCAGTCTTCAGTGACTAAATACTCCTTCTTATTATCCTGTTTGATATTCCACAAAAGTAAAACCAAAATAACACCATGACTATAAAGACTGGTCACTATTGATAATTCATTAAAATAAAACCAAAATAATATCATGACTATAGGTCACTAGTGATAATCAATTGAATTAAAACCAAAACAATGTCATAACCATAAAGGCTGACCAGCCTTTATAGTCATGATATTATTTTGGTTTCCTTTTAGTGGAAGAACAAGAATTTAAGAGTAAGTATTTAGTCACTGGAGACTGGAGTCAGTCTATCGGGAAGGCTGTGTTTCACGAGTATGGTCTTTCCTGTATGCATAACCTCAAGATTTGCACGAATCTTCAATATATTTACAGTTCTGTTGTGTCAGTTCAGAGAATAGCAGTGGCGCTCGTTTATAAAAAAATACACCTAAAAAAAAAACAAAAAAAAAAACGAAGATTTTGAGATAAATGTTCTGATATTTCTCAAATTCTAGATTATGGGTACTCGTTAGAACCGTCTCCGCGAGGCGGTTCTAACGAGTACCCACAAACTATGTTTTTGAGCAGAAATAAGAAAAATAATATATACCCCTGTAAACCCCACTTTTACTATATAAAAACGGGGTGTAAGGGGGTCAAAATTATATAGGAATGTTTTCATGATGGCATGGATTTGGTAATGCAAAATATTTGATTGTGGCTAAAAAATTTGGATTTTAACCGATTTTGGGTATGAACCATGCAAAAAGCCTGTCTAGTAATAGCCTAGTTCATTACGAAAACAAGCCTATTCAAATATATTTAAATTTCACTATCAAAAATTGAAAGTTTTCAGAAAAAAATTCTGATATCTTTTTCTTATTTCTGCTCAAAACATAGATTGAGGGTACTCGTTAGAACCGCCTCGTCGAGGCGGTTCTAACGAGTACCCACAATCTATGTTTTTGATCAGAAATAAGAAAAATAATGTATTCCCCTGTAAACCCCAGTTTTACTATATGAATGTGGAGTTTCATGGGGTCAAAATTATATAGGTATGTTTTCGTGATATTAATGCCGTATTTTATAAGTGTTAAGATTCCCCAACACTTTTCTATACTTGAACGTCCAATTACTACACATTGATGTGCCTAAAACTGCCGGGTGATATAAAACAATTCAGATCCTGGCCAAACGCCGCATTCTATGGCATCAGATCTTTGCCTACATTGTTTCATTACGAAAACATGCCTATTCAAATATACTGAAAATCTTACCATCAAAAAATAAAAAAAAATCAGATAAAAAAATCAGATATTTTTCATATTTCTACTCAAAACATAGAATGTGGGTACTCGTTAGAACCGAGAGGCGGTTCTAAAGAGTACCCACAATCTATGTTTTTGAGCAGAAATAAGAAAAATAATTTATACCTCTGTAAACCCCAGTTTTACTTTATAAAAGTGGGGTTTAAGGGGGTCAAAAATAATATAGGCATGTTTTCGTGATGGCTCCCAAAACTTAAAGGCTCCATATTCCTAAACAAATAGACATTTTATTATCCAAGAAAGGTTTGATAAATAGATATATGGTATTAATACAATCATAAAATATGGCACCTGACAGCCTGTAAAATTTCAGTCTCTCGCTCTTGAAATGAAATAATTTTTATCCTATCTCTGAATTAATGTTGGCAACATTAATTCAGAGATACGATAAAAAATCATTTCATTCTTGATCCAGTTCGAAAAACGAGAGACTAACTAAGATTTTACAGGCTGTCAGATGCCACATTTTATGATCGTATTAATACTTCATATCTTTTTATTAAACCTTTCTTGAATAAAAAAATGTCTATTTTTGAGGAATATGGAGCCTTTAAGGAATATAACGTAATCAGCAATTTTTTTGTTTGTTTGTTTGTTTGAATAAAAAAATGTCTATTTTTGAGGAATATGGAGCCTTTAAGGAATATAACGTAATCAGCAATTTTTTTGTTTGTTTGTTTGTGTGTGTGTGTGGTGGGGGGGGGGGGAGGTAGTGGGGGTATTGACAGTAAAGTTAACTTAAAAGGAAACCGTGCGCCCGACGCAGGACTCGAACCCGCGACCTCCTGCTTGGAACTTAGGTGCTATACCAGCTGAGCACCGGGCCTACAGTCCCGCCAATCATGCTGCTGACGAAGGATATGCCTGCATGTAATATTTACGGAATAAGGCGAATTCCCATTTTCATAAAATGCTACTTATTTGGTTATTTTTATTTTTATTTTTTTAATACTATTGTAACCGCCTTAACTTTATCGTTAATGCGCCCCATAAATTTGCACACGGCATACAAAATCTTGTCAACAACATTTGCACAAAAATGGCTGACATCGAGATGGATTTCATCCCCAGGTCACTTTTAAAGGCCATCAGAAGCACAGTTTTTTCAACCCAGAAAACTTTGGTTCTATAAATGTAGTTGCTATTATCTTGTTTAATTCTGCACCAACTTTGGTTTTTCGGTTTCTTAATACATGTATGCATGAATCCACATACGGCCACCTATATTAGTCCTTTACCATCAGACCTACAGTCCAGCCAATCACCACAACAATTTTACCCTGCCTTACAGGGGCGGATCTAATTTTGTTATACAGGGGAGTCAAAATTTCTGTCGGAGGTTTCAATCAATCCGCTATACTTGTACCGCAGTTTTAGACATATTCATAGGCAGTCAAACGCCCGGGACTCAATATAGGAATCAAACATGTTTTTTCATGCATTAACATTCGCCAGGTCTCGAGGGAGGTGTTGAAACCCGAGGCCGGAGGCCGCGGTTTTCAACACCTCCCAAGGAACCTGGCGAATGTTAATGCATTGAAAAACCATGTTCGGTCGCTATTATTGCATTAAAACTGAAAACATTTGCTACGATTTTCCATTATGAAAACATGCCTATTCAAATATACTGAAATTTTTACCACCAAAAAATGAAAATTTTCAGATGAAAAATTCTGATAATTTTCATATTTCTGCTCAAAACATAGATTGTGGGTACTCGTAAGAACCGCCTCGCCGAGGCGGTTCTAACGAGTACCCACAATCTATTTTTTGAGCAGAAATAAGAAAAATAATGTATACCCCTGTAAACCCCAGTTTTTTTCTATATAAAATTGGGGTTTAAGGGGGTCAAAATTATATAGGCATGTTTTCGTGATGGTTATTTCTTGCACTATTTTGTTTCGCCTTTTCCCCGATGTCTCGCGAATGCAATTTCCACGGACTATGCTCGTTCTAAGGCCGGGCAGTACACATCTCGTGACGGCAGCTATTCTGTGAGCCCGGTACAAACATATTGAAAGTTGCGTAGCCGTGCATTAACAGCGCGTGAATTGCCTTGTTAATACCCGGCTTTTCGTCGGTTAATGCACAGCTGTTAATCATGTGCGTCACTGCTTTTTATCCAATAATATTTATAAATACCAGATTTATTTGAGCTACCCTATGAATATTATAATATTTATCAAAAACCATTCCAAATAATCAAAGCACTTACCTCCGACATGTTTCCTAGTCATTCATATTGACTCTTCTTTTTGTAATTGCCCGCATTCAACGATATACAGTGATGTAAAAAAACATGCGTTGCTTGTACCAAATAGCTAACAAAATAACGTGAATATCGCAAACGTCGCGGTCATAGCAACGGCGTGATCATGACGTAAATGGCATAACGTCAATACGAAGTCAGCCGCCGTCAAGCGTTTACTTTGTTATTTTTGCTAAAAGCTTAAGCATTCGTGCTCTCTGGAAAAATTCAATAGGCAATAAAAACTTAAGCACTCGAGCTTTCTGCCAGAATTCAGCAGACTTAGATGATAGAGTGACGATAGCGCATCGAATTCAACCTCAAACCATTTATGGCTAGCGTCCACTAAAAGAGATATTGGCAAATAGTGTAGACCCAGATCAGACGCCGCAGAACGCGGCGTCTGATTAGGGTCTACACTGTTTGCACCAAATAAAGGAATTTCTATAAAACATAGTAACCTGACATACTGCTGTTTGAAAAGGACCGGTCGAAAGAGTTGTAGTAGAAGAGTCTATTCGGCATAAATGGGTTATTGTATGATGAAACCAATAAAAAATAAATAGAAACATAGACTTTGAAGACGGTGTCACCTTTTACATCTACAGATCCACAAAAGAGGGATATCTGGATAAACATTACGAAAACATGCCCATGAAAATTTTACCACCATAAAATGAAAATTTTCAGATAAAAAATCTGATATTTTTCATGTTTCTGCTCAAAACATAGATTATGGGTACCCATTAGAACCGCCTCGACGATGCGGTTCTAACGAGTACCCACAATCCATGTTTGAGCAGAAATAAGAAAAAATAATATATAATCCTGTAAACCCAAGTATTACTATATAAAAGTGGGGTTTAAGGGGCTCAAAATTATATAAGCGTGTTTTCGTGATGATAAGTACCACAGCATATCTCTTCGTAGAGAAATACATTTCGATAACAAGTGTATTAAATTGTCATCACGAAAACATGCCTATATAATTTTGACCCTTGTAAACCCCACTTATATATATAGTAAAACTGGGGTTTCCAGGGGTATACATTATTTTTTCTTATTTCTGCTCAAAAAAATGTTTTTGAAGGTAAAATTTTCAGTATATTTGAATAGGCAGGTTTTCGTAATGTGAAACTAGGGCCTTGCATTATAAGGCGAGTTTTCAGACTTGTACTGTTCTTAAACAGCTTTACAATGTGTTTTTGCTTCTAGAAGCCTCAATGCCCAATATATTTCTCTTCTCCATATTATATGGTGAAAATGCCATGCTTAAACATAGCTCTCTATGACATCCACATTTTTTCTTTTATGTAAAAATGCCAACGCCGAAATTATAAGCGCTACAGTAAAAGAAATATACCAAAATTATGCGAACTGATAACAGCAATAAACATAATTTCAAGAGAATTGTAAACAGTTAACTTTTCATGCACTCTGTTTAGAAATCAAAGTAAAACTTGAATGCCAATTTTTCGGCGACGTCTTCATTAACACTAAAGGTATTCTTAGATTTTGATAATTCATACTCATTTTCAAAAGTGACGGCTCTGTTATTTTAAGGGCAAGAATCATCCAATTTATTTATATATATATATTATTATTTTGTGTGTGTGTGTTTTTTTTTTTTTTTTTTTTTTTTTTTTTTTTTCTTCTGTTTTCTTTTCGTCTTTCATTTAGATTTTATGTCGCCGGTGTAGTTTTCGAGAATCTTACTCCTGGTAGGTAATGTGGTAATTTTCAGTTGCTGTTTGTTTTTTTGTTTTTTTTTGTTTTTTTTTGTTTTTTGTGTTTTTTTTTCGTTTTTTTTTTCTGTTTTTTTTTTTTTTTTTTGTTTTTTTTGTTTTTCTTTTTTTTTTTTTTTTTTTTTTTTTTGTTAAATGTACAAATAGCTTAAAAATGCATTGATATCAACGGCAAAATTACAAAGTGGCTAACGATTATAATCTTTTACTGTCTGTTTAAAATCATCGTAGGCACATATCATTGAATAGCGGAAACTCACCCATTTAGAAATTGAAATCATCGTAGGCACATATCATGGAATATCAGAAACTCACCCATGTTGAACTATAATAGTCGTTGGCACATATCGAGGACTAGCGGAAACTCACCCATTTTGAAACGGCAAAGCCTTCCTTTCCAAATGTACCTATAGCTTTCTCAACATATCCTAGATATTTCGGTACGTCCTCAGACATAAATTTCTTCTTTAATTCAGCCTGAAAATATAATTGATCGAAGAATACTGTATTTATCCTGAGTAAACTGCACTGGAAGCCCTGAGCAAACAGTATAGACCCTGATCAGACGCCACACAACGCGGTGTCTGATCAGGGTATACACTGTTTGCCTATCATCCAGCAATATCTTAAACACATCAACAGGTAATGAAACAGATTTGTTTAAAAGTAAGAAGTATGGTAAGGATTTAAGGGTGTTACAATACTTAAGATAAATACGGTATGGTAAAAATATTTCTTAACCCTTGCCATGTTGAATAAATTGATGGCGCCCACTTCTAAGTTTCAGCCAGCCAGATTATTTGATCTAAGTTTTGATACAAATTCACATATTTAATGATAAACAGTGCAGATCCAGATCAGTTGGCTTCTGAAGAAGCCAGCTGATCTGGATCTACACTGTTTTCAAAGGAAAGGCATATCCGGGTTCAGAAGGGCAATGCTTAAAATATCTGCAGATGCAGACGCGCCCGCAGCGACTCAGTTTCATTTAGTCGGCTCATGAACAGTAATGTAATTTACAGCAATGGTCAGGCCTCCTTATTAAGACCACTATAAAATAGGACCACTCCGCTATTTATACCAGCTTTTGCCAGTCCTAAATGTTATAATTATTATTACTATTATTATTATTATTATTATTATTATTATTATTATTGTTGTTGTTATTATTATTCTACATAGCTCCAGATAACGTCACGAAAACATATCTATATATTTTTGACCCCCTTAAACCCCACTTTATATATAGTAAATCTGGGGTTTACAGAGGTATACATTATTTTTCTTATTTCTGTCAAAAAACATAGATTGTGGGTACTCGTTAGAACCGCCTCTAACGAGTACCCACAATCTATGTTTTGAGCAGAAATATGAAAAATATCAGAATTTTTATCCCAAAATTGCAATTTTGTTTGGTTGTAAAATTTTCAGTATATTTGAATAGGCATGTTTTCGTAATCAGAGGGGGTATCCGCATAATACTTGTCTTATTTATCCGCAAAACATATGTTGTGGGTATTAATTAGAAGCGCCTCACCGAGTACCACAACATATGTTTTATGGAGAAATAATGAAAAAAAAAAAAATATCAGTACATATGAGTATCACGTCTTGTGAATGATAAAAAAATATAAATACTTTTGGTCGAAAAAATGCCTTTTCTGGAGCTATATTCTATTTTTCATCACAAAAACACGCCTATATAATTTTGACCCCTTAAACACCACCTTCATATAGTAAAACTGGTATTTACAGGGGTATAAATTACTTTTCTTATTTCTGCTCAAAACACAGATTGTTGGCACTCGTTAGAACCGCCTCTTTGAGGCGGTTCTAACGAGTACCCACAATCTCTGTTTTGAGCAGATATATGAAAAAATGTCAAAATTTTTCATCTGAAAATTTTCATTTTTTTGGAGGTGAAATTTTCTATATATTTGAATCGGCATGTTTTCGTAATGATTAAGACCACCCCATTAATAAGACCACTTTTAGGAAGTACCAAAGATGGTCTTAACAGCGGAAGTTTACTGTAGTCTATATTCACTAAAATTTCATTGATCGCAAAGGACCAGAAAGTATAAGGTACACCATGAGGAAGACACAGACTGACTGTGGGGTACACAGGCATTAAAGTGCAACTCCCTTCAACAGCTACCCTTGAAACAAAATAAACTGGCTGTTGTAGGAAGGTGAATGTTGTAAAGAGGTCAAATATATAGTATTTATATGCTTCCATTCTAATCCTGTTTTATTTCATGTCTTGTGAGTATCCATGTTGTATTGAAGAATGCAAATAAAATTTGTTTAACCTAAATATATAGTAAAATTGGCCCTATACTACTCAGGAGGCAGGAGGTAAACTGGGATACTTTACGGATGTCGTTTCTATAAAATGATGGCATGTTGAGTGTACACTCAACATACCTTTTCATAACAAAATAAGAAAATATCCCTACAATATCCCTAAATATTTGTTTTCTTGAGCCGTCGAAAAAATATCGGAGGGACTTAAAAATGAGTTAGAATCAGCCCCGTTAAACAAGGCATCTGTGTTCGCATTACGAAAACACGCCTATTCTAATATAATGAAAATTTTTACCACCAAAAAATGAAAATTTTCAGATAAAAATTCTGATATTTTTCCTATTTATGCTCAAAACAGAGAATGTGGGTACTCGTTAGAACCGCCTCGTCGAGGCGGTTCTGACGAGTGCTCACAATCTATGTTTTTGAGCGGAGCTACGAAAAAGAATGTTTATCCCTGTAAACCCCAGATTTACTATATAAAAGTGGGGTTTAAGGGGTTCCATATTATATTAGTCCAGGCTAAATAGGGTTAGAGGTAAAACAAATTCCTTCACAAAAGTTATGGACATTTTTAAAAAGTGTGCAATGTACTTAATTACAGAAAAAAAGTCCTCAAAAAAAATCGCAGGCGAAATATGATTTTTGAGGCAAAATATTGAAAAAATGAACAAAAATCAACAAAAACAGGAATAAATTCATAAAAATTACATTTGAATTCAAAACAATAATCTAAATAGCTAAAAATATTCATAATAGTGTTAAACACCTATGAAAAAATTTTGAACAAAGTCTGTGTATACAAAATACACATTTTTGGGGTAGAAAAGTGAAAATTTTGACAAAATCCGGGGAAAACGGGAATATTTTTTTAAAAATTTACTGGTCATGATTCCTTGAAATGTTTTGATGTAAATTGTTACATATGATTCTAAGGTAGCTGCAAGAAAAAAAGAAAATTTTTATTTCAATAAAAAAATAGTCTTTTGAGGGGGAGAAAAACTCGTTATTTGACCTAAAATAAGCTGAAACTAATTGAAATAGGCTTCTTCAGCAAAATACTGGCCCTATTTGGCAAGGCCCTGTTACTGTTGCCAATGGAACCCTATTGAAAAGTAATTTAACATCTTTCCAATTGACAGCAGGTCATTTGAGACTTGTTTATAGCATCTGATCTCATAAAATCTTGTATTAAGGAAGAAGGGGTCGTTAAAAATGGGTTAAAATAGACTTCTTTGTTGCATTGCTGGGTATATTTGGTAAAATGTTACTTTTAGCAATGGGACCCTATAAAAACAATTTTATATCTTCCTAGTTAGAAAAGGACACCACTGACGACTAGTTGATTTTGTCTGGTCTCATGAAACCTTGTTTAAGTGAGAAAGGGGCCATTCTAAAAGGGTTGAGATATGCATCTTCAGCTAGATACTGAGCGTTTGTTGTATAAATGTATTACACCTGACAATGGAATCTTTTTTTAAAAGTCATTTTGCATCTTTCTGGTTAAAAACAGGTCATTTGAGACCTGCTGCTAGTGTCTGGTCTCATAACAGTCTTGTTTAAGATGAAAAAGGGTCGTTCAGAATGGGTTGAAATAGGCATTTTCAGCCAAATACTGGGCATATTTGGTATTGATAAAATACAAGATGGCAACAGAACCCAATAGAAAAATGATACCATATCTAACTGGTTAATGGGCAGGTTATTTGAGACTTGCTGGTAATGTCTGATCCCATAATAGGCGTAATTTAGAGGAAAAGGGGCCGTTCAAATTTGTTGACATATGCATCTGCAGCCAAATACTGGACATATTTTGTGATGATGAATTACAATTGGCAATGAACCCAGTTGAAAGTGATATTGAAACCTATCTGGTTAAAGAGGAAACCTATCTGGTTAAAGAGTAAGTCGTTTGAGACTTACCGGCATGGTATGATGCCATAAAAAGGTCTCGCTGAACAGGAAAAGGGGTCGTTAAAACAGGGTTAAAATAGTCTTCTCCATCCAAATACTTGGCATAGTTGGTGTAGATATCAAACTATTTCCAGTGGAACTTTATTAGTAAGTTTGAAACCTATGCTGAATGTTATTTGAGACTTGTTGGTATTATATGGTCATAAGGAACTCCTGTTTAAAGGGGTAAAGTGTCATTCAAAATCTGCTAATTATAAAAATAAGCTTTTTCAGGCAACTGTTGGACGTATTTAGTACAGCTATCTTAGAATTGGCAATGAAACCATAATTAAAGTGTTATTGATACCTATTTTGTTGAAGGGCAGGTTATTTAAGACTTGTAGGTGGTGTCTGAACTCATAAAAAAAAATTGTTTAAAGGGGAAAAAGGTTATTCAAATGTGTTGAAATAGGTCTCTTCAGCCAGATACTGGACATAATTTGGTATAGATGTAATACAACTGGCAATTTAACCCTATCAAAAAACTTTTATATCTGTCTTTTTGAATCACAGGTCATTTGAAACTTTTTGATAGTGAATGGTCTCAGAAAACTTTTATTTAGCACAAAAGAGGTCATTCAAAATTGGTTGAAACAGATATCTTCAGCCAAATACTGGACAGGTCATATATAACAAGGGTCTAACAACTAGCATTGGAACACACCCAATAAGTCTCAAATGACTTTTCCTTGAACCAGATATCTATCAAAATCAATTTTCATTAGGGTTCAATTGCCAGTTGTATGACATCTATGCCAAATATGATCAGTTTTTAGCTCGCCTGGACGAAGTCCAGGAAGAGCTATTGCACTACCCCCGGTGTCAGCGTCGGCGCCCACATTTACGTTAAAGTTTTTTAAGAGCTCATATTTTCCAAACCATATGATGGATTTGGTTCATATTTGGTATGATGATAGATATAGATCCAAAGTTTCTTTCAGCAATACCCCAACCCATGCCCGTGATCTTAAGGTCAAGTTCACAGACTTTGAATTTTTACAAATAAAGTATTATGTTAAAGTTTTTAAAGCGCTCGTATTTTCCAAACCAAATGATGGATTTGGTTCATATTTTGCATGATGACAGATAGAGGTCCAGAGTTTATTATCCCCTCGCACCACGGCCAGGGAATATAGGGGCTTTTTTTTTATGTAAATACGTATGTAGGTACGTACATATGTTCACCTTTTGTCATTGCTCTAGTGCCTACATTTATCGATGGATTTTAATATAACTTTATACAGATGTTGTGTATGACAATATCTAGAATAAATTCGACTTTCAGGGTGTTGGGCTCAAAGTCAAGGTCATTGTGGCTATTTTGAGAAAAATTTTATCATTGCTCTAGTGCCTACATTTATCAATGGATTTTAATATAACTTCACAGAAAGATACCCCCACCTATGACTATGGCCAAAAGTTCAAGGTCACAGACAAATTTTGTGCTAGGGTTTTATGTTAAAGCTTTTTAAAAGCTTTAATTTCAAAACCATATGATGGATTTGGTTCATGTTGGGTTTGATGATAGATATGGGTCCAAAGTTTTATTCAGCAGCACCCCCTCCCCTATGACAATTATGACATTAATGCCCCCTTCCTCCCCCGATAGGCCAAAGGGACATTTAGTCCTGATCCAGGTGAGCTGTGCTGTCTGCTGACAGCTCTTGTTGGATGAAGAAGCCTATTTCAGTTCAAACCTGATCACCCCATTTTCTCTTAAACAAGACTCTTATGACACCAGACACAACCTACAAATCTCAGACAAACCGCCCTTGAACGAAATAGTTATGACTATTATTTTCAGTAGGATTCCATTGCCAACTTTAATTCATCTAAATGAAATGCACCTAATATTTCAATGGGGATGCCTATTTTTACACATTTTGAATAACCCTTTTCGCCTTTAACAAGAGTTTCTTTATACAAAACACAACCAAAACGTCACAAAGGACCTGGCCTTTAACAATATAGGTATCACAACCACGTTTCACTAGGGTTTCATTGACACTTGTATGACATTTATTCCATATATGCCCAGCATTCGATTGCAGATGCTGATTCTAATACATTTTGAATGACCCCCTTTGCCCTTAAACCAGTGTTTCATACAACCAGGTACTACCAACAAAAAAAAAATGACATGCCTTACAACAAGATATGGATAAAATTCATTTTTGATAGGGTTTCGTTGTCACTTTTATGACATCTTCTACATAAAATCCCGTTTGGGGATAATGAAGCCTAATACAACCCATTCTGAACAGCCCCTCCTCCCCTTAAACCAGACTTTTATGAGACCAGACACTGCAAATAAGTCACAAATGACCTGTCCTTTATCCACAGAGATAACAAAATCACTTAAAAATAAGGTACCTTTGCCAGTTGAATTTCAGTGTTCCAAATATGCCCAGCATTTGGCTGGAGATGACTATTTCAACCAATTTTGAACAACCCCTTTTCCTCAATAATAATTTTTTTTTCATGAGACAAAATACTACCAACAAGTCTCAAAAACCTGCCCATTAACCAGTAAGATATGGTATCATTTTTCAGTTGGGTTCTATTGCCGTTTTGTATTTTATTAATACCAAATATGCCCAGTATTTGGCTGAAAATGCCTATTTCAACACATTCTGAACGACCCCTTTTCATCTTAAACAAGATTGTTATGAGACCAGACACTACCAACAAGTCTCAAATAACGTGTCCTTTAACCGGAAAGATGTAAAATGACTTTTAAAACAAAATGCCATTGTCAGGTGTAACACATTTATACTACAAATGCTCAGTATCTAGCTGAAGATGCGTATCTCAACCCTTTTAGAATGACCCCTTTCTCTCTTGAACAAGATTTTATGAGACCAGACAAAACCAACAAATCTCCAGTGGTGTTCTTTTCTAACTAGGAAGATATAAAAATGTTTTCAATAGGGTCCCATTGCCAAAAAGTAACACGACTTTACCAAATATACCCAGTAATGTAACGAAGAAGGCTATTTTAACCCATTTTTAATGACCCCTTCTTACCTAATACAAGATTTTATGAGATCAGATGCTATAAACAAGTCTCAAATGACCTGCTGTCAATTGGAAAGATGTTAAATTACTTTTCAATAAGGTTCCATTGGCAACAGTAACAGGACCTTGCCAAATAGGGCCAGTATTTTGCTGAAGAAGCCTATTTCAATTAGTTTCAGCTTATTTTAGGTCAAATAACGAGTTTTTCTCCCCCTCAAAAGACTATTTTTTTATTGAAATAAATTTTTTCTTTTTTTCTTGCAGCTACCTGAGAATCATATGTAATAATTTACATCAAAACATTTCAAGGAATTATGACCAGTAAATTTTTAAAAAAATATTCCCGTTTTCCCCGGATTTTGTCAAAATTTTCACTTTTCTACCCCAAAAATGTGTATTTTGTATACACAGACTTTGTATAATAAAAAAATTATTCCTGTTTTCCTCGGATTTTGTCAAAATTTTCACTTTTCTACCCCAAAAATGACTATTTTGTATGCATAGACTTTGTTCAAAATTTTTTCATAGGTGTTTAGCACTATTTTGAATATTTTTAGCTATTTAGAGTATTGTTTTGAATTCAAATGTAATTTTTATGAATTTATTCCTGTTTTTGTTGATTTTTGTTCATTTTTTCAATATTTTGCCTCAAAAATCACTTTTCGCCTGCGAATTTTTTTGAGGACTTTTTTTCTGTAACTTAGGATACCTCCGTGGTATAAAAAATATAAATATCTTTTGTGAAGGAATTTGTTTTAGGTTATGAGTTTTTTTGGGCTAAAATGACTAGACTATTCAAATGTTTGGAGTGAATATGACTTTTATTTCATCGAGTGAAGTGAAAAAATGTATATTTCATGAGTGCCGAAGGCACGAATGAAATATACATTTTTTTCACTTCATGAGATGAAATAAAAGTCATATTCACGACAAACATTTGAATTTTCTTTTTATTATATACATCACTTTCGATAGAAGAGATGCAAATCTTACATTTGCAAGGGAAAGTCTGACACGCAGTTTTGTCCCTTGGCGCCATGACGTTCATGTTTTGTTTTGTTTGGTGACGTTAGATATGACGTCAGAAACGCGCATTGGCGTGTAAAAATAAAATAAAAAGAAAATTTACTCTTTTTCAGTGAATACCATAAAAATTTTCATCTCGTGTAATGAAAACATTAATGTAAATAAGAAAAAAGTAGATCTAGATCTTATATTTTTCACTGCTTAGAGGAGTGAAAATATAAGTTTTATATTTTCACTAGTGAAAATATAAAACTTATATTTCACTAGTGAAAATATGCATTTTATTTCATTAATAATTCTCTATATTTCACTACTTTGTATATAATAAAGGCATGTTTTCATGATGCGGAGTCATTGAAGTTCTACTGTATGACTTATTTACCTTTTTCTCTTCGTCTTTCTCTGTAAAGAATGGAAAGCCTGCATTACTAAGATCCAAAACGGTATCTAATATCTGGTCAATAAACGCCGCTTCTATATTGTTCTTTCCATACATACCTGTTAAAAAGAATAATGTTGAACCTAGACACAATAAACGCATTAATTAAGAATGTAATATACGAAAAAGGAAGACACAGACTTGCTTATGTATGTTCTTTTCTTTGTTACTCTAGCAAACATTCAATGTCACAACAACGTCGTTTCGACGAAGTCGGAATGACGTTGTTACAATGTTGTGTATTTAGCCGGACGTTTTATGCTTTTGTTTTTAATCAAATATATATTCTTCTTCTTATTATTATTATTATTATAATTATTGTCATAATAATAATAATAATAATAATAATAATTATTATTATTATTATTATTATTATTCCAATATAACGTACGAACGGTTTGACCTGATCAAACAGCGGATTGGTACACGGGTCAATATTTTCACTAAATGCTGATCTGGACTTAAGCTGCCCGCATATGGCAAAATATCCTTTTTCTATGTAGCGCAACATGTATAGAATGGCGGGGAAGCTTCCATAGTAGAGGGAAAAAACATCAATTCCCCGCATCACATAAATTGCTCTATAATTTCTGACCCTTCTTATTTCCCCTATTTTGCTGTATAAAATATTAAATTTAGGAATTTGCCTGAAATTGAACAAATGAAACAATATTTCTCATAGCTTAGCTTAAAACCACAAAAAGTACTTGAAACATTTTGATTTTTAAACGATCCACTGAAAAGAACGCAGTTATCTTCATGTTTAACTGATGAATACACGTTGACTATGAAATTCCCATATTTCTGGTCTACCTCATAAAAATGCAATTCGGGACACAGATTTAAAAGTCGTTTGACTTTCTTCTTAATCTCTTTAGTATGAATGTGTTACTGATAAGAACCATATATTTTGTATTGCAGAATGTACATTCATACGAATAAGATATGTTTTAACTAAAACCCAGCTAGCATTCTACCTAAATCTACATCGGGCCGTCATCGGCCCGTCAGCTACCCTGACGGGCCGATGACGGCCCGATATAGATTTACGTAGAATGCTGACTGGGAAGGGACCGAACACAGTAGAGATGTACCGAAATTGAAAGCTTAAACTTTTACCTCATGACAATGAATAAATGCAGTAAAACCACACACACACACACACACACACACACACACACACACACACACACACATATATATATATATATATATATATATATATATATATATATATATATATATCGTATATATATATATATATATCATTTGTTCAGAATTACGGCAAATCACCAAAGTCACCAATTTATAATAACACGTGGGAATAAGGGAGACCAGAAGTACACGCCACTGGAGTGATAAAAGAAGAAAATTACGTGTTTCCCTGGCTATGAATCTAGCTATCGTATAACTCTGGGTAATCACATTTCCATTGACTTCTAAGACAGGCAATGTATTCTGAGGCATGTCTGAAAACAAATAATAACACTAGTAGCAGCATTAAGCGGAATGGATATATACACATTCAGGGGAGGGTGTGGAGGCTGGAGTGCGTGGGGGAGGGTGGGGGGATGGGGGGGGGAGAGGGAAGCAACTCTGTCAACTTATGAAATGGGACAGGAGAGAAAGTCCTTTTAGATGAACCCTTTTTAAAGAGTGGCCTGGTGTACAGAAAATAGTATCTCTAGAAAAAGGTGGGAAATCTACCATGTATTCAATCCCCTTAAATAGGTAAGTAAATGAACATGTATAGTAGAATTAGAGCATAGAATATAGAAGCATATAAACTAGAATAGAATAAAATAAAATGGAGAAGAGAATAGAAAAGGAAGAATGGAATAGAACATAATTGAATAGAATAGTTATATATCAAAGGTAAAGAATATCCCAAAGATTATTGGTACCACTATTGAACTCCTTATAGAAAAAAATCATTTAATTAACCAAGTCAAAGGATCTATCATTTAAAGATTTTCTATTTTAGAATTTATCTTAGAATATATTATTGCCATGGCAATTAAATTAAATACACATGGGCATAAAACCCGATTACCCAAGGATCATTACTTCCAGGTTTAGTTCACTGGTTGCTGAAGATACCGGATCCCGAGGTTATACAACATTTTTTGTACGCTCAACTCAGCTGAACATGAAATTTGTCCTTCTAATAAATCTCAAATTACTAACAAGTGCAAATTCTTTCTTGCTAAACATAGCTGAGCGTTAAAATTTCTCAGCTAACAAATACGAAAATGCCAATTATTGTTGGCATTTTCATATTTATTAGCAGAGAAAATTTCTTGCTCAGCTGAGTAAAGCATGAAAAAAAGTTGTATAACCTCGGGACTAGTTAAGGGAATGGATACACTTTCAGGGGAGTTAATTATGTCAAAATTGCTTTGCTTTGTGGCGGCCGTAAGCCCTCTCTCCATACTTAATCATAGCGCAGTGTTTATTTCAATTCTCCCTGGGATCATCGTGCAAATTCTGATATTTCGGAAAATCGAGTAATATGTAAGCCCATCACGAAAGCATACCTATATAATTCTGACCCACGTAAACCCCACTTTTATATAGTAAAACTGGGGTTTACAGGGGTATACATTATTTTTCTTATTTCTGCTCAAAAACATAGATTGTGGGTACTCGTTAGAACCGCCTCATCTCATTTGAGCAGAAATATGAAAAAAAAAAAAAAAAAAAAAATAGAATTTTTTTATCTGAAAATTTTCAATTTTTGGTGGTAAAATTTTCAGTATATTTGAATAGGCGTGTTTTCATAATGGGACAGCCTTTACAGATTGTATTTACTAACTTGGCTTGAGTTTTGGCCAGTCCTCAAATTTTATTCTTTGATCTTCGTACTTGACATCAGCAGCAGCAAGAATCATCCGGGTTACTTCAGCACGCCCTCTAGCGTCAAAGTAGATCAGCTTATACTTTACTTTGGCGGCATTATTAAGGATCTGAAAAAAGACAAAAAAAAAAAAAAAAAAAAAAAGATAAAAGTTAAAATTATCATGTTACTTTCAATAAACTTTTCTCGCAGTACTGTACTGCCAAAGAACGAACATGGTTTTAAAAATCATATCCACATAATCTGGGCACGACCGATGTTACATATTTAGATAAAATATGTAAGCGGACAGCGAATTCTATACCCGACCCTGTGGATGATCCCCCTCCCCCCATCCCTAGACTAGGCATCGTCTCTCTTTAATGTCTACACGCGTGGACGTAGACACTCTTAGAGGTTGCCTTTGTTTGGAAGCACTTTATGAAAGATAAACTGGTCCCACATCACGAAAACATACCTATATAATTTTGACCCCCTTTAATCCCACTTTTATATAGTAAAACTGGGGTTTGCAGGGGTATACATTATTTTTCTTATCTCTGCTCAAAAACATAGATTGTGGGTACTCGTTAGAACCGCCTCGGCGGCGCGGTTCTAACGAGTACTCACAATCTATGTTTTGAGCAGAAATATGAAAATTATCAGAAGTTTTCATCTGAAAATTTTCCGTTTTTGGTGGTAAAAATTTCAGTATATTTGAATAGGCATGTTTTCGTAATGAGCTATTTGTCATGGACTTATCAATGCCATTATAACCAGGTATTTCACAAAAAGTTTGGTATATGCTTAGCACATAATAAATATTAAAGCTGATAGAAGATTTGCTGCTGTATGAGTGCACATACGAATCCGTCATAGATGTGTAATATGCATTACGAAAACATGCCTATTCAAATATATAGAAAATTTCACTTCCAAAAACTGAAAATTTTCCGATAAAAAAACTCTGACATTTTTCATATTTCTGCTCAAAACATATATTGTGGGTACTTGTTAGAACCGCCTCGGCGAGGTGGTTCTAACGAGTACCCACAATCTATGTTTTTGAGTAGAAATAAGAAAAATAAAGTATACCCCTGTAAACCCCAGTTTTACTACATAAAAGTGGGGTTTAAGGGGGTCAAAATTATATATGCATGTTTTCGTGATGGCGTACAATTGTACGCACACGTAACAACTTCATATGAGTATGATTCTCACATGTCGAATTTAACCGTGTGCAAACAATACGAAATTTTCACATCTTATAAAATTGCAAAGAAAAATCGATTCAGCTGGATTGTGTAGACCGTACGTGACGACTGATCAGAATCTACACTGTTTCTCCACTCATTTTCGCCATATCACTCTAAATGGTGTAAAGCCTGGCCAGATGTTATAATAGCAACATGGCGGTTTATCTGGATCTACAGTGCTCTCATGTTATAAATGTTTATTTTTATTTTATTTTATTTTATTTTTTTAATTTTTTTTTTATTGTTTTTTTTATTATTATTATTTATTTATTTTTTTTTTTTTGTTGTTGTTGTTTCATAACACGGTCCATATAAGTGCGTTTGCACGCTTATAGTAGATTTTAATTGTCAGAACAAAAGATCATGTCGGTTTAAGTGTACCAGCAACAACATTTACACCAAACACGGTCACTGATCCTTCAATGCTTCAGCTACAATTCGCATGAGGGCCCTTTTATATCCTTGCAAGGGGGTAAAAAGAACATCACCACACTTCAAAAATGATTCCAGCTTCAGTTATAGGCTATTAGCAACACGGACGTTTTCTACATGGGAAACAATGCATATCAAGTGGTTGCCATATCTTTGTATACACTGTAAAATTATCCCATAGATTTTACGGTACAATACTGCATGGCAACTGGTTGCCAGCGCATTTACCGTCATTTTTACGGGCGCCTGCAGAACTGTAGCAGGAATCATCTCGTAAGATGGGGTAGGATGGGTATGCTTGATATATGGTGCGGTAGCTCACATCCCTTCTATATGTCCTACGTTACCTACTTTGCCCTATTCTGCCAATCACGAAAACATATCTATATAATTTTGATCCCCTTAAACCCCACTTTTATATAGTAAAAATTGGGGTTTACAGAGGTATATATTATTTTTCTAATTCTGCTCAAAAACATAGATTGTGGGTATTCGTTAGAACCGCCTCGCCGAGGCGGTTCTAACGGGTACCCACAATCTATGTTTTGAGCAGAAATATGAAAAATATCAGAGTTTTTTATATGAAAATTTTCAGTTTTTGGAGGTGACATTTTCTATATATTTGAATAAGCGTGTTTTCGTAATCATTACGAAAACAGGCCTATTCAAATGTACTGAAAATTTTACCACCAAAAAATTGAAAATTTTTAGATAATAGTTCTGATATTTTTCATATTCCTGCTCAAAACATAGATTGTGGGTACTCGTTAGATTATTTGTCAGTTTTACAACGGAAATAATTTTAATGACTTTCTGTTGTCGTCCCCGCATATCAAGCCCTAGACTGGCTCCAGTTTCCAGTGACTAAATATTTTTTTTCTTATAATCTGTTTAATAATCAACTAAAATAAAACCGAAGTAATGTCAAGACTCTAAAGGCTGGTCACTAGTGACCAGCTTTTATAGTCATGATTTTTGTTTGGTTTTATTTTAGTGGATTATCAAACAGGAATATGAGAAAAATATTTAGTCACTGGGGACAGGAGCCAGTCTAATCAAGCTTCCTGAAAAGGGGCCTACTTCAAAAAGAGAGGGGGAGCAAATTATTTCCCTTTACATTTTTTCAGTTGGGAAGCATATTAAATTTTGACAAAGTTGTCCTTCCTACAGGTGTATCAATTCGTCTTAACCCCTACTATTGTCGTCTGCTTTGTCTTCTTCTGGTTACTTTAAAAGCTTGTTGCAAATAGTGTGGACCCAGATCAGACTGCTCCGTTAGGAGCAGTCTGATCTGGGTCCACACTGTTTGCCTATATGCAAAATGTAAGTTTGAAAAGTTTGCAAGAAGATGCAGCAGACGACATTTTCAGATGCAGATTTTCTTGGCGCTTTAAGGGTTAAGTAAGTTGGAAAATAGATCAAGCCCAAACCGGTCAAGATCGGCCTTGTATCCGCTCAGTCTGGTTGAGTGTTTTGATGAGATTGTACAGATGCGGGAACCAATCTGTATAGATAAATTCAAAAAAACTTATAACCTTTCCCTTCACGAATATTTCTAAAATATGAATACTTGATAATAAGTCTAAAAGTTCTGGAGGACTGGCCAACACTGTAGATCCTGATCAACTGCGCTTTACAGTTCGATCAGAGTGTACACTGTTTGCTCACGCACGTCTGTCCGAAAATTTAATGAAAATAGGTTAACTTACCAAACTTCAAAGGTCAACACTGTTGATTCCTTCAATAGTCTTAAGAAAATACCGAATCAAATCTGCAGACAGGACATGGTCACGAACCGCTGAAACGTGTACATGCGCTTAGCTTCTAGCTGGTTTTCGATTTGAATCTCTTCTTCTGATTTGAAATATACGACATACGGCGGAGAACAGAGAACCAGCTATGCCAGACATTGCTGGGTAGATGGATGATAATTAGTGTTTATACATATGAAATTGTTAAAGGCGGACTTCAGAGATAATGAACTTGACATTTTTATGTTGCCCAGATTGGTCTCTAGTCATTAGCAGAGGAGTTGTTACATGTAAGAGGAGTATTGTGGGATACTTTTCTCAATTTCTTCATAAAAACATATGTTGTGGGTACTCACTGAGTCGCATCAAAAGAGTGCCCAAAACGATGTTTTAAGGAGAAAAGAAGAAAAATCTCCTCATTATCACTAAATATTCCTCTTTAACTAAGTTTAATTAAATATAGGTAACTTCATTAGTATGATTCAGGCAACTCTTTTTCATACTAAGTCAACTCTGCAGACAAACTCAGCTACTTTTGCAAACTATAATTTCTTACCCCTGTTTCCCCATTTTTCTACTGATAAAATGGTGAATTTATATGACTCGTCTGCTAAGAGCCAATCTTTCGTTAAACGGCGAGGTATACAAACTCATCGGTTACCTAACGCGGCGTTAGAAATAATGGATAGTATCATCACGAAAATATACCTATATAATTTTGACCCCTCAAACCCTACTTTTTTATATAGTAAAACTGGGGTTTACAGGGGTATACATAATCTTCTTATTTCTGCTCAAAAACATAGATTGTGGGTACTCGTTAGAACCGCCTCGACGAGGCGGTTCTAACGAGTACCCACAATGTATGTTTTGAGCAGAAATATGAAAAATATCAGAATTTTTATCTGAAAACTGTCAGTTTTTTTGGTGGTGAAATTTCCAATATATTTGAATAGGCGTGTTTTCGTAATGCAGCGTTGGCGAAAGAAGAAGCAAACTTGCTTAAATGTAAAGTGGCAGTATGCTCACAGCTTTAAAAATCACTCAACGCGACAGGTAACATATTTGTAGCTGCAATAAGTAAAGATTTTGCGATAAGTCACTCAAGTTACAAAGTTACCTAACGCGGTACTATATATATATATATATATATATATATATATATATATATATATATATATATATATATATATATACAGTGCTGTTCCATCATTGTAAGTTTACATATGGATAGCACGGGCCAATCAAACCTAGTTTTCCTGGACACCCAAATGACTTCACTCTATGATTAGCTGTCGCTAGGCTAGACTGTGTTTTTTTTTTTTTTTCTGAGTTTTTAAACAAAACTACGAATAGATACACTGAATTTATTCCGATCCGAGGGTAATCACCACTTTATGCATGTATGATAAAAAGGTGGTAATAAGACTTGACGTTTCATGTGAATCGACTGCGAGCAGACGATTCAAATAAAATGCCAAGTCTTGTTATCTCTAAAAAATGATAATAATAAATGAAACATTTGTCTGCAACAGTTGTGATTAGCACTTTAAGGGAGCCCCGTATTATACAGTGAAAAGTCAAGCTCTAGATAAGTTATGGTGGAGTTGTGCTTTTAAGGCCCAGTCAACCAATTAGAGTCATATCGAGCCGGTCAGTTTACCTAACCACACTTTGTCCTTAGTCCTCTAAGCAGTTAACCAGTATTTGTGTGCATTCTCTCACCTGAAATTGCCAACCGTCCTTCTTGACTCATCAAGGGAGAGAATGGCCATAGAAATATTCTATGATCAATCTACACGAAAGAATGTGGCCGGACCCTGCGGGGATCGAACCCAAGGCCTCCTGATCACCAGTCGGACGCGCAGCCGACTGAGCTACCGTGACCGGTTGTTCTAGATTCTGCGATTATACGAGGTGTGTCCGTAAAGTTCGGTGACACGGCAAATTTCAACAAAACTAGCACGCTTCTACAGGTTTTAGCGATGATATATTATTTTATCATTAATTATGCATCATCTGATGTGTTTTGAAAAAGATAACGTTAAAATTGAAGAAATCGTGAATCATGTTCCGAGGTTAGGTATCGGCATCCGTGGCAGGTCGAAAAAGAACCCCAAAAACACCTTAACTGCATTTTTGAAATCGTCGTCTGCGATTAAATACGAAGCGTTGAATCATCGAACCCTATTGAAATTTATCCCGCAGAAGTGCATGACGTCGACGTCTTTTCCGGAAATTATAGACGTTAACGTCGCTGCCATTCGAATTATATACGCAGAATTTCAACACCACTCGGAAGTTGACTGTTCAAAATGGCGGAATTTAACGTAGAGGAACAACGGACGATCATCAAACTGTGTGTAACTCTGGGAAAGTCGACGGTGGATACTATGAAAATGCTGTCTGAAGCGACTGTGTAACCTTCAGTTTGCCGCTCGCTTGTGTACTAATGGCACAGACGTTTTTCAGACGGAAAAACTCAACTGAAGACGATTCCAGATCTGGTCGGCAAGGATTTATCAACGCGGGTTTGGTGGATTCGGTGCTGGATACGACAGAGGAGGACCGCCGAGTGAGCATTCGAGAGCTGTCGGACCGAATTGGTGTAGGAAAAACAACGATTGATGTCATTTTGAAGGAAAGACTGGAAATAAACAAGGTTTGTGCGAGATGGATACCACGGATTCTGATAGAGGAGGGTATAGGAATTGATGAAGTTTTTGCGTCATCAACGCCTTGATGGGGATCAGTTCCTAGACATGATTGTAATGACGGATGAGACGATGATCAACCTGTTCGATCCTGCGACGAAACGAGAATCTTCCGTTTGGAAGCGGACCTTCTCTCCCCCTCCTCTGAAGGCCAGGGTTTCCAAGTCAGTCAAAGGCGTGATGCATCACGAAAACATACCTATATAATTTTGACCCCCTTAAACCCCACTTTTATATAGTAAAACTGGGGTTTGCAGGGGTACAAGTTATTTTTCGTATTTCTGCTCAAAACATGGATTGTGGGTACTCGTTAGAACTGCCTCGCCGAGGCGGTTCTAACGAGTACCCACAATCTATGTTTTGAGCAGAAATATGAAAAATATCACAGTTTTTTTATCTGAAAATTTTAAATTTTTGGAGGATTAATTTTCTATATATTTGAATAGGCGTGTTTTCGTAATGTTTGTCTTCTTCATGGAACGGAGAGGAATACTGCTAGTGCATGCTGTGCCAGAGGGACAGAGCGTGAATGCAAGCTATCATTCCAAGGTAATATTTCGTTTCTCGACTTGTTTAATATTTTATATTATTCATAACCATTGTATAAGTTTCACATTAAATATAATATGTTGCAAATATGCGCACATATATCTTTTCAGGTTCTCAGACGTGACCTTGTGAGATCCTTGAAGCGGAAGCGACCGGAAGTGGAACTGGACCAGGTTATTCTGCCCATGATAACGCGCTGTCTCATCGCGCCCAATCCTTTGCTGGAGATGGACCTACTTGGTTTTAAAAGACAGGAACATAACCCTTATTCCCCCAACTTGGCACCAATGGACTTTGATATTTTCCTACGACTTAAGAAGGAGCTGAGAGGTGTTCGAGATGCAGATAAGAGAGAACTCGAGTTACACGTGCAGGAGGTTGTTCGGAAGACTGGAACATAACCCTTATTTCCCCAACTTGACACCAATGGACTTTGATATTTTCCCACGACTTAAGAAAGAGCTGAGAGGTGTTCGAGATGCAGATAAGAGAGACTCGAGTTACACGTGCAGGAGGTTGTTCGGAAGTTTGACAAACAGTTGTATAGTACCGTGTTCGACAAATGGATCCAGACATCAAAAGTGTGTCGATGCGAAGGGAGAATACTTCGAGAAACTTTTAATCAACTGAACATATGCAGTTATTGCAATACCTGATACGACATTAAGCGCCGTCTGAGTCACGAAAACGTAACGTCGTCACGTAAAGACGTTGATACTTGCCCCGGGTATGCATGGGTATGCGCAAGAAAACACCTATAGGAAATTTACTATTCATAGCAGTGATACCATTTTTCATAGATCGATTAATAAAGAATGATAATTTATGATTATATAATTTATCTTGATGTTCTGCGTCTTTTCCCTAATATTCTAAGCGTGTCCACGAACTGTATGGACACAACTGGTACATGAACCGAAACGTGAGAATATCATCACGACAACATGCCTACTCGTATATAATATTGACCCCCTTAAACCCTACTTTTATATAGTAAAACTGGGGTTTACAGGGGTGTACATTATTTTTCTTATTTCTGCTCAAAAACATAGACTGTGGGTACTCGTTAGAACCGCCTCGTCGAGGCGGTTCTAACGAGTATGTGGGTACTCGTTAGAACCGCCTCGTCGAGGCGGTTCTAACGAGTACCCACAATCTATGTTTTGAGCAGAAATATGAAAAATATCTGAGTTTTTTAATCTGAATATTTTCAGTTTTTTGGAGGTGTAATTTTCCATATATTTGAATAGGCGTGTTTTCGTAATGATGGACCTCTGACATGTGCGCCCAATGAAGACTCAAATCAGCGTGTGTGCGCTCAGTCTGATTAGAATCTTCATTGTCCGCATGACGAAACTTTGCATCCTTGGCTATCCAAAAATGTGCCAAGTGAAGATTCTGATCGGACTGCGTGAGTGCGCAGGCTGATCTGAATCTTCATTGGGCGCACGTATTCGAAGGTATGTTTTCTGATGTTGAGACTCAAGGGTATATTGGGGTATACAATATTTTGCCTATCATCATGAAAACATGCCCAATTTTGATTCCCTTAAACCCTACTTATTTAAGGGCAGTTGTCAGTTTCTGGCGAAAGAATGTGCACAATACTGGTTAACCGCTTAGAGGACTAAGCCTGCCCAGTAAACGTGTGGTTAGGTAAACTGACCACGCTCGACATGATCCCACTGGGTTGACTGGGCCGTAAAACCTCAACACAAACAAAAACCCTACTTATTTATAGTAAAACTGGAGTTTATAGGGGTATACATTATTTTTCTTACTTCTTCTCAAAAAACATAGATTGCGGATACTCGTTAGAACCGCCTCGGCAAGGCGGTTCTAACGAGTACCCACAATCTATGTTTTGAGCAGAAATATGAAACATATCAGTGTTTTATCTGAAAATTTTCAGTTCTTGGCGGAGGCATTTTCTATATATTTGAATAGGTGTGTTTTCGTAATGTTAACATATTTATGTAATATGTACCCATCGTTACCTTAACAAGCTCGTTAAAGACAAACTCGTTAACTGTTATAGCTAAAGTATTTTCAAATACATAGATATTTGGCTGCAAAAATGTGAGTAGCTTTTTAGCTACTCACACATTACGCAAACACGCCTATTCAAATATATTGAAAATTTCACCACCAAAAATTGAAAGTTTTCCGATAAAAATTCAGATAGTTTTCATATTTCTGCTTAAAACTTAGATTGTGGGTACTCATTAGAACCGCCTCGGCGAGGCGGTTCTAACGAGTACCCACACTCTATGGTTTTAAGCAGAAATAAGGCAAATAATGTATACCCCAGTGAACCCCAGTTTTACTATATAAAAGTGGGGTTTAAGGGGTCAAAATTTTATAGGTATGTTTTCGTGATGTTTATTCAGCAAAAAATATCAATGTATTTGCCGTATCCCAAGATAAAAATTTTAACGTCACGTTAGCTATCAACTTAGTTAAGTTTTGAACAACTGGGCCCAGTTTTATAGGTTCGCAAAGTGCAAATAAATTAATCATTTCTGTACTGTACTTGAATTTAATAAATAATAATCATATTTCGGTAATTTGACGTCATATGTGTCGATGTTTTCTGAAGAAATATCGAGATAAAAAGGTGACGATATAATTGACTTTAAAACCGAATAATTGTGTTTATACCGATATAATACCATGACCGATGAACACATACGCGAACATGAAGAGAGAGAGAGAGAGAGAGAGAGAGAGAGAGAGAGGTCACTATTTCGGCCAGTGGTCTTTTTATATCCCACCACACAATAGTGGCGGGGTATTATGGTTTCACGTTGGACGTCCGTGTGTCTGTCCGTCCGTCGTACGTCCGTCCGTGCGTTTTTCGTTTGCCGATGATAACTTGAGTAAACATCGACGGATTTTCATTAAACTTGGTATGTGCATTGATATTGTGGACATCCAGTTTAGGATCGCTAATGGGCAAATTTCGTCAATTTTTTACGGAGTTACCTGCCCGAGACACGCCCATATTTTCGTTTCCGGACGATAACTTGAGTAAATAACAAGGGATTTTAACCAAACTTGCTATATGCATTGACATTAAGGAGATCTGGTAAAGGATTGCTAATGGGCAAATTTCGTTAAATTTTTATGGAGTTATCTGCCCGAGACACGCCCATATTTTCGTTTCCGGACTATAACGAGTAAATAACTAGGAATTTTAACCAAACGCTATATATATTAACATTAAGGAGATCTGGTATGGAATTGCTAATGGGCAAATTTCGTCAATTTTTACGGAGTTATCTGCCCGAGACACGCCCATATTTTCGTTTTCACACGATAACTTGAGTAAATAACAAGGGATTTTAACCAAACTTGCTGTATGCATTGACCTTAAGGAGATCTATTTTGGAATTGCTAATGGGCAAATTTCGTCAATTTTTTATACGGAGTAATTTGCCCGAGACACGCCCATTTTTTCGTTTCTGGACGATAACTTGTATAAATAACAAGGCCTTTTAACCAAACTTGCTATATGCATTGATATTATCAAGATCTGGTTTAGGATTGTTATCTGACCATTGATGTTATCAAGATCTGGTTTAGGATTGTTATCTGTCCCTCTGTCATTTTCATTCCAGACATTTTCGCAACGGTAACTTTAATACATAAACAATTGCTATGGCGGGGTATTATGCTTGCGGTGCTTTTATTTAAGCAAAGTGATGCCTTTTCACTCAGCTTCACTTTAGCTTCATAACGCATTTTTCCTGCGGGTACACAACGTGAAAACAACGTTCATGTTGGAATGAGCAGACCTAGACAGAATATCTGGTAAGGGGGACCCTCATCAGACAGGCGGATCCATGGGTATTTGAAACTCTTCAAAAGTTACTGTTTCTTGCCTGGTAGCGTTCACTGTAGTGTCAAGCACATCGCAACTTTTGTTTTTTATGCAATTTTTTTTTTTTTTTTTTTGCAGTTCTGGTTTGTTAAGAAAATCAGTTCTTTGAGCTCCTTCTCTTAGGCGATTCTCGCAATGTCATTTTCATTTTCGAATCGGTTTGATTATTACTCTTTCTCCAGTGCGGATGGCTTAAGAGACTGATGGTTCAACAGTTTTTGCGCTGCTGTAGATTTCCTTTCTTTGAGAGCGTAATCACCATTAATTGAGTTAAGACGCTCATTCGACTGTTTTCCAGATCTTTGTAGATTATTATCATGACATATAGCCTTCCTTCATCCCCTCCCCCACACCACACACCTTAAAATAACTCTGCTGGTGTGTTATCACATAACGCTAATTTTTCCTTCCGCGATACATTGACGGGTGTTTCGCTTTATTTGCGAAGATTCTGGAATTCAGCGGAATTGTCAAAACAATACGTGTCCAAGCGGACACACAACGTCGAAACAATGTCTATTCAACGTTGATTAAACGTATTGACGTGGAATCATCGTTGAAACGACGTTGTTTCAACGTTGTGTGCCTGCTGAGGCATGCCCCTAATCAATAAACTTTCGACAAAAACATGCATTCCAATGATTTTGACATCATTTAACCCATTAAATATAACAGCCAGTCTTTATATTATCTTAAAGCAGATTTTTTTGTATATGTTTCGATAAACCATATTATAGGTATTCTGTTAGCTTTCAAGGGACTAGATACACTGGGCAGATTTTCCGCACACAACGTTTGTGACTTCTGGTTTGCTTTACTTCCCATTCTTTAAAAAAGGGGTGGCAAAGTCTTTCCTTTTAGACATCACGAAAACACGCCTATATAATTTTGACCCCCTTAAACTCCACTTTTATATAGTAAAACTGGGGTTTACAGGGGTATGCATTATTTATCTTATTTCTGCTCAAAAACATAGATGGTGGATACTCGTTAGAACCGCCTCGTCGAAGCAGTTCTAACGAGTTCCCACAATCTATGTTTTGAGCAGAAATATGAAAAATATTAGAAGTTTTTATCTGAAAGTTTTCCTTGTTTGGTTGTAAAATTTTCAATATATTTGAATAGGCGTGTTTTCGTAATGAATAGAATTCTTTAAAGAATGGCGGCAAACAGCTTCTTGAGTGTCTACAGCTGAGCGGGTACACAGCATTGAAACAATGTCAATTCAACGTTGATTCAACGTCTTGACATTTAATTAACGTTTAATCGACGTTGTTTAAATGTTTCAATATTTTGTGCCTGAGACAGCAGGCACATAATGTTGAATCAACTTCGATTCAAAGTTGATTCAATGTATTCGTTGAATCGACGTTGCTTCAACGTTGTGTGCCTGCTGGGGCTTATTTGTAATGTAAGATGGTGAGAGGATTTGTACTTCTGATGTTCAGTCGAATCAAAACGAGTGGCATGAATGCACGAAACCCTTTAAAATGCTGCTTTATTATGCAAAATAGACTGTTCTTATATGTATGTCATGCAACGAATTATTGTTTAAGTTAGCCCATATACATGAGTCACATCAGCTACAGTCGACATTCCGAAATACATTTTTTGTTACCGATAAAACAAATGCCTAGCATTTAATGTAAATCGTCTACTAGGCATAAAATACAATGTTGCATGCCTTATTTTCACTGACGAGGTAAAACATTTGTATATATTAGAATGTCGTCTGCTACAATGTCGAACGCTATTGTACTTTCGGATAGTGGCTGAAAACTGTTTAATCACCCTCGTGCTTTCTTTTAGCCCAAAATGCCCTACACACTGTTTGATCATCCCTCGAGTCGAGCTTTTAGTCCAATACGCCTCTGTCAAAATCAGGCATAGCAAAATCAGGCATCGAGACATTGTTAATCGTGCAGGGAGGTGTTTGAAATGGACGATCCGATATACCGAAAACAATGTCAGTAAACCAACAAAATGTTAATAAGCCCTATTACTATACAGATTGATATTGTCATTAATAGGCCGTGCCATGTAAAAATGTTTTTAAGGGGAACAAGCGGAGACCGGAGGCCCGGATGCGTGCAGTCTGATCAGGACCCCCGCTGTACGCTCACGGAATATTTAGATTCTACAGACTATATCGAGGTACATAAAGGCCCTAGTTAGAGCAATTTCGCCTGCTGATTAGGATATGCTCTCATACAGATATGCTCCGAAAGCCCTCTTTCGTCATACGCGTCTCCTTCACGAAAACATGCCTATATAATTTTGACCCCCTTAAACCCCACTTTTATATAGTAAAACTGGGGTTTACAGGGGTATACATTATTTTTCTTGTTTCTGCTCAAAAACATAGATTGTGGGTACTCGTTAGAACCGCCTCGTCGAGGCGGTTCTAACGAGTACCCACAATCTATGTTTTGAGCAGAAATATAAAAAATATCAGAGTTTTTGTATCCGATAATTTTCAGTTTTCGGAGGTGAAATCTTTTATATATTTGAATAGGTGTGTTTTCGTAATGCAGATTAGTCGCATGAAAGGGTTTCGTTAACCTTTCCACAGGTGTAAAATATAACTGCACGACCAGGAAAAAAGGTACCTCATCTCATATGCAAACAACATAGTCAGATTGGCCTGCGCAGAAGGAGAGCCCGATAAGTGTCTACGACTTTCGCTTCCTTCATTTAGCAATGCGTACAAGTACCGTAGTATCATAAATAATCGATCCATCACCGTAACCCTTTGTCGTATTTCTGCTAAAACGGTTCAACTCCATCTTACTAGCTTTTGAAGTGCCTACTTGGTGCTGGCTAAATGGCAAATAGTACAACCCAGACTGCTTCTTTGATCTGAGTTGACATTGGTTTTAATCTGGCTCTGCACTGTTTGTTTGGGGATATCTGTCCGAATATTTATGTGGACACCCCAGCTAGCATTCTACGTAAATCTACATCGGGCCGTCATCGGCCCGTCAGCTACCCTGACGGGCCGATGACGGCCCGATATAGATTTACGTAGAATGCCGACTGGGACGCTTTATACAATGCTTGTGCGTGTGCTGTTCATTGTCTTCGAGTAGCGTACATGTCATAAATTACATTTTTCTCTCTTGTCATAGCTCAATCAATTTCAAAATGTCGTCTGCTGAAAGTTTTACCTAGCATGTAAGTGTTAACAATACCAAATTGATAAAATTCTGTTAGAACTCAAACAGTCGCGATAAACATATTCATTGATTTTTTTTTTTTTTTTCAGTATGGAATTCTTTCGTTTTCTAAACGCTGTTTCTGTAATGTTCTTTTGGACTACACTTTTGTTTTTCCAAGGTATTTATTTATTAGTTTTTTGTTTGTTTTTTTTTGTTTTTTTTTTTATGTTATGTTACATTATATTATACGTAACGTCACTTTATGTTACAGCACACCACACTACACCAAAACAAACGCCACACCACACCATACAACATAACATCACATCACATTACATCACATCACTTCGCATCACGACATATCATTATGTCATTTAGAGGTTTACTGTTAAGATCATGTCGAACCGGTCAGTTAACCTACTTACATTTTATCTGGACTGCACTATGGAGCCAATATCATATCACGTCACATTACATACCATCAATGGTTTTTTTTTTTTTTTTTTTTTTTTTTTTTTTTTCTTACTACGTATTGCGGAATATATTGCATATAGTGTATTCAAAATTGGCATTTTGTTTAATGTCTGTTATTCTCATTACATTGTACCTGGAACAGTCCGGTTTCCTAACTAACTTCAACGGTAATAATATAGTATAACCAATTGAAATGACGCTGGACTGTCTGGAAGTGATATTAGCCAAGTTTGGTAACACATGTACACTGGCCTCGGTGGCTCAGTTGGATGCGCGTCCGACTGGTGATCAGGAGGTTGCGGGTCCGACCCCCGCCTGGCCGGCAACATTCTTTCGTGGAGATTTGATCATGAAATATTTTCTGCAGTTATTGTTTCCCTTCCGCTGACCAAGAAGGGTAGTTGTCAGCTTCTTTGTCTGCTCGGAAAAAGTGTGGTTAGGTAAACTGACCGCCATTAGGTTGACTGGACCATAAAACCTCAACACAAACAAACACATGTGCATGTAACTTTTGAAAACGCGGACACAGTTTACTCAGCTATATGCACTATGGCTTGAGTGACAGTTTTCTAAATATAGTTTTGTGATAAACACTTTTAGTGATATCTACTTCATCCAGTACTTCTCGGTGATATATCATCAGATCACTATTTTTCAGCAATATCGCCCGTGTCGACTACTGGTGACGATGACAGTGATGGTGCAAACACAATCCAAGGTAAGGCTATTTACGAAAACACGCCTTTTCAAATATACTGACAATTTTACAGCCAAAAAAGGAAAAAAATTCAGATAAAAAATTCTGATAGTTTTCATATTTCTGCTCAAAACATAGATTGTGGGTACTCGGCAAGGCGGTTCCAACGAGTACCCACAATCTATGTTTTTGAGCAGAAATAAGAAAAAGTAGGGTTTAAGGGGATCAAAACTATGTATGCGTGTTTTCGTGATGCAGGATTGTACACAGACAAAAGAACCGCATTGTACAGGGCCCAGTTGTTCAAAGCGTCGTTAGCTTAACGAGCTCGTTAAGGGTCATTTCGTTAACTGTTTTAGAGGATTCAATACACAATATTCTGATATTTTTTGCTGAAAAAATGTGAGTAGCCCCGTTTCAGCGGACGATTTCATAACTAAAAAAATTCTCAACTATTTCCGAGGTTTTAAAGACAGTTATTAGAAAAAAAGATGTCAGTGAGAGTTCAGGCAAACTCCGCCACCCCATTTCGCCGCATTATAAAGCAAAACAAAAAATTGAAATGGGAGTCTCAGAAATTATTCGGAGTGGCACATAATTCCGAAACCTGTAAATTCCCGGCATATTCTGACCTTTTACAATGTTTTAGGCAGATAAGACTCCTGGCGAAAGCCGGCCCCGATAACTGACAAGAAGTTCAACTCCTTGTGTGGTTGCAAGAAAAAAGTTTTTGACACTTCAATAAGTCGTTCACTTCGTCGAAAGTCGTTCACTTCAGAAGACTGTCAAAACCACGTACAGTTGTTATTTTTAAGTGTGGTGAGAAAAATGTGGAAGTGGTGGACAAATACGTTGATCTTGGGCTACTATTAACTCAGCATTTGGACTACTCTCTATTGGCAAAACAAGTGGCAAGTTCTGCAAGTAGAGCCCTTTGGCTCCTTATCAGCAAATGTAAAGCTGCCGGGGGATTTCCCTTCTCGACGTTTACCAAACTAAATGGCAGTACAGTAGCTAGCATCATAAATTATGGAGCATCTATAATGGGGTGTAGGAAATACCAGTGTATTGCGCCCGTGCAAAATAGAGCACTGCGATTTTATCTGGACGTCAGGAAATAGACCCCGAATGCGGCTGTTACCGGGGATAAGGGATGGGAGGCGATCTATCAAAGGCAGTGGAGAGTTGTGATTAATCAATGGTGTAGAATAGGCTACATGAATGAAACAGGTTAAACTTCAAGGTGTATCAATGGTCAGCTAGTAATATGCAATACAAAAATTCGAATAAAATGATTGTATTTCTTTCAGGATATCTTCTTGTTTATTTATTATAGTACCATCTTCTTTTACATTTTTAGGAACTGCTTTATTTACTGAGTTTCTTGATTCTAGATTACAGAAATATTTTGTTGGTTTTTCACCTTCTGCCCATCTTATCATTGCACGTATCATAACCCCTTGCAATTTTCATTTCCGGATATTTTGTAATTCTACTATTTTTTCTCAATCCTGTCAACATCTATTTCTGATTGCTATTCTAAAATTTTTATTTCTCTTTGTAACTGTTCTTCTTGTATTGATCTTTGTTTCTTTTTATATCATTACGAAAACACGCCTATTCAAATGTATAGAAAATTTTATATCCAAAAACTGAAAATTTTTAGGTAAAAAACTTAGATATTTTTTATATTTCTGCACAAAACATAGATTGTGGGTACTTGTTAGAACCGCCTCGTCGAGGCGGTTCTAACGAGTACCCACAATCTATGTTTTTGAGCAGAAATAAGAAAAATAATGTATACCCCCGTAAACCCCAGTTTTACTATATAAAAGTGGGGTTTAAGGGGGTCAAAATTACATAGGTATGTTTTCGTGATGTGCAGAATATGATATAGTTTTGCCTCTAATTTTAGTTAATGAAACTTCTAAAACAAATTGATCTGAAATTATTAACTGAATATTATCACTTTCATTATTCCCTATAAATTTTATATTATATACAGGGATTATATATACAAACTTAATATTTATTCAGCTTAAAAATGTGCGTGAGTTTACACATTGATAAAATCCTCAAAAATAAAATTAATTCTTATAAATGTCCATATGCATATGTCAGAAAGCAAAAGTAGATAATTTAGAGATGTCTTCGAACTACTTTAAAATAATGGTATGTTGAGACTATTCATTAGAATCACCTCATCGAGGTGATTCTAATGAGTAGACACAGCACACATTTTCATAATGAAATAAGAAAATTTCCCTAAACTATCCCTAAATATTTGCTTTCTCGATCAATCGGAAGAATTTCCTTCGAATCAGCCACGGTAAACGAGCCATCGGTGTTCGAGTCATTGAAGTTTTACTGTGCTTCGTAACTCTCTGCAATACTATATTTAATTCCAGCGACTTGCCAATTTAAAGCTATATACAGTCGACTATCGTTAAATCGAATTCCAAGGGACTCTCTGAAATGCTTCGAGATATCCATACCTCGACATATCAGATTTGCAGAATTGAAGAAAAAATAATTCGATTAACCTTATTTAACAAATTTGTATGTAATAGGACTCTTGAAGTTAAGATATATTGAAAATATTGTGGAAAAGAGGAGAAATTGCTCCTCTTTTCCACAATATTTTTTACCTGTTGTTAGATTTCATGTTTAGGCAGGGACCAGATTTTCACTTCTAGACAAACGGTTATTCGAGATTTTATTTATTTATTTATTTATTTATTTAAACAATGTTTAAAGAGGATGACACAATTAGCTATAAATAACTATTCTACCTTGTGGTCCTCTAACTAAAATTTATATACATATATACAACAAGACTTAACTAACAGCTAAGAAATTCATGGGATAAAAGTAGCTTGTAGCGAAGTGAATGCTTGTATAAAGTTTTTATCAAATAAAAGTGCTAACAGGTATGTGCAAGTGATTTAAAACCAAACATGGCACTGAATTATATCAAAGACAAATCTGTATGTTATCACAGTTTTTGTAAGTGCTTTAAGATTTGACGAGCGCATAAAACCAATATCTAAAACAATTATGCTAGGTCATAAAAGCTCTCAATTCAGTTACAATAACGGTTTCAGCGATAATTTTACACAAGGTATATCATTTAAAATCATAGTTAAAGACATTTTATAAGGGTTAAAATGTTGCTTTAAGAGACTGCTTAAAGGTAGAGAGTGACCCCGATGTTTTTACTGTTTGAGGTAGAGCATTCCATAGTCTTGGTGCGGAACACGAAAAAGAGCCATCAAAAAGTGCTGTCCGTGCTTTCGGCACATAAAGTGAGCCATTTTCTGATGACCTGAGGTTAAGAGTGTGTACCTCGGATACTGGTTTTAGAAGTTGTGTTATATATTCAGGGGATAAATTATTTATTGCTCGGTATGTCAAGACAGCCTTATTATATTTAAGTCTGTCCGGAATTGACAGCCATCCCAGCTGACTGAACATATCTACTGATGGGGTATCGTAATTTGCTCGCAGGATGATTCGAGCAGCGCGTTTTTGCAGCTTGGATATGCGTTCAATATTAGTTACAGAGGCTGACCCCAGGTAACAGAGCCATAATCAATATAAGGAAGAATATACCCCTGATAGTAAACTTTTTGAATATGTGTCGGTACATACGTTGCTAACTGGCGTAATAGAGATATTTTAGATGAGATAAGGGAGCATAAGTGGTCTATATGGGCAGACCAAGAAAGGTGTTCATCGATATAAACACCAAGGAGTTTCTGTTTACTAACGGATTGAATATTGACATCGTCAGCAATAATATTTAGAGGTCGAGAGTCGTTCAAGCGTTTTCTAGCGCCAACTAGCATACAAGTTGTTTTGGTCATGTGAACATTCATTTTGTTTATCTTTCCCCATGTTTTTGTGTTACCGAATTCTCCTTGCAGATCTTCTTCAATAGCATCTATGTCATTACCATGCGTGTGAATCGTCGTGTCATCTGCATACAAATCAGAAGAGCACTTTTTGATATGAAGCGGAAGATCGTTGATAAAAATGAGAAATAAGGTCGGGCCTAATATTGAGCCCTGAGGCACACCAGATTGTACGGTGGTGAAATCCGTCAACCCTTTATCACTCTCGATTACTTGTTGTCGAGAACATAAATATGATTTGAACCACTGAATGGCAGAAGGGTTAAGTTTGTATAATGCAAGTTTATTCAGCAAGATGGAGTGATCAACTAGATCAAAAGCCTTCCGAAAATCGATAAAAAGGGCTCCAACCAAGTCACCCTTATCAAAACATGTCATCCAGTCATTAATGAGTTTGACTAAAGCTGTTTGGCAACTATGTTTTGGCCTGAACCCGGATTGATTGTCATGTAGAAGTTTATATTTGTTCAAATATGCCATAAGATGTTTGTTCACGTGCTTTTCGAAAATTTTAGATACAGTGGACAGGATAGAAATTGGCCTATAGTTTGAGGGGTCGGACTTTTCACCACCTTTGTAAATTGGAAGTACCTTTGCCAATTTCATTTGAGAAGGAAACTGGCCGGTCGCAATGCTTTTATTGATAAGCATCGCAATCGATGGCGATAATGATTTAGCAGCAAGTTTGATGATCCTTGGCCCTATGCCGTCAAGCCCGGTCGATTTTGAAACCTCTAAGGTATTAATATGTAATAAAACTTGTTCGGGGGTAATAAATGGAATTGTAAATTGTGTGTTTGTAGGCACTTTGCTATCAACAAAATCGCTGATTTTATTTGTGTCAAAGTCTAATGAATTTCCGGATGATGTGTTTTTATTCAAAAGCTCGGCAACTGAAGCAAAGTATTTATTCAGTTTGCTCGCAACAGCTTCAGACTCCGTAATGGTTTCATTTCCGATTATAAGTTTTTGAGGCAAATTACTGGAGGCAGTCTTGCTACCATTAGTCACGTCTCGCAGGTGTTTCCATAAGGATTTGGTATCTTTTGAATTTGTTATGCTATTAGAAAAATATTTACGTTTTGCTTGTCGTATGAGTTGTTTTGTTTTATTGCGGTATTTTCTATGATCACTCCATTGCTTTAATCGTTTGGTTTTATCTCGTAAAGATTGCATTTGAATTATATCTGGAGTAAACCAGTCAGGCATACGTTTAGATTTTACGCGTTTGGATTTAATCGGAGCATGATTGTTCAAGTGTTTCAAAAGGAATGAATACCAGATGTTAAGGTCTTCGTCTATACTTGATTTATCTGCCGCAAATTCATCCAAATCGTTAGCAATATCAGATATAAACTTATTTTCGTCAAAATGCTTGTAGCTGCGATAAGTTGTGGTAGTATATTTGTCTTTTAGAAGCTTTGAGTTTACTTTTCGTGTAAAGCAAATGGGAAAGTGATCGCTTAAAGATAAAGTAGAAGTAAAACAACGTACAATATTCTCTGGATGAGTCGTATATACATGATCAATTAACGTATTGGTAGTTTCCGTTACCCTTGTTGGCTCTGTTACCAGTTGAGTTAAATCGAATAGATTTATAAGGTTTAGCCATTTATTATTCGTATGAGCTTTCAAATAAACATTAAAATCACCCATGAGAAGGAATTCAAGACCAGATGTCTGTGCTATGGAAAGCTCTACCTCAAACAAGTCGATCCATTCGCTTTTTGCATCGGGTGGCCTGTAATGTACATAAGAGAAAAGGTTTAGCATTCGGTAGCTCGATTTCAGCCCGTAGTGTTTCTAAGCTAGATGTTTCAAACTCAGGCCTGCGTTTGAACTTAATTGTGTTTCTAATGTATAATAGTAGACCACCACCAGTTTTATTTTTGGTCTCTGCTCTATCTTTTCTAAGAATCTCAAATCCGTCGATCGCCACCACATTGTCAGAGACGGTCGGTTCTAAAAATGACTCACAAATACCCAGAATATCTGGGCATGTCTTGTTAGCCATGATAATGCGTATCTCATCAAATTTAGAGACAATGTGCCTAACATTAAGATTACAAAAATGCAACCCTTTTGACTTGGATAACAAGTCCAAAGTGGTATTACTTGTGGTGTTAGGCATCAAGCAGGTAGGATCAGAGGTATGAAAGTTTGGTATAATGTTTTGATTGGGCAAAGAAGAAGTGTTAGCAAGGGAAGGATCATCGGGATGCACAGGTTCTTGTGGTATGATAATTGTTTCATCATATTCACATTGTTGTTGTGGTGAATGGTTTTCTGTGTCTGCGGGCAGTCTCATTGATATATTATTATCTGTTGGTAATATGTGTTTCACACGCCCATTTATTTGCTATTGGGGGAATCGACCCGGCATACCAGTGTTCCTCCCATTGTACCAACACATCTCGGTACTATGGCTGTTTGTTTTGCAGATATGGCAGAATCTCGACATCGAGCGAGGGCCCTTATGGTAAGGAGGCCTTGCTCCCTGTTGAGATCCTTGAAACAGTCTCTTTGGTCGTAAAGGTTTCTGAACATTGGTGATTTTACATACATTGTTGATGTTCGACAAGAGTTTTTGTTTACCCTGTTGATTTAAATGCACTTTGTCTTTCCAAAAATAATTTGCAGGTATTTCACCCGTGGCAAGAAGAAAACTGTCAAAGTGGTCTACAAATTCAATGTCATTTTCAGCACATAGAGACCTGAGTTGTTCGTTATAAGGTTCAAGATTAGCTGTCTTCCTCGGTAGGAGTCCTGATACTATGATCCGACGGTTATCAGACGCCAGGCTCTCTAGTAGTGCGATGTAATTATCACAGAAGCTGTCTATGTCAACACCTTGGTCAGCATCATTACCACCGACATGCAGAATGATGGTTTTACACTCATCAATATTGTACTTTTTAATTTTGTCATTAAGGGTTGTTATAGTTGCTCCTGGGAAAGAGCGCACAGTTGTATGACCGTTTAGTTCATTTGTTTGCACTTGTTTCAGGATGGAGCTGCCAATCAGAAGTGTTGGTTGTTTTATAGGTTTTCTCGCGCTTTCAGTCAGGTCTATATGATCGGTCTCGTCATCTGTATTCAGAGTTGGTTGGGACCGTTGGGGTTGTACTTGTTTCAACACTATTGAGCTATGAGCACTACGTTTTGTATATGTGCTGTTTAAGAGTTTCTGTTGTGTCTTTCCTTGAGGTTTCTTGAACTGTTTCTTCTGTGAAGCACTTTGGTTGGCGTTGGTTGTCTCAGTCTTGTTGATTGTATTGCTTGAGATTTTGGGTTCCTCTGCAACTTTCATCGAGTCGTCAGTTTTTGTTTTTATCTTATCCAGGACTGCTGTTGTTTTATTCAGTATTTGGCAGGACTTTTGATCTAGGGAAGTTTTTAGGGTTTTAGTCGAAACTTGAAGTTGCTCAATGGATTCTGAGATGCACAAGTCCTTATCGTTTATCTGTTTTGTTAAGGCTGTTATTCGGTCATTGATACCTTCAAAACTATTGTCAACTTTTGCAAAAAGGTCTTGAACAGATTTCAGGAGGCTCTGAGTGCAAACCTTAAGGTCATTTAATTCAAGTTTCATAGAGTTTACATTTTGTTTTAGTGAAGTTGGTATTTCCCTGCATGTATGACAGAGCCAAATTCCCACTGGCTCATCTTCAGTTATCCCAACACAAGCTTCATGAAACCACTGGGCACATAGTGAACAACGTATCTGATCGTAATTCCGTTTTGATGTGGGTTTGACCTTACATGTGTCACAGCATTTTGTACTCTTGGTTGGACGTTTGGATTCTGTCTTGGATGCATCAGAGGAATCCGCATGTATCGGTTCACTCCTTGCTGCTTCTTTGAGGAGTGTCACACTATCATCCAAACAAGTAGTATCCTCCGCCTCGTTCAGCTCACTATCGTCATCACTGCTGTCGTGGTCGATATCAGCTTTATTTTCATTTGATTGTAGAGTTATATCTAAGTCATTTAGGATTGTCTCTGACAGAAGCTGTGTGCTGTGCTCTGTTGATTTGCGAGGTTTTCTGCGAAGTAGTTTCTGTACCTCATTTTGCAGAAAGTTTGAGACGCACAGTGCTGTTTGGTCAAGACGAGATTGACTTTCAGCTGGTAGAAGCTCCTTTATCTCATCTAGGACGATCAAATTATATTCATATTTCTTAAACTGCTTCAGTTCTACGTGAGACATGCGGTTTAAGATTCCAGAGTATTTATCTTTCAGAGAATCCTCCGCGCTATACAGCTTCGAATCGGCAGACATATCCGCTGCAGTTTCACAGATACAGTTTAAGACGATTAACACAGAGTTGCCTCCCTTGTTTCGTTAACCGTTGAGCGTGACCCGTGTTATAGTGAGATATATCAAACAATAGAAAAATGGCCTAGGGGCGAGTTAGTATGGCCACTGTATATGCTTATTCCATCTGGTTAGTGTTCATCTTTAGATCAAGACTATCGAATAATCGTAGCGAACTCAGTCATGGAATATTAGAAAATTGTACTCCGTATATTCACAAAACTATCCTGGAAATTTCACATTTATTCGCCCAGGTTTAATGAAGAAAAACAGTTTATTTGCAGCAGCGGTTTAACAATGACTTTTCACAAGTGAATTATATTAGTATAATGTTAGTATAATTAGAACTTACGTCTGTTTGTATTTCACAAAAAAACATTTGTTTCATTTCCTTTTCCTTTCCTTTTCAGGTCGATCAGCGGCACTCTTCTCTTTTCCGTTCGTTAGTCGTGAACACAAAACTATTTATTTCTTCATGAAGACGCACTTCCACCAAAAGAATTTCACACTGTCCCGAAGAATTCAATACTTACTACTCAATATTTTATTTTCGGCGAAATTCTGGTTTTATTTCTCTATTAAATTAATTATTTTTATATTTTTACAATGACGCTCTTGAAAAAAAACAACTTGACGTCACCGTGGCGTGAAAAGGAGCTATAAGCTAGCTAGGTCGAGATAACGAGAGTCAACTGTAATTGGAAAGGATGCATTTACTAGATCTTCCGTCATGTTTTTTTACGAAAGAGATTTTTTTTACCCATTTATGCCGTATGGATTCTTCTACCCCAATTCTTTGGACAGACTCATTTTTAACAGAAGGGGTGTCTGCTTATTAGCTGAACTGAACACGAAGTGCTCAAGGTGAGCTATTGTGATAGGTCAATGTCCGTCGTCCGTCGTCCCACGTCCGTCGTGCGTCGTCTGTCGTGCTTCGTGCGGCGTCAGCAATTTGCTATAAAAGCCTACTCCTCCTACTCCCTGGGCCAGTTGATTGGAAAAGGTAGAAAGCATCCGGGTGACTCGTAGATAAAAAATAACTAAAATCGTTCCGATCGGCTCCAAGATGGCCGTCTTGAAAATCTATTTTTCGCTTTTTCTCCTGAACCGAAAGGCCAATTGACTTGAAACTCGTAAGAAGCATCGGGTGACTTGTAGATCAAAATAGCTAAAATCATTCTGATCGGAGATCCAAGATGGCCGCCATGGCCGCCATCTTGAAAATCTATTTTTGCTCTTCTCCATAACAGAAATGCATATTGTCTCCAAACTTGGTAGGAAGCATCAGGGTGACTTGTAGATAAAAAAAAGAGCTAAAATTGTTCCGATCAGAAATCCAAGATGGCTGCCATGGCCATATCTTAGAAATTTATTTTGCACTAGAACTTCTCCTGAACCGAAAGGCTAATTGACTCGAAGCTTGGTAGGAAGTATCTGGGTGACTTGTCGAAAATCTAGTTTTCGCTCTTCTACAGAACAGAAAGGCAAAATGTCTTCAAACTTGGTAGGAAGCATCAAGGTGACTTCTAGATCAAAAAAAAGTTAAAATCCTTTCGATCGGAAATCCAAGATGGCCGCCATAGCCGCTATCTTAAAAATCAATTTTGCACTTCTTCTCCTGAACCGAGAGGCCAGTTTACTCGAAACTTGGTAGGAAGTATCTGGGTGACTTGTAGATAAATATAGCTTAATTTATTCTGATCAGAAATCCAATATGGCCGCCATCTTGAAAATCTATTTTGAACTTTCTTAGAGAGGCCAATTGACTGGAAAATTGATAGGATTATCAGGGTGACTTGTAGATCAAAGACAGCTCAAATCATTCTGATCAGAATAAAAGATGGTTGACCTAGCAGCCATGTTGAAAATCTATTTTGAACTTTTTTTTATCCTGAACCAAAAGACCAGCGGACTGGAAACTTCATAGGAAATATCAAGGTGACTTGTAGCTCAAAAGTAGCTAAACTCATTCTGTTTGGAAATCCAAGAAGATCTTCATCTTGAAAATCTATATTGAACTTCTCTCGAACGAAAAGGCCAATTGACTCGAAGCTTGTCTGGTAATCAGTTGAGCGATACAGGTTCATCTTTGTCCTCTTGTTTTTGTTATCATCATGTTTTGTAAGAATTCCTGTTTTAATGCAAATCGTGTAGATCCTGTTAGGCGCTGTTTTCTGCGGCGTCTGATCAGTGTCTGCAGAGTTTACTGATATCCCTTTTATGGAAACTGGGCATAAATGGGTTAAAATGTGACTTCCGCACTAAGCCCCTTCTGAAAAGGAATCTACTCTCACACTTTCCAAAAAAGTACCTACACCCCTCCACCTCACCATTACCTCCTTCCCCTTCACCCCCACCCCAGTCACTGAAAGTGTATGCATTCTCATTTAAACCATTACGAAAAACACACCTATTCAAATATATTGAAAATTTTACAACCAAAACCGGAAAAAATTCAGATCAAACAAATCTGCTATTTTTCATATTTCTGCTCAAAACATAGATTGTGGGTACTCGTCAGAACCGCTTCGGCGAGGCAGTTCTAACCAGTATCCACAATCTATGTTTGTTTTAGTAAAATAAGAAAAATAATGTATACCCCTGTAAACCCCAGTTTTACTATATAAAAGTGGGGTTTAAGGGGGTCAAAATTATATAGGCGTGTTTTCGTGATGTTTGCACTGGTTGCCATTCATCCGGTATATTTTAGACACATCAATAAGCAATAAAACGGACAGGTTTCTGACACATAATCAGGAAGTAAATTAGATTTTTTTTGTCACAGTGTTGCCGCTAGGACCAAAGTGAGTGGGCCATTTTTGGCCCTATAACCATTGTTAAAGGCAACACCTATTTTAAGGGATTCTATTACATTAAATATTAGCAACACGACTTAATGTTGAGGGTCATCAAGGCCCCTTGTCCCATTCATGCTTTTTGGCGGAGAAATAGCCCCTTGTCCCCCTCTAGATACAACAATGTATATGGGCAAGACGGATATCCTGATGACATGATTGGATCATTTTAACAAAACATGTTCCCCAAATGCATTTGAGGCTTTATATGAAACTGGGCTTGGATTGACCCAGCGGTTTCTGAGATGTTCGAAGAGTGTGGACGATGGAGCCTGCCTGTACTGTAAGTTCACCTATAGACTAAAGACTTTAAGATACAAATCAAAAAGGACTGGTTAACGTACGACAAAAATCTGCTCTGTTTTATATATTGATGAAAACTTCTAAATATAAGTCAACATTTGATATCTTAATAAAACAATAAAAATAAGTTTGAAAAAAACAATTGTAATGGTTTCTATGGCAACAACAATACATTACATGTTGTATTGTAAAATTGTTTGTTTTAATCGATTTCATGGCAGCAATCTGAGAACAATGTAATTAAAAGCATATCCACTTGATAGTTTTTATAGTTGTCAAATATTGAAACACAAATTTATGAACAAAATCAACATGACAAAGAAATTTTTGTTGCCATGGCAACAAATATGTCGAATTTATCCCATAAAAGCACACAGTTTTATTTAATATATTCTGTTTACAATGCAGTTCTATGTTTTTCATCATTTTGATTGTCAAGTACTGGATGACAATTTAGAAAGAAAAACTATTATCACTTAAGAAAAATTTGCGTTGCCATAGAAACGAAACTGTTTCCTTTAGTGAAATAATATGTGGTTTTGACTGATTTTATCTATGAATGGTAAAGTGTTCATTATTTGACTGATTTTAATATGTTACTTATCAAGTATCTGACTGTGCGTGAAAAATAACATTATGTGGTTTTGACTGATTTTAACTATGAAAGGTAAAGTGTTCATTATTTGACTGATTTTAATATGTTACTTATCAAGTATCTGACTGCGTGAAAAGTAACATTCACATCACTTAGCTTTGTGTTGCCCTGTTGACCCAAGGCTTAGGCAAGGGAATTTTCGGTGTCCGAACACGCTTTCCTTCATGTCATTTGCAGGCATGACATGAAAACAGTGCGCGTCCTTCGGATCGGGACGTTAACTGGAGGTCCCTTGTGCAGGGAAAGGCACACCCTGTGCAGGTAAAAGAACCCTATAGTATTTCAAATTGGTTACTTGTAGACCTTCATCCTGCAACCCGGAGTGTATAATGTACACCGTCTGTGTCCTCCTAGAAGGTTTAGACGTAATGGAAGAAAGAAATAAAAGATAGAAAGAAATAAAGAAATTAAGAAAGAAAGAAAACAAGAAAGAAAGAAAGAAAGGCAGTATTTTACGCTATTGCCCAAAGAAAGGAAGAAACAAACAAAGACAGTGTTTTACGCCATTGCCTATAAGAATGTGTTGTTTTTGATTTTCCCTGTTATGATTTGGATCGTACTGAAGTACTGCTTTTACTAACAGGTTAAACAATATCAAAATAAAGTAAAAGAAAAACAAAGAAATAAAGAAAAACAATAGCTAAAAATGTTTATTAAATTAAAAGAAAACACATACAAAAGGACACCAATGGGACTCAAACCCGAGTCCGTTCAAGGGAGAGGCCATTACACCACAGAGGACAGTATTAAGAACTGACCAAAATGAAATTACTTATTGGCTAGATTTTTCAATGCAGTTTGAAATAAGTGAATCGCCCCACCCCCATTACCTTTTAATTTTATGTACTATGTTCTTTCTTTCGGTTCATAGCTTCGTTGTTTACAGGCATCAGAAGGCATACTGTCTGCATCGCAGTAATGCACTTGGAATAATTGATATATTTCCAATAAACCCTGAACTTAAAGGTCAGTAAGGTCAGTCTGCGGCAGCGCTTGTATCCGAGATGTCACGGCGTCCACAGCTAAGCCGGGAGTCAGTGCACGTGATCTATTTATACGTGATCTATTTATAGATGGAAAATTCGAGAAAGATTCAGCTATTATTTATAGGCGGTCAGCTACTTTGGGAAACATTGTTTTTTTGTTGTTGTTTTTTTTTTGTTTGTTTGTTTTTGTTTGTTTGTTTTTTTTAATTAAAAAGTCAGAAAAAAACAAACAAAATTCCATAATTCTCAAATCGAAATTATCAATGAGGGCAATATGCTGACGAATCAGTGTAGAAACTCCGCTGGTAATCTGTATCGTTATCTCGGTTAATCTGACAATCTATTTATTTAGTAATATAGATATGGTGTTTTATTTCAAGATGTAAAGTGCTGCTGCTTGTCGCTATGGCTTTTGCAGTCCAGTTCTGCTACAGAAACAGCTAGCTGTTCAAGGGAATGTCGACGAATTATATTTATAGACCATTTAACCCATTGTAGACTGATTGGAAAAGTTCAATTTCAATTTTAGGTACATCCTGCTATGAGATTTAGATACTGCTAGAGAAAATGGCTAAACCGTTTGAAAACAGTGGAAAGCCCGATCAGACACCGCTGCGACGTCTGATCTGGGTCTGCACTGTTTGCCAATGACCAGACTACAATGGGATAACACGCTATTGCAATCATCTCAACTTCTCGGAAGACACTTTAACCCATCACTATGATTCTAAACGTTGAGCATGTCGATTTGACTGTCTGGCATGTGTCTAAAATGTGTTGCAAAACTTGCAGGGAAACAGTGGAGAATCTGACCGAAATGCTGCTTATGTTTGCTCAGACATCTCTGTCCATATATTTAGAGCAGTTTTGCATATCCTTACGGGACAGAAATGCTACATTATCTATTATAAATACTGGAACACCTAAACTACGTACTAAAATGCAACTCTGTCGGCGCCAAATTTCAGACTACATTTGTTGTCTGCTTTGTGTTTTGTTGTTTTTTTTTTAACAAACTATCGACCAGAAAGAAGTTTATATGTAAAGTTGAAAGACTGAATGTCATTATGAATTTTCTCATCTGGATCTACGCTGTTTGCAAAAGCCCATTATTATCGCCTGTGGCAGTGAAAGAGACAATTAAGGGAACTTTATACACTGTATATATTTTCCACCATTTTACAAGGAAGACACCTTCGTGTGACTTTCTGTTTACTTTCATATACATACTCCACTTCTGGTAAGGAGTCAGCTCTAAAACGAAAGAATTTGCTCCCCGCGGAGCAAATTCTTTCGTTTTAGAGTTGACACCTTTTCAGAAGGGAGCCAGTACAATTCAGACAGGGTTGTCTCCCTTGAAAGTGTATCGATTACCCTTAAAACTATTAAAGCTTCTCAGCAAATCATGATTTACATTCAAATCACTTTTTGGAAGTAAATAGAAACGGTTATGAAGAAAGATTTTGCCATGTTATTTTATTATGATACTCGTAACAAGCATATTAACACCCATCATTTGTACATTACTAACATGTTAACATATACAAAAAGTGTACATATACATATATTATACATAATTATTGAATCTTAACCACTCTCATGGCTAATTCAGCAGACAACAAACCGAGGATATTTTTCTAATTATGTTTTCAAGAAAACAGGATTTGACATTTCATGCAAACTGTCTCCAAAGAAACTGTCTCCAAAGGAGACAATTTACATGAAATGTCAAACCTGTTGCTGGGAAAAGTGCGAAAAATATTTCAAAATGTCGTCTGCTGAATTTTTACCCAGAGTGCTAAGCGTCAAGAAGACTTAATACACTAGGCGGACATTTTCTGCCATTTTTACAAAGAAGACAAACGTTGTAACCTCCTGTTTTGCTATTCTGCGAACCAACCTAATTCTGAAAAGAAGCCTGCTCTAAATGGAAAGAAATTGCTCCCAAGAAGAGGTCCCTTTTCGGAAAGGGGACAAGTAGTTTTAAAAATTGCCTCTTCTGAATGGGTACCCATTTTCCATTAATATGATGCAGTATACACTGTTATATGGTGCAGTGTAAGTTTTATCTGATGCAGTGTACACTGTTGTATGATGCAATGTCCGATGCTTTATGACGTAGTGTACAGTTATATGATGCAGTATACACTGTTGCATGATGCAGTGTACAATTATATGATTCAGTAAATACTGTGATGTGATGCATTGTCTGGTGTTATAAAATGCAGTGGACAGTTATATGATGCAGTGTAAAGTTATGGTTTTCACTAATTTAGTACCCTGAGTAACCTTTCCTTTAATACAATACGTTAACATGCCTATTTGATAAACAGTCTCCCAATATAATACAATGAACCCTCGTTACAACGACAGCATTTCTTCCCAAAGATATTGCCATTAAAATGAATAAGCTGTTGTAAAGAATCGTTATCAAGCTGAAAATTATGAAAGAATTGTCTTGTTTTATTCTTATTTCCTCATACTACACATGTTATGGATACCCCTTATAATCGCCTCACTGAGGCGATTCTAACAAATGTTGAAACATAAGTTTCTTGAAGTACAGTCGACTCTCGTTATCTCGAATTCCAAGGGACTCTCTAAAATAATTCGAGATATCCGTACCTCGACATATCAGAATTGCAGAATTGAGGAAAAAACTAATTCGATTAACCACATTTAACAAATATATGTGTAATTGGACTCTTGAAGTTAGAGATATATTGAAAACATTGTGGAAAAGAGGAGAAATTGCTCCTGAGGAGCAATTTCTCCTCTTTTCCACAATATTTTTTACATGTTGTTAGGTTTTCATGTTTAGGCAGGGACCAGATTTTCACTTCGAGATAAGCTGTTATTCGAGATAAGCGAGGTCGAGATAGCGAGAGTCACTGTATTTAATACAATGTTCTTTAAAACACAATTTCTGATACGCTGTCAGCTTTTGAGCAAAAGTTTCGTGCCAGTCAATTCATCATTACAACAAAATGTCATTACGAAAACACGCCTATATAATTTTGACCCCCTTAAACCCCACTTTTATATAGTAAAACGGGGGTTTACAGGGGTATACATTATTTTTCTTATTTCTGCTAAAAAAATAGATTGTGGGTACTCGTTAGAACCGCCTCGGCGAGGCGGTTCTAACGAGTACCCACAATCTATGTTTTGAGCAGAATAATGAAAAATATCAGATTTTTTTATCTGAAAATTTTCCTTTTCTTTGGTTGTAGAGTTTTCAATATATTTGAATAGGCGTGTTTTCGTAATGGTAGTTGTATTGGGTGTCGATATGAAGAAGGTTGACTGTATATACAGTCAACATTCTTTATACCGACTCTCGATACAACGGCAAAATTCGTTATAAAGACAAGTTGAATGTCATAAACCTTCGCTCAAGGGGTGATCGTTAAGAAGAAATTATGCAAGAACATTGCATTGAAACTTCAAGCAACATATGTTTTGGATATTTGTTAAATTCGCCTCAATAAGGCGATTCTAACAAATATCCAAAACGTATGTTCTATGAGGAAATAAGAATAAAACAAGGCATTTTTTACATATCATTTTGTCCATTATGGATTCTTTACAATAGCAAATTCATTATAATAGCAACATCTTTGGGAACAAATGTTGTCGTTGTACGAAGCTTCACTGTATTTGGAGTTATACTAGCAAATAATTCGCGGTCCGGGCGATTTAAAAAAAATGTATTTCTGGATTTTCCGTACCAGTTGAAATCTGCGAAGAGCTGCAAAGGCTAGCACTACAGAGCGCTTTGTGGCAAATGGTAATACAAAGGTGTGTTGTTAAAAAGCGCTTGATGGCGCTACGTTCGCTGTGCATTCGAAGCTGCCTCTCGTACAGAGCTTTTGAAGCGGACTGTTGCCATTACGAAAACACACCTATACAAATATATAGAAAATTTCACCTCCAAAAACTGAAAATTTTCAGATAAAATCTCTGATATTTTTTATAATAATAAAATAAATATAAAAATAATATGAAAAAAATAATGTATACCCCTGTAAACCCAAGTTTTACTATATAAAAGTGGGGTTTAAGGGGGTCCAAATTATATACGCGTGTTTTCGTGATGATAGCAGCGAGATGCAACAAAATGATAAAAATTCGGAGACAGTAGAATTTAAGATGTTAAATGGAGTGTTTTTCAACGTTGTGATCACCATGAGCGATAAAATTCCCTTATATGGTGATAAATAGGAAGTTTGAATAAGAAAACATAAACTCTTATAATTACTGAAACTTAGGGACCGAGATAACCGCCATTTGGTAAAGTACTCGTTGCGTAAAGCGTAAAGCGGTCAAGTCGCTAAAAAGCGCTACACAAAAGCGCTAGCCTTATACGACTATTTCCTGTTTACTTTCGAACAACGTTTTGAAATTCACAAATCTATTTTATCACATGACTGTCAAGTTATTCAGTGAAATAACCCATGCCATAAACATCATATAACCACACGTGTAATAACACCTGCAAGGCTTCTCATTGGTTAGCCTAATTACCCTCATTAATATTCGTATTACTCCGCTTATTGATAGCAACCAAGATGGTGTCCGTGTTCGCCGATACAACTTTCACTTTTGAAACAGATCCTGCCTTCAATTTTGAGATAATTTTGAGATGAACGATAAATGTCAGACCGATGGAAGGGGAAGACACAACACAATCACAATGTGAATAATGCGGCCACCAGAAATATTCATGACGGTTAAAATTCGATGTTTTCCGGCATTATATTTGGAGGAATCTTCAACATCGATGTCGTCAAACAGTCAATGAAAAAAAAAGTTCACTTCTCCAAAAAAGCATTGGAGGATAACATGACTTCGACATTCAATAAATGTGTCAAATTATAATCCAAACTACAATTAAAATGTTTTATATTCTTGAATTATGTCATTCACTTGGGTGTATCAACCACCCTATAAACTGTATTGATCAAGGTCAATGACCTTTAAATACCACAGCTGACTTCGGGGGATTTCCCTACTGATTCTCAGTGACGTATTGACTCGCTGAATGACGTTGAGGATAATATTAATTTTTGAATTAATTTATTCAAATGAAATATTTATTAGCTCAAATAAAAATTACCATTAATTCCTACAGTTTAATGAAGTAATAAAAGGCATATTTACATGTATCTTGTTTCTAGTTATTTTCGGTAGTTATCAAATAATATGCGAGCTATTTTTTTGTGTAGTACTATTGAATCTTTGGTAGTGAGTTGTTCCGTTTAGCTATAGAAAGCCGTTATCTTAATATATTTTGTGCATTTTTGTCATCGCAAGGGTCATGTGATAAACAGAATCTAACATTCGTGGTCATTTAATATGAAATTTATGAAACTCATTTGGGTAATTTCGGTATTTTGCTCGCTAAAGCTCGAAAAATACCGAAATTACCCAAACTCGATTCATAAATTTCATATTAAATGATCACCCATGTAAGATCCTCTATTTATTGTGTTAATACCTTAATAACCCTAAGTATTGGGACACCTTATCTACTTACCATACTTGTCCTAAAATTTGACATCGTCCATTCTACTACCTCTTGATGTGTCTGAAATATTGCTGTATGTATGGCAAACAGTGTAGACCCTGATCAGACGCCGCATCATGCGGCGTCTGATCTAGGTCTACACTATTTACATAAGGCCTATTTGTCCCAATATTTAGGGTTATTAGGGTAACAACATAATCTTCACTTTGTCCATTTTATAGAGAGGAAAGGCCATGGATTGGAACATTTTTCACATAGGTTTGTTAACGTAATGAATTTATGAGCACTGTAGCAGGACTAGAACCTAATGTAAAACAGATAGAGCACAAAGTTATAGTAGGTATGGCCTAATCTGAATCTTCGTTGGGCGCACATGTCCGAAGGTACGTTTTCTGACGTTGCGACTCGCTGATATCTGATCCCGAGGTTATTAAACGTTTTTCGTACTCAACTCAGCTGAGCATGAACATTTCTCTGCTAATAAATGTTAAAAATGCCAACAATAGTTAGTTGGCATTTTCAAATTTATTAGCAGAGAAATTTCCATAGCTGGCATTTTCATATTTATTAGCAAAGAAATTTTCATAGTTGGCATTTTCATATTTATTAGCAGAGAAATTTTCATGCTCAGCTGTACAGCAAGAAAAAAAATGCAAGTGTTAATAATTTGAGATTTATTAGCAGGACAAACGTCCTGCTCAGCTGAGTTGAGCACGAAAAAAAGTTTTATAAACTCGGGGCCTGATCTCATTAGTCCACACATACTGGGAAGGAAGCACCACCCTCCTTTCTGGACGTGTCTTTGGCTAGAATACATATCTGCACGTACAGCTTCTTCCAATATCCGAACAGCAAACGTAAAAATCTGCGCATCCGCGCACGATAATCAAGGCATTCACCGTTCGCCTAAACAGCAAATGGATATTCTTACAGATACAGCTACTGACCAGACTGTGTGGATGCACCGGCTGGTCTTGGTCATCAAAGATTACATCGAAATTGATAGTAAAATGGTACTAGTCTCAGTCTATGAATTGCATTGATGAAAATATACAACCATTATAAAGGCCGTGCATGCGCAAAGAGGTCTTCAGGGCATATACCAAATGCAAGGACCCAGATCAGCCTGTTCAGTGTTCATCTGTACAGGTAGTTCTGGGTCTATTGCATGTCGATTTACTCAACAGTATGAGTTATTCTGTAAGCGGACAGCGAATTTCCGCATCAGACTGCGCGGACACATAGGCTGGTGTGGGCCGGCGCTCTCAAGATATGCCTTGAAGATTTTGCGTGCTGCGCCCAGTTTCAAGTAACAATACGGGCCGTGTCAAGGTACAAACGAACCTCAATAACTCGAACACCGATGGCTCATTTACCACGGCTGATTCGAACTCGTTTTTGCGTTCCTGCAAAATTCTTCCGATAGCTAAAGAAAACGTTTCGGGATTTGAGGGGGGGGGATTCTTATTTTATCATGAAATTGTATGTTGTGTGTGCTCATTAGAATCGCCTCATCGAGGCGACTCTAATGAGTACACTCAACATACCATACTTGTATAGATGATCAAAATATTTCCTAAATTACCCCCATTTGCTTCCTGACCTGGTGCTGTGATTAACCCCAAGTGGCTCGAACTACCCTTGTGTTGAACAAATTTCCATGGTCCCAAATTGTTCGAACAAATGAAATTCGACTGTACACTGTAAAAGGGCTTGCCGCCTACGCGAACAGTGAAAACCCAGATCAACTGCGCATACATGCTGTCTTATTGTCTATTCTCTTTCGCCAGCAGATTGTATGATGCGCAACGTAGTAAAGAGACCCTTATGTTATATGCGAACACCGGAGATCCAGATGAGCGTTTGTATCCGTGCAGTTTGATCTGAACAGTCTGTGTTCGTCGACATATACTACAAAACCCATTGATTCTGTAAGAGGACAACAACGGTCCTGATCAGCCTGTGCAAATTCGCAGGCTGATCAGGGCCTGAATTGTCCGCAAAGTGCATTAAGGACTTTTTCGTGCATTGCGCGCCATGTGGTATGCAGTACTTCCTATAAGCGAATAGTACTTGCGCAGTCTGATCAGGCCTTCGTTATTCGAATATGACCTAGACCCTTTTTTTATTCTCGAAACGACCCAATTTCATAATATATATATAACAAATCGGCTGTCCGACTGATCTGTTTCCTACAGGAAAGGCTTTCATTTTAGTTGCCTCAATATGTTGATACTTTCATCCCTGAATTGTTAAGTGGACTCTTCCATTTTTTTCAATTTAGATACATCCATTGTTGCAACAAGGCATGTCACTCAAAATTAAAAAAAAAATGGCAAACATATAGGTCGTAATAAGACCGTCTTATCTTGATCTACACTATTTGCAAAGATATTTACATGTATTTTGATTTAATAAGAGAAAAGGGTTAAAACAGCTTCCTTTCATTATGTAACTTGTCATTTATTATTGGGCAAGAATACTCTGTCATTAAGAGAAAGTGTGCCAAGCCTATTGAATCAGATCAGCAAAACAGCCATTACATGATCCCAGTTATAACAATGAGCCGGAGACTGTGTAAATGTGCCCTCGGGGCATCTGAGGACAGCGAAGGCCCAGATCAGATTGCGCATATGCGAAGTCTGATCTGGGCCTTGGCTTTCCGTTTACCACATTACGAAAGCATGCCTATTCAAATATACTGAAAATTTTCCAAACAAAAAATGGAAATTTTCAGATAAAAATTTCTGATATTTTTCATATGTCTGCTCAAAACATAGATTGTGGGTACCCGTTAGAACCGCCTCGACGAGGCGGTTCTAACGGGTACCCACAATCTATGTTTCTGAGTAGAAATAAGAAAAATAATGTATACCCCTGTAAACCCCAGTTTTACTATATAAAAGTGGGGTTTAAGAGGGTCAAAACTATATAGGCGTGTTTTCGTGATGAACTTTTTGGGTACTGAAGATCTAATTGACAAGCACCAAAAGATCTGATCAGACAGGGTGGATGCACAGCCTGATCGGGATCTTTGTTCTCCGCCCAACCTCCCGGAGGCACATTATACATGACACAGCCCAAATGGTACCTTGTGTGTTTTGTGAACAGTACAGTCCCAAAGTTACCTGACGAGTACCTCTTGTACATTAAGAACACCCTAACTAAGCAAATTGTGCGGGGCATGCCAAGCCCCTTCTGAATAAGGGTCTGCTCTAAAAGGAAATAACTTGCTCCAAAGAAAATCCTATAAGAGTTTCCTCCCCTGATAATTATATCAGTCCTGAATGAGCTCAGGAATCTAAACGAATGCAAAGGCAGGTCATCACGAAAACATGCCAATATAATTTTGACCCCCTTAAACCCCATTTTTATGTCGTAAAATTTGGGTTTACAGGGATATACATTATTTTTCTTATTTCTGTGCAAAACAGAGATTGTAGGTACACATTAGAACCGCCTCGTCGAGGCGGTTCTAAAGCGTACCCACAATCTATGTTTTGAGCAGAAATATGAAGACTATCAGAATTTTTGTCTGAAAATTTTCATTTTTTAGTGGTAAAATTTCAGTATATTTTAGGATGTCTGTGCGTTCACTGCTCACGTGATATAATACTTGCTCACTAGAGTCGCTTTGGGTCTACTCAGCTCACAAACAGTAAGGCACTGTTTTTGACTTATTATATAAGAACCATTTTGCAGTCAAAGTTTGTTACTTGGCCTAATTAGACCGGCCTGACAGGTCTGTTCTTTATGTAGTCTGCAAGATTTTCGTGTTTTTCTACCCGTGTTCTGTGCGCCTGGATTTCTGGATGACCGTCAAAAACGTCAGGATGAAGCGTTAACGGCATCGTCCAATTTTCAAAAACGCTGAGGTCAGCTAACGTTAACTGAAAGAGACGAAACATTGCCATGAATAATTTTTAATCTTTCCCGGCTAGCGGCGACTTTTGTCATCTGCTGATATCCTATGCAAACAGTTTAGACACAGATCAGGCCCAACAAAACGTCTGGCCTGATCTTGATCCAAAATGTTTGACACTTTGATGGTATTCCTGAAATATTTTTTGAAAGAAAATTAATTTAAATAAAATCCACAGACCACAAAAAGCATGCAAAATTACTCAGCATGCTAAGAGTTAAAGGGAATGACGCTTGAAAGCATTGAACACAAACACAAAACTGAAACTAGCTGAAGTGTCGAAGGATTCGGAGAAGGACTACATTGTAGCTAGTTTCGGTCAGTTAGCATTTATCAGTGGTCCTCATATAGTTGGCATTCATCAGCTGTCCTCATATTAATTTTCACAAAATCCAGGGTTGGATTAATGATCACAAAGAACCAGAAAATAATAATAATTATAAAAAAAAGACTTCACTATAGTGGAGTACGGGAGACGTTTACGGCCGACAAACGGCACTAACACCGGCTGTAGTGAAGATAAACTATAGATTTTGCAGGAAATGACCCTCAAGTGACTGAACAAAGATCATATTTACTTGCTATATTCAGGCGGACATGCCTGTACAGAGTAGATCCTACCCAAACTGCTCCTTAAACAGTATGATTATAGTCTGCACTGTTTGCCACTTTAAAAGGTATAACGAATAAATTTACTTACGCTCTCTCCGACGAAGTAGCCACTGTTGCTTGAATTTTCCCTGAGTAACTTTTCCAATATGCCTATAAATTTTGGAAAGATTTCTGACCGTAGTTTGGATAAAATTTCATTCTGAAAAGAAGAGAAGTTCGTCATTACAACTGCGATGAAGCGCTTCAACAAGAGATAAAGCTTTCTCACAATGGTGACCAGGGAAGCTCTACATTGTCCAGTGTATCTTCACAGTCTGATCAGAGTATTTTGCTCTTAGAAAATTCATAGAACATATATAGAGAGCGTGATCAGACTGTATGGGTACAAAGGTAAGCTAAATATACTTTGCCCGGTCATATCTCATATAGCACACAACGTATTTATCCAAAGTATTGTGACACCTAAACTCCTTACCAAACTTGTCCTAAAATTTGAAAATAAAGTCTAAAAAGGTTATTTTACTACGTGCTGACGTGACTAAAATTGTGCTGAATGAGTGGCAAACAGTGTAGCTCCGGATCAGACGCCGCGGACTGCGGCGTCTGATCGGGGTCTACGCTATTTGCTCAGGCATGTCTGTCCTAATTTTTAAGGTTAATACTTCTAAATTCGTGAGCTATACGAATAATCTGCATGGGAACTAATCTATTTCTGCTTTTGTTTGAGGAATTGCACATGATTACTTCCTATCTCTTGTCTCAATGCATGGTCCGTTAATTGTGAGATACACCGTCGCATTATGTATCTACTTCTTGCTGTGTCAGTGACCTAGAACCAGCCAGAGCGAATAGTGCAGACTCTGGTGGGACACCACAGAACGCGGCGGTAGATCAGCTTCTAATTTCTCTACAGCTGACAACCCATCCAGCAGCATTTTAGAAACATCAACAGATGTTAAAATTTTCTTCAATATTTATGAAAAGCTTGCCGACCTCGGTGGCTCAGTTGGATGCGCATCCGACTGGGAATAAGGAGGTTGCGGGTTTGACCCCCGCCGAGGTCAGCAACATTCTTTCGTGGAGATTGATCATGAAATATTTTCTACGGTCATTCTCTCCCTTTCGCTGATTCAAGAAGGGCAGTTGACAGTTTCTGCCGAATGAATGTGCACAATACTGGTAAACCGCTTGAAGGACTAAGCCTGCCCAGTAAACGTGTGGTTAGGTAAACCGACCGCGCTCGACATGACCCCATTGGGTTGACTGGGCCGTAGAACCTCAACACAATTTATGAGAAGCACGCTGAGTGTAAAGGTGTCCGAAAACTTAGGGTAAATAACAGCCGCAACTCAGAAAACGTACATTCGGACATGTGCACCCAATGAAGATTTGCGCAGTCTGATCAGAATCTTCACTGGGCGCATTTTGGATAGTCAAGAATGCAAGTTTCTTCATAAGGACAGCTAAGACTCTGATCCATGACTTTAGTGTCGTTGGGAGCACATGTCAGCCCAGCCAGTATTCTTTATAAATCTACAGCGGGCCGTTATCGGCCCGTGAGGGCCGCTGACGGGCCGATAACGGCCCGCTATAGATTTGCAAAGAATGCTAACTGGGAGTTGTTGGAAAATTTTCTCATTTCGCGACTCAGTTATACCATGAACAAGAAAGTTACATAGAATATAAATTGTAGAAAGTACCATGTTTTGCTTCCTCTTTAACATTTAGGTTCAGTTGTGATCAAATTACATGGGTCAGAAAATATATATTTGGCATGCTTTCTTCAACTGTTCTTTGTTTCTTATGAAGCCATAAATAAACACTCTTTTTTTATTTTCTACAAAATGCGAGTATCAGAATTTGAAATAAGACGATACCGCTTTACTCTTTTTAACCCTTGTCATGCTGAATAAATTAAGAAGCCACACCCATTTCTAATTTTCAGCCAATCAGATTGCTTGATCCTGTTTGTTGATAAAAATTCAAATATTGAATGGCAAACAGTGCAGATCCAGATCAGTTGGCTTCTTCAGAAGCCAAGAAGAAGCCAACTGATCTGGATCTACACGGTTTTCAAAGGCAGTGTATATCCGGGTTAAGCAGGACAAGGATTAAGTTGCCTTAGACGGTGGTGCTAGGGAAGAAGGTATTTGAAATATCAATTCAAAATATTATGAGCTCGCAAACGTTTCTGTTAAATGAATAAAACTACAGTCGAACCTCGTTATCTCGAACTCGCTTATTTCGAATTACCGCTTATCTCGAAGTGAACATCTGGTCCCTGTTTTAACATGAAACTATCACAACAGGTAACAAAATAATGTGGAAAAGAGGAGCAATTTCTCCTCTTTTCCACATTATTTTACATGTATATTTCTAACTTCAGGAGTCAAATTACATATTCATTTGTTAAATGTGGTTGTTCAATCTATTGTTTTCCTCACTCTCTCAACTCTGATATTTCCTCACTCTCTCAACTCTCGAGGTACGGATATCTCAAAGTATTTCAGTGAGTCCCTTGGAATTCGAGTTAACGAGAGTCGACTGTATTTTAAAAAATCTCTTATTAGTCTGTAATTCGACCATTATGGAAATGCAAATTCATTGTAATTTATGGCCAAGTACACCATTACGCAAACACGCCTATTCAAATATATAGAAAATTTCACCTCGAAAAACCGAAATTTTTCAGGTAAAAAAACTCTGATATTTTTTATATTTCTGCTCTAAACATAAATTGTGGGTACTCGTTAGAACCGCCTCGGTGAGGCGGTTCTAACGAGTACCCACAATCTATGTTTTTGAGCAGAAATAAGAAAAATAATGTATACCCCTGTAAACCCCAGTTTTACTATATAAAAGTGGAGTTTAAGGGGGTCAAAATTATATAGGCATGTTTTCGTGATGGCACTTCTTACATGAAAACATGCCTATTCAAATATACTGAAAATTTTACCACCAAAAAATGATTTTTTTTCAGATAAAAAAAAATCTGATATTTGTCATATTTCTGCTCATAATTTATGTTAATACCCATAATTTATGTTTTGGAGCAGAAATAAGAAATAATGTATATCCCTGTAAACCCCAGTTTTACTATATAAAAGTTGGGTTTATTAGGGTCAAAATAATATCGACATGTTTTCGTGATGAAAGTACACAACAATCATCCGCTCTTCTGCAGACCTGATATAAAATATTTCTGAAAATTGTTAACGCACGCGGAAAAATGAAATTAATTGCATTATCATTCGGTAATGTCATAATTCATTTATAAGTTCCTATTAATTCACAATGGTGCTTACTTTCTTTTCTTCAGTTTTCTCATATATCCACTTAGCAACTTCTGCCCTGAGGTCGTCCATTGTATCAGCTATCTGTTCTACTTGAGCTTGTTCCCAGTTTGTTTTACCCGTAAGACCTGAAACGAATGAACCATGGACAATATATACGTATGACCAATGACCATAAGTTGTTTAACGATTGTCCATATAAAACGGTATGGCCATTGGCCATGTGCAATCTATATATCATCATTGATTATGCTCTATCATCACTGACCACACTAAAGATGTATGACCACTGCCCACAGTAAAGTTCTATGTCAACTGAACGCATGCACGCGGCTTATCTTTGAACCTTAACCATCACAATGTCAAAACCAATTTTCTGGGGAAAAATAAACATATATATACGGTAAACCTAATGACCATATATACAAGTTGTACAGGCTGCATGGCCATTGACGATATACAAACTGAATGACCATTGACCAGATATAAGCTGTATAATCATTGAGTATATGCGAGCTTTATGCTTAATGATTCTACACAAGTTGCATCACCATTGATCGTATACAGGCTTAATTTCAACTGACCATACACTAGATGCATGGCAAATTAACCATTCGGAAGCTGTACGACCATTTATGATTCGTAAGCTGTACGACCATTTACCACATGTAAACTGTATTACTGTTGACCATAAAAGGCTGTATTAGAATCGAGAATATACAAGCTGTATGACAACTGACCGTATACAACCCAGTCAGCATCCTACGTAAATCTATATCGGGCCGTCATCGGCCCGTCAGGGTAGCTGACGGGCCGATGACGGCCCGATGTAGATTTACGTAGAATGCTAGCTGGGAACCTGCTTGACCACTGACAATATACAAGTTTTAACCATTCATGATATTCAATCTGTATATTCACTGACCATATACAATATATTTCATCTTTGGTTATCTGTAATCTGTATGACGATGTACATGCTGTATTACCAGTATTAACCATATAAAAGCTGTATCACCTCTGACCATTATCAAGTTCTATGGTCAATGATCATGTGCAAGGTTTTGGCCTCAAGACATTACGAAAACACGCCTATTCAAATATATTGATAATTTTACCACCAAAATATGAAAATTTTCAGATAAAAAATTATGATATTTTTCATATTTCTACACAAAACATAGATTGTGGGTACTCGTTCGAACCGCCTCTTCGAGGCGGTTCGAACGAGTACCCATAATCTATGTTTTGAGCAGAAATAAGAAAAATAATGTATACCCCTGTAAACCCCAGTTTTACTATAAAAAAGTGGGGTTTAAGGGGGTCAAAATTATATAGGCATGTTTTCGTGATGATATATGAGCTGTATAACAATTTGCCATATGCAAGATGTATGACCATTGAACACAGTGAACAATATACAATGACCATATACAAGTTATACACCAAATGACCACATAACATACAAGCTGTATGACCACTTGCCCTATATTACAAGCGGTATGGTCATTGACCGTATGGGCCGTGCCATGCTATTCATGTGCTGTTTGAACATGGATTTTGAACTTTTGATGTCACAAAATGGGCCATACTTTGTTAACGTTACGTTGAGCGATGTAACGTTATCGCCCTGAACGTAGCATTTTTTTTAAATTTTATGATGACGTCAGACGGTCATTGCGCAACTGGCGTCAATGTAAACATTATTCTGAACTAGCCGACATGTCGGTTTGCCGTCGCAATTGAAGAGTTTATATGGAGTTTATATTGTGGAACTTTGGGGCGTTTTCTTCACAATTTGCCGTTGGAATCGTAAGTTATGCAAGAACAACGATCATCCATGATTTTTTCATTGCAATAACATTTGCCGGGTCCTTCGGCATGACCGTTGACCAAGTATAAGTTGTATGATCATTTATAAAATACAAGCGGCATGACCGTTCACCAAGTACAAGTTGTATGACAAAATTCAGGCGACATGACCGTTGAAAGTACAAGGTGTATGACCATTTACAAAATACAAATACAAGCGGCATGACCGTTGATCAAGTACAAGGTGTACGACCATTTACAAAATACAAGCGGCAAAACCGTTGACCATGTACAAGGTATATGACCATTTACAAGAGACAAGCGGCATGACCGTCCAAGTACAAGGTGTAAGACCATTTTAAAAGCACAAGCGGCATGACGGTTGACCAAGTACGTGTATGACCATTTATAAAATACAAGCGGCAAGGTTTTTGATCAAGTACAAGTTCTATGACCATTTACAATTACAATTGGCATGGTCGTTCACCAAGTTAAAGTTAGATGACCATTTAACCAAATCTAAGTGGCATGATCGTTCACCAAGTACAAGTTGTATGACCATTTACAAAATACAACTGGCATGGTCGTTCACCAAGTACAAGTTGCATGACCATTTACAAAATACAAGTGGCTTGGTCGTTGACCAAGTACAAAGTGTATGGCCATTAACAAAATACAAGCGGCATGACCGTTGACCAAGTACAAGTACAAGGTGTATGATCATTTACAAAATACAAGCGGCATGTCTGTTGATCAAATACAAGGTGTATGACCATTTACAAAATACAAGCAGTATGACCGTTGATCAAGTACAAGTTGTACGACTATTTACAAAATGCAACTAGCATGGTCGCTCACCAAGTACAAGTTGCATGACCATTTACAAAATACAAGTGGCATGACCGTTGACCAAGTACAAGTTGTATTACCATTTATAAAATACGAGAGGCATGACCGTTGACCAAGTACAAGTTGTAGACTATTTACAAAAAACAAGCGGTATGACCGTTGACCGGGTACAAGTTGAATGATCAATTACAAAATACAAGCGGCATGACCGTTGACCAAGGCAAAGTTGTATGACATTAACAAAATACAAGCGGCATGACCGTTGACCAAGTACAAGTTGTATGACCATTTACAAAATACAAGCGGTTTGACCGTTGATCAAATACAAGTTTATGGCCAGTTACAAAATACAAGCGGCATGACCGTTGACCAAGTACATGACAATTTACAAAATACAAGTGACATAGACGTTTACCGAGTACAAGTTGTATGATCATTTATTAAATACAAGCGGCATGACCGTTGTCCAGGTACAATGTGTATGACGATTTACAAAATACAAGCGGCATGGTCGTTGACCAATAAGTTGTATGACCATTTATAAAATACAAGCTGCATGAATGTTGACCAAGGACAAGTTGTATGGCCATTTACAAAATACATGCGGTACTATCGTTGACCAAGTACAAGTTGTATGGCCATTTACAAAATACAAGTGGCATGACCGTTGACCAAGTACAAGTTGTATGGCCATTTACAAAATACAAGCGGCATGATCCTTGACCAAGTACAAATTGTATTACCATTTACAAAATACAAGCGGCGCGACCTTTGACCAAGTTGTATAGCCATTTACCAACTTCAAGCAGCATGACCGTTGACCAAGTACAAGTTGTATGGTCATTTACAAAATACAAATGGCAGGGTCATGGTCGTTGGCCAAGTACGTTGTATGACCATTTACAAAAAAAACAAAAACAAAAAAAAAAACAAGCAGCATGGCCATTAATAACAGTTATGTATGACAATGACCGTAGTCATGTACAAGCTGTATCATAGACCGTATTCAAACTGTTTTTGCGCAGAAAGCGTATACCAAAACAAGACTGCACACATTTACAGTGAAATTTAGGCGTGCACAGCTCGCTTTAAGCAGCATTGAAGGACAACAGTTACTTCTGCAAATCTTAATATTTTATTATTCGTTTTTTTTTTTTTTTTTTGTTTTTGTTTTTTTTTGAAAACAGAGTCTGTGGAATCGGTTAACCTTTGAATCGGTCTATAATTGAATACACCCTCCCTGTAAATGAATCAGATGTTTGATTCACACACACACACACACACACACACACACACACACACACACACACACACACACAACAAGAAAACAAGTAGGTAACAAAATTATATCAAGCTAACCCTATCATTCCCTCCCCACCCAACCCCACCAACCACAACCTAGCAGGCAAACAACATCAAAATGACGTCGTATCAACGTCGATGCGACGTGATCACGTCGCATCGACGTTGATACGACGTCATTTTAACGTTGTGTGCCCACTGGGAACACACACAATATCAACCTAAGGGTTTCCAGGCGGAAGCGTAGACCGATCTGGGCAATCACTGTTCGTATATACACTGCTCTGATTTAAGGTGAAGGTTTTCTTTGCATTATTTGACTTGCATACTTTAGAATACTTTTCTGCTAGATCGAATCTCTAATTTAAGTGCACATTCATTTCGCCGAAACGTAGAAAAAAAAGTAAGAAAGAAAGGCAAAAATAAGTTATCATGTGAAATCATCTTTATCTCATCCACAGACGCAGCGTATCTGGAAATCGAGTAACACCTGGAAAAGCTCATATTCAAACGTTTTAACACTTGGCATGCTGGGTAAAAAGATTTCAGCAGAAGACAATTTTAAATATTCTTTATTATTTTCCCAAAAAATAGGTTTTGACATTTCATGCAAATTGTCTCCGAAGAGGAGACAATTTGCATGAACTGTCAAGGCCTATTTTCTGCCAAAAATAAGAAAAGTGTCATCAATTTGTCGTCTGCTGAATTTCCCCAGAGAGTGGCAAAGGGTTAACTAAAATGATACCTGGCATGGTTTGTAGATATATAAATTAAAAAATAAAACCACTCATTTTTTTTTTCACTCTAAATATGCAGATACTGATATAAACTAAAAACAGCGCCTGTTTATAAAAAGAGAAACCCCGCAAGAGCTGTGAAATTTAATATTCTATTTAATTTAACCCACTTATGCCTAGTGTCCCCATAAAAGGGACACTGGTTAACAGTGTACGCCCAAATCAGACGTCACAGAAGGCGGAGTCTGAACATGGTCTACATCGGTTGCACTTAGTACAGGAATTTCCACAGTGAAAGATAATAAAAACAAAACAGACCCTGCCCAAAGAAAGCGCTACAAGAGTCCATTAGACATTAATGGGTTAACATCTTCTTTCCATTTTGTACTACAAAAAGGGCAAGGAAATTGTAAGTTTTGCTATTTAATGGGATTTGATAGAATTTACGCCATTTAAAAAAAAAGGGGGATAAGATAGCGTGACTGCTTTCCTGCATATTTATGGATTTTTTTTTTTTTTTTTGATGATGATTTTTGAATACTGCATTTACCCTAAATATTCGTACATCCTACCTTATATTCAACCTAAAATTGTCAACAGATTCATTTCACTATCTGTGAATGGGTCTAAAATGTATTAAATCAGTGGCAAACAGTGTAGACCTAGATCGATCAGACGTCGCGTTCTGTGGCGTTTGATCTGGGTCTACACTGTTTGCTTAGGTTAATATATCCGAAAATTTAAAGCAAGTACATGTATGGGGATTTGATTAAACAGAACTCCCCCTCAGAAATCTAGAGTCCCCTACTAAATAATTTTATGTCCGTCCTTGGGTGAAGAGGGGTGGGGTTCAGATCTTTTCCACTAAAGGACATAATTGATTAAATCATTACAAGCTGCACCAGATTAATTGAATACCTTTGAAAAGAAAAGAGAGAATGATAGAAAAGATAGAGTACGAAGACAGAGTTTACGAGTTACCCGACTGTCGAAAAGATACGAAACTTACCGAACTCTCTCGCCAAATACCGGCATATTGTGAGGCTCTGTGAAAGTTGTTTACCATCTACTTCTAATACTGGTAACACCTTCTGTGGCATTTCTGAAAAAAAAAAATCAAAATTAGAACACACTCATTGCATGCATTTCAGGGGAATGAATGCACTTTCAATGGAATCAGCTCTGTTAAAATTGGTGCTGTCCCTTTGTTTTCGAAGGGGCCTAGTGTGCAGCAAAGCAAACAGGTACCACAAAAGTTATGTCCCTTGTAGAAATGGCACAAAATATACCAAATTTATTCTGTCCATTGAATCAACAAACACTGTCATATTTTATTACTTCACACACACACACACACACACACACACACACACACACACGCACGCACGCACGCACGCACGCACGCACGCACACAGAGAGAGAGAGAGAGAGAGAGAGAGAGAGACAGAGTGGAAACAAACACAGACCTCTAAATACGCACGATAAGGATTTAATTGTCTATGCGCCAGATAATCTTAATATTTATCACAGCTTCGGAAGCTCTTCATGAAAGGTCATGGACTGGTCCAATGCTATTTGCAATCCATGGACTGCTCAACGTTATTATAACTAAGTATTGTCTTTCACAAAAACGCTTGGTCTATGCTTAGCACACATTGTGTGCTAAGCGTAGACCAAGCGTTTTTGTGAAAATTAATACTTGTTATATTAAATAACGACACAAATACACTTATACTTCAATGACTCGAACACCGATGGCTCGTTTACCGTGGTTGATTCGAACATTTGTGTCCCTAGGAAATATACTTCCGACAGCTCAAGAAAACAATTATTCATGAATATTCTAGAGAAGTTTTCTTATTTCATTATGAAAATGTATGTTGTGTGTATTCATTAGAATCGCCTATTCGAGGCGATTCTAATGAGCGCACGCAACATACCATTATCTTATAGAAGATCGAAAAGACATCGATAAATCATCCCCATCTGCCTCATGACCTGGCGTTAGGATTAAACCTCACTGGCTCGAATTACCCATATCTAGAAGAAATTTGCATGATTCCAAAGATGTTCGAGTCATTGAGGTTCGGCTGCAGCACTTCATCAGTTCATTGACAATAGAACTAACAATCGAAAGTAAAACTAATCGAAGACGGACTGCATTAGAAACGCCGTCTTGGAACGACCAACATTAAAATTGCTTTGAGAGAGCGCGCGACCCGTGGGGTTGTGGGGTGTTGGGGGAGGAGGGGGGGGGGCGTTTCAAGCTAGTTTATGGGTGGGTATCTATCCATTCGTCGCCTTGAGAAATGGAGTTAAGTCCTTTGTTTTTATAACAACGGCGGAAAACGAATATGGTTACATGTCCATGACTAGAACTTTCCGAAGTGGTTATATGACCGGTGTAATTTCAGGTAGCTGGAAATCAAAGTTTTGACAAAGTTTATAGCCACACGACAATCTACATAGCTGGAAAGTGTATGAGCCTCAGCGTTAGAAAACGTACCTTCGGAACCGAGCAAAGATTCAGATCAGTGTGCGCATGCGTGAAATCTAATCAGAATCTTCATTCGCTGCATTTTGGATAGACAAGAATGCAAAGTTTTTTCATGTGGACAACGAAGACTCTGATCAGATTGCGCGGATGCGCAAGCTGATTTGAGTCATCGTTGGGCGCACGTGTCCGAAGGTACGTTTTCTCACGTTGCGCCCCATATAATTCTGAAACATTTTGGAAACGAAAGTACACGCACCAGCTCCTCAGCGGTTCTAAGAACAAATTACACTGAACAAATATTTACACTAATGAACACAATGGCCAGTATCGGAATCTTGTCTTTTATTCGGTTCAAGAAATGAGCCATTAAGTGCATTATCATTATACATAATTAAGACTGACAACTGAAATGATACTCCTGACAGAAAAATCTACCTTAGGTCCCAGGCAAACAGAGACGGTCAAAACTACACAAGGCTGGGCTTACTCGCAGCTGGGCTTACTCGCAGTCTGGTAAGTGCTTATCTTTGTTATCTAGGAAATGCTACAGAACTGAGCCGCATCACGGGATAAGAAGTCTTTCGGGATATAAGCGAACAGGGAAGGTCCGATCAGACTGCGCGGACGCGCAGTCTGATCGGGCCTTCACTGTCCGCTTACATACTATTTTGCTACTTTAGTATATGTAAGTGTGGAGAATAGATCCTTATTAGATTGTGGCTTAGCTGGCTGGTCTGAGTCAGCTCGTTTTCGCAGTCTGCATTACAAGACGCCTGTTCAAATATATAGAAAATTTCACCTCCAGAAACTGAAAATTTTCAGATAAAAATCTCAAATATTTTTCATATTTCTGCTCAAAACATAAATTTTGGCTAAGAACCGCCTCGGCGAGGCGGTTCTAACGAGTATCCACAATCTATGTTTTGACCAAAAATAAGAAAAATAATGTTCACCCCTGTAGGCCCCAGTTCTACTATATAAAAGTGGGGTATAAGGGGGTCAAAATTATGTAGGCATCTTTTCGTGATGGGTTTGTAAAAAACGTAATGATACATGTAACTTTACGTATACTTTACCTGTAACGGGCATATGTAGAATCAGATTGTTACACATATGCGCGCAACACCAGGAAGTTTGCTACCGGTTGATTGATTCTACAGTATCCCATCACGTGAGTTTCATCACAGGCTTTTTACCCAGCCCTCATTCCTTTGAAACCCTGATTCCACACCCCCCTCCCCCCCACCCGCCCCCCCCCCCCCCTTTTTTTTTTTTTTTTTTTACAATACAAAGTACATTAGCGGGGGTTGCTAGAATAGTGAATATTTCTTTTCATGGTTGTCAATAAAACCACAGAAATATTTTACGAAATATTTTTTGTTTATTTAACCATTTGCTAAATGGGATTGGAACCAAAGTTGCGCATGCGCATTTCCGAATTACGCTTTTGCGTTAACATTAACCTGTTGAGTATAAGCTGGTTTTTAACCAAAAAGTATGTTTGTTTTTTTTGTTGTTTTTTTTATCGATTTCTCTACAAACGCATTAGAAGCGCCCCCAATGTTAATGGCAAACTAAGAAAACTATCAATACTAATGGACAAAAAAAAAAAAAGAAGAAAAAAAAAGATGTTATCTAGAGCAATGGTGGCCAAGTTAACATTTCAGATATGTGTGTTAACATAATGACACCTTTTAGTATGATGTGGCCTGTATTTGCTTTCTGAATGTAGTAAGATTTTTTTCCTTGCGTCGGTCCAAATACAAAAATCATCCGGGTTCAAGAAGTACAGTTATAATGGACTGTATCTGACACTTTTTTTTAACCTGGTCGCGAAAAAAGGTTTTGCATGCATTGCGTTAACAAGTCTATGTAATATAACCCCTATGTTTCCCCTTTAATGTACTAGCTAGTAAAAACAGGGGTGTGTGGGCAAGATTCAAAATAGTAAGTGAGTTTGAGCAAATGTACAATTTAAACCACCATTACGAAAACAAGCCTATTCAAATATGCTGAAAATTTTACAACCAAAAAATGAAAATTTTCAGATAAAAAATTCAGATATTTTTCATATTTCTGATCAAAACATAGATTGTGGGTACTCGTTAGAACCGCCTCGCCGAGGCGATTCTAACGAGTACCCACAATCTATGTTTGGAGCAGAAATAAGAAAATTAATGTATACCCCTGTAAACCCTAGTTTTACTATATAAAAGTGGGGTTTAAGGGGGTCAAAATTATATAGGCGTGTTCTCGTGATGACATTTTAAGCTTTAATTACACACAGAATAAATCCATTTTAACATGCTTTATGACCAAGGCTTTCACATTTTCGCTAATAATAATGTAAAAATACGACAGCTTACTAAATTCTACATAAGAAGAACATTCGAGGTCCAGTTGTTCAAAGCGTCGTTAGCTTAACGAGCTCGTTAAGGGCCATTTCGTTAACTGTTTTAACAGATTCAATATACAATATTCTGATATTTTTTGCCGAAAAAAATGTGAGTAGCTTTTCATATTTTTCAGCCAAACATTTCAGCATATTTGCTTATCACTAACGAATCGTTAACTAACGACATCGTTAGCTTTGAACAACTGGGCCCAGATTTTAACGGAGACAGCGCATGACATAACAATAAAAATGGCATGTGCACCCAACGAAGACTAAGATCAGCCTGGGTATACTCCAAGTCCGAGCAGTCTTCGTTGTACGCTCAGTGGGTAGTTTAGAACTAAGGCTGGCTAATCGGAGCTGAAAAGATAATCGATTATCTGCCCTGCCATTGTGATCGATTATCGATTAGTAATCATTGAAGATTTGATCGTAATTTTTCCTGTCTGAGAATTACCATTTTTAATACTTTATTGTATGTACGTGGTCAGACAGACCTGAGCAAACAGTGTAGACCCTGGTGAGACCGTCTCATCAGGGTCTACACTGTTTGCCACTCATCCAGCTATTTTTAGACACAACAGTGGGTAGTAAACTGTACTTGTTCAAATTTTATATTAAGTATGGTAAGGAGTTGAGGTGTCTGAATACTAAGGGTAAATACGGTAAAGTAATAAACACAGAAATCAAATGATCGATTATTAGCCAATCAGTAATGATAATCATTTTTGTGGAATTTATCGATCAATTAATCGATTACCCGATTAATTGTGCCAGCCTTATTTAGAACCGAAGCTTTCACCATGCGGACAGCGAAGACTCTGATCAGACTTGGCGGATGCCCAGGCTGATCTGAGACTTCGCTGGGCGCACGTCATTTTGTAGGTTTTGTCGAGCATTGGCGCTCAAATTATAATGACAGTGTTCATAAAAAGGTCCATTTTAAATGAATTTACACCCCCCCCCCCCCCCCTCTTTTCTCCTTGGTCAGGTGAATGCATTCACGTTCAGTGGAGAAAGGTATGTCAAAATTGCTTTGCCTCCGTTCTGAAACGAGGTCTGCTCTAAAGTAAAGGATTTGCTCCAACGCCGAGTTTTGTGGTTTCTTATCGGGGTCGGCACTGTTTGCACAGTCTGTCTATCGGAATAATAAGGGTAAATGCAGCATTGCAGCAAGTCTTACTGTTATTTGGAAAGTTAAAACAGTCAGAGCAAACAAAATGTATTCATTTGTAGATCTGACGCAAATAGATTCTTAAAGAAATGGCCACTACGAGCAATGATTTTATTTGTGTTGAGGTTTTATGGCCCAGTCTAACCATTGGAAACACAAAATACCAGATAGCGGCCATGGCGGCCACCGTGGATCTACGATTGGAACGATGTTAGCTATTTTTATCTACAAGTCACCCTGATGCTTCCTACCAAGTTTCAAGTAAATTGGCCTTTCGGTTCAGGAGAAGAAACGAAAAATAGATTTTCAAGATGGCGGCCAGAGCGGCAATCTCGGATTTCTGATCGGAACGATTTTACCTAGCTTTTATCTACAAGTCACCCTGATGCTTCTTACCAGGTTTCAAATCAACTGGCCATTCGGTTCAGGAGAAGAAGCTAAAAACAAATTTTCAAGATGGCGGCATGGCGGCAATCTTGGATTTCTGATAGGAACGATTTTAGCTACTTTTGATCTACAAGTCACCTTGATGCTTCCTATTAAGTTTCAAGTCAATTGGCCTTTTGGTTCAGAAGACGAAAAGTAAATTTTCAAGATGGCGGTCATCTGGAATTACCGATCGGAACGATTTAAGCTATCTTTTATGTACAAGTCATCCCGATGCTTCCTATCCAGTTTCGAGTCAGTTGGCCTTTTGGTTCAGAAGAAGAAGCAAAAATATATTTTTTTTCAAAATGGCGGCTTTTTGTATTTCCGATTTAGCTACTTTTGATCTATAAGTCACCCCGATGCTTCCTACCAAGTTTCGAGTCAATTGGCCCAGGGGTATAGGAGAAGTAGTGCCGTGTGTCGGCCGTAGAACGTCTCTCCGTACTTTACTATAGTGCAGATTATATTTCATTTCCTTTGGGATTAATGGGCCCATTGTGGTATCTTTGAAAATGGAGTTCTGCCCATGCATACGATAGAGGGCGTAAGCAGAGTTGCAAACTTTATTACTGCTCATGAATAGTCTCAATAAAACCGAGGCTCTCATTTTCTAACCTGTAATGTGTTCTTTGCTTTCGAGGGCGATCTTTTTGACATTTATTTCAAAGCAAACTGTTGACGCCGCACGATGCACGATGCACGACGCGCGACGCACGACGGACACTAGCCGATCACAATAGCTCACATTCAGCACTTCGTGCTCAGGAGAGCTAAAGAAAAAAAAAATAAAGGGATAAAGAGTCACACAGTGCATTCCAAAAGTGCATTCCACAGTTAGTTCCCGATGACGAGCCTTCTTTTTATCACGTTTGTTGCTTTAATAAAACAAAGAGGAAAAAATACAGAAAAAACAAGCAAAAGAACAGGAAGAAAAAAAAAAAGAAAAAAAAGACAAAGGGTGCATTTTTCCATGATTACATCCCGATGACGGGCCTTCTATTTATCACGTTTTGCTATTTTCCAGGAAATTTGAAAACTGGAAGTTAACAAGTTTATCAAACTACGAAGTATGTTGCTATAAACAATAACTGAGAAATGTACTGCTGTTAGCATTATTTCCACACGCTGTCCTCTTATAGGCAGTTGATACACAGTTAAAGAAAATCTAACTCTGACATAAAAATAATTGAATTTCCTTCTCACTGAAAGCAACTTTTAAAGGAAATAGTATACTCCCTTTGGTAGTTATTTCTGTCTTATAAAAAAAGTCGTCCGCGGATACGCAGGCCGATCTGGGCATTCGCTGCTCGCAAATGACAAAAAATAAATAAATAAATAGATAAATCCCCACTTACTCCATATCGAGTACATGTAAATACATTACCGCAGACACGCAAAACCGCATACTCAAATCGGGCCCCGAGGTTATAAAACTTTTTTCATGCTCAACTCAGATGGGCATGAAATATGTCCTGCTAATAAGTCTTAAAGTACTAACAATTGCAAGTTTTCTTTTAACATAACAGAGCATGAAAATTGCTCTGCTAATAAATATGAAAATGCCAACTATTGTTAGCAGAGAAAATTTCATGCTCAGGTGAGTTGAGCATGAAAAACGTTTTATAACCTCTGGGCCAGTCTGTGCATCTAATCAGCGCATTCCTCAAAAGTTTCGCAGTGTACCGTATTAATCTTAATTATTGGAACACTTTAACTCCTTACCATACTTGCTAAAAATGGAGAAAAAAAAAAGTCTATTGTACTGCATGCTGATGTGTCTAAAAAGTGTTGGATGAGTGGCAAACAGTGTAGACCCTGATCAGACGCCGCGTTCTGCGGCGTCTGATCTGGGTCTGCACAGTTTGCTCAGGCCTGCGTGTCCCAAGATTAAGGGTTATTACGATAGACTAGCTATAGTAAGAGCGTCGCCCAATTAATCAACTACAGTCGACTCCCGTTATCTCGAATTTCAAGGGACTCTCCGAAATATTTCGGGTATCCGTACCTCAACATATCAGATTTGCAGATTGAGGAAAAATAATTCGATTAACAACATTTAACAAATATATATGTAATTAGATTCTTGAAGTTAGTGATACATTTAAAATATTGTGGAAAAGAGGAGAAATTTCTCCTCTTTTCCACAATATTTTTTACCTGTTGTTAGATTTTCAAGCAGGGACCAGATTTTCACTTCGAGATAAGCGCTTGTTCGAGATAAGCGAGGTCGAGATAGCGAGAGTCAACTGTATTTTACTCATAAACGGCTAACTTCTGTACTCTATATTGTATATATGTATGACCAGCAAAGAGTACGAAACATCTGTACTCTCTATTGCATATGAGTATTGCCTACTATGTGCCTGACCAGCGAAGAGTATGAAAAAAAGAAAGAGAAAACTGAATATTTTGGGACCAAAAATTGTCTGCAATATGTAGACTGATCAGATTGCGAGCACCATTTTTTTTTTTTTTTTTTTTTTTTTTTTTTTTGTTTTGCTACCATACTTACCCTAAGTATTTGGACACTGAATTTTCTTTATCATATTTGTCCTAAAATAACAGCAAAATAAAGCGATAAAGGTGGCTCTTGAAAAAAAAAAGGTTATATGAAAGAAAGAAATAGTATAGAAGGTGTCCAGTAGGAGCCATTGCCATAGAGCATTGCCTACCAATGACGCCAAGAGGCACAGCAAACAATGTACGGTAAATTTCCTAAAATTTCGAACACTTTATTCCATACTCTTTTGGCTTAAATTTTGCTTTTTATGCAGCAGTTTCTTTAAATATTTAGTGGAATGGCAAACAGTGTAGACCCTGATCAGACTGCTCCTTCAGACTGCTCCATTTTGTCAGACGTTTAAGTGTTCGAATTATTAGGATATTTACCGTATGTCATACAATGCAAATACCACAAACCAAAGAAATACAAAGAAACCAACAGCCTCTACCCCAGTGAGATGATCACAATCAAACTCTCAGTTTCATTGAGACTCTTTATACAGTGTATGACAACACTGTAGTTTCTAGATCTGCATTTTACTGCACGTCGATGTGGCCACAAACCGCTGGATAAATGGCAAACAGCGTAGACCCAGATCAGACGTCGCATTCTGCGGCGTCTGATCTGTGTCTACACTGTTCACTCAAGCATGTCTGTCCAAATACATTTGTACTTAGGGTTGGCCTCGGTTACTCAGCTGGATGCGTGTCCGATAGGTGATCATGAGGTCGCGGATTTGATCCCCGCCAGGTCGTGGAGATTGATCATGAAATATTTTCTACGGTCATTCTTTCCCTTCCGCTGATTCAAGAAGGACAGTTATCAGTTTCTGGCGAAAGAATATGCACAAGTAATGGTTAAGCCTGCCAAGGAAAATGTGGTTAGGTAAACTAACCGGCCACACATGACCTTAATATTGTTGACTGGACCGTTAAACTCAAAATCAACCTACCAAATATTTAGGGTAAGTACGGAATTTTGTACATAAAGAGGGTATCTGCTCAATAGTAATCATTTAGTTTAAGTGACTAATTATCACAGCATGTAGGACCGTAAAATCCGACCTGTCAAGATGGTGGTTTCGGGGTCAACGCGTGCATTATAAGATGGGGGTCACTTCGTCCAATTCACATACCATTGAAGCGCGAGAAAACAAGAATTGCAAAAAACTTAACAATAACTGCTGTCAGCGGTTTTTTATCGGCGTCGAACCAGTTGGGAAAGGGACAGTACGGCATGTACTGTATTTCCCCTAAATATTCAGACACGTTTACTCCAAACCATACTTGTCCTAAAATTCCAATATATTCAAATATAATATCTGTTCATGCGGTTAAAAGCTGAAGTATGAATAGCACCGTGTAGACCTGGGCCCAGTTGTTCAAAACTAATGATGTCATTAGTTAACGTATCGTTAAAACTTTGGTCATTAAATATGGCATATACGCTTATATTTTTGCTGAAAAAAATGTGAGTAGCTTTTGCATTTGCAAAAGCTACTCACATTTTTTCAGCAAAAATGCCTGTGAATTAGATATTGTACTTACTAGAACAGTTAACATTTTGACCACTAACGAACTCGTTAAGCTATCGACGCTTTGAACAACTGGGCCCTGGTCTCTAGGTTATAAAACTTTTTTTTTTTTTTTGTGCTGAACAGATGAGCATGAAATTTTCTCTGCTAATGGGAAATTTTCATGCTCAGATATGTTTAGCAAGAAAGAATTTGCAGTTGTTAGTAATTTGAGATTTACTAGCAGGACAAATTTCAAGCTCAGCTGGGTTGAGCACGAAAAAAAAAAAAAAAACTTTTATAATCTCGGGGCCTGATCTGCAGTGTAACACTGTTTGCCCTGCCCGTTTGTCCGAATATAAAAAATGAATGTTCGACTACTTTTGTGACCTGTTTGCTTCCCCTGCCTACCATTCCCCTTCTGAAAAGCAGTCTAAGTACTCTAGAAGTAAAGAATTTGCTCCAAGTTAACCACTTTAGGATCTACTCTAAAAGGGAAAAAATGCTCCCATGGGGAGCAAATCTTTTCTTTAAGAGTTTAAAAGGAAAAGATTTGCTCCCCATGGAATCAAATTCTTTCTGATTCGAGTAGACCCTTCAAAGCAAATTCTTTCCGTTTATAGTAAGCCCCTTTTCAGAAGGTAGGCAAAAACAAAAAAAAAAAAAAATGTTGACAGGGTTGCCTCCCTTGAAAGTATCAATTCTTCTTAAAATATAAACTTGGACTATGAAAACATGCCTTCCAGTTGGCATCGCTTTACGGTGGCGTGGACACTGTTGACGTACTCTGTGTTCATGTAAAACCAGGCTACGTTCAGCAAAGCACTCGCGAGCATTTTGACCTGGATTATGTTTTTTGGAGTTGAATTGAGGTTTTACGGCCCAGCTAACCCATTAAGGTCATGTCGAGCCGGTCAGTTTACCTAACCACACCTTTTCCTGGGCAGGTTTAGTTCTCTAAGCCGTCAACCAGTACTTATGCACATTCTTTAGCCAGAAAACCTGGACTATCTTAACAATCTATCTAATGTGTTCCCAATAAACAGAGAGTGACAACATCACAAAAACATGCCTATGTAAATTTGACCCCCTTAAACCCCACTTTTATATAGTAAAACTGGTACAGGGGTATACATTATTTTTCTTATTTCTGTTCAAAACCATAGATTGTGGGTACTCTAACGAGTACCCACAATCTATGTTTTGAGCAGAAATATGAAAAATATCAGAGCTTTTTATCGGAAAATTTTCAGTTTTTTGAGGTGAAATTTTCTATATATTTGAATAGGCGTGTTTTCGTAGTGACATGTTTTGTAGGGTCTACATTATTAGGGGATTTCCAACTTTACCGTTCTAACCTTCTTTTCAATTTGTTTGTTACTTCTAACCAGTTTTTGACCGTATACATCTACCTAAATGTGCTTTATAACTAAAAGCATTATTTCCCATCTTATATGGTGAAAATATCTTGGATTACATAACTCTAGGAAAGAGATATCATGATAAATATTTTTCTCATTTTTTTAACAAACATTTATGTTATGGGCACTTTTTTTTCAACCATAGTGTCCTGATATTTTTCGTCGAAAGCACATGTCGTGGGTACTCATTAGAAGCGCCTCTGCCAGGCGCTTCTAATGAATGCCCATGACATATGTTTGAGCCGAGAAATAAGGAAAATATTGATACACTTTGGTAAAAAGTGGATTATGTAGAGAAGGGATGGAGATTGTGGGGGTGGGGTGGAGGACGGGGGGATTAGAAATTTACATTTCCCATTGATGCGTTACTATAATGTGGATTTCTGCTTCTGTTGCCGGCCGTCATCTTGGTTCCGGAATCTAGGGCAAACCGTTCGCGATCGTTTTGCACTATTGAACACTTCCAGATGTACAATGTATTGACAGCCGGCCCGCTGAGCTGGCATTGATTATCTTTAATCAAGAAAAAAATTCTAGTATTTTGGAAGGCTTGCTGTTTCTTTTAACTATTTTTGAAACAGTTTGGCATGATATTGGCTTTGAGCCATTATAATAAGAACGTCTGTTTATATCAACTCATTCAGTTCTTTTTAACATTTTTTTCTTCTATTGAGAAGTATAAACAAACCTGATGAAGCTGTCAGAGAGAATTATGGGAAATCAGGAGAAAAAAATGATAATGAATTTAGGAAAAGGTCCCTTAGCGGACATGCAAGCAACCAAAAGTCTGGATTAGCATACACAATCGGGGCCTTCATTGACCACTTTCAGAATCAGGGAATACCATTCCTTTATCAACTCTATGTAATGTGTAGTACCCCCGTATTCTCCTTTAATATATAGTGAAAACGAGAGTTTGTAAGGGTCTACATTATTAGAAGCATTTTCAGGACATTACGAAAACATGCCTATTTAAATATACTGAAAATTTTATCACCAAAAAATGAAAATTTTCAGATAAAAAAATTCTGATATTTTTTTTATATTTCTGCTCAAAACATAGATTGTGGGTACTCAATCGAACCGCCTAGGAGAGGCGGTTCTAAAGGGTACCCACAATCTATGTTTTAGCAACAAAAAATATACCACTCATTCGAACCGCCTCGGAGAGGCGGTTCTAAAGAGTACCCACAATCTATGTTTTTGAGCAGAAATAAGAAAAATAATGTTTACCCCTGTAAACCCCGGTTTTACTATATAAAAGTGGGGTTTGAGGGGGTCAAAATAATATAGGCCTGTTTTCATGATGATTTTACAGTTTTTAAACATGTTTTTCACTTTTTTTTACTTCTAGCAATCTGGACTCAGTTGTTCAAGGCATCGTTAGCTGAACGAGCTTGTTAGTGGCCAAGACGTTAACTGTTCTAGTAAGTACAATATCTAGTTCACATGTATCTTTTCTGAAAAAAGAATGTGAGTAGCTTTTGGAAAGAAAAAAATGATAGCATATATGTCATATTTAATGATCAAAGTTTTAGCGATATGTTAACTAAAGACATCGTGAATTTTGAACAACTGGGCCCTGTTTACTAAATAAATCTGTCTTAATGTGCTTAACAGTTTAAGTCTTCCTCATTTCCCATATTATACGATGAAATGCATTGGCTAAAAAAGCTCTATTAATAGGCTCATCGAGAGAAATATTGTTCTTTTTTTTTTTCTCCACATAACACATGTTGCGTGTACTCATCAGGAGAGCTTCGCAGAAGTGTTTCTAATGAACAGCATGAGAGACATGAAGAAGGGGTCTACTCTAACGAAAAAAAAAATGCTCTCCAAGGAGTTGGGGTGGGGGGAGCATTTTTCCTTCTAGAGTAGACCCTTAATAATAATCATAGTAATAATAATAATAATAACCATAATAATATATCTGATAATAATAATAAATGCGTCCAACGGGAACTGCGAAGCAGTTTCCCCGAACCGCGGAGCGGTTCGTTGTGCCGACGCACTACTATAGATTACCGATGTGACCAGTGATGTATGTGACCAAAAATGTGATGGTCCATCAAACGCTTGGGTGGTTCGGTGCTTTTCCTGAAAAACAATAAGCGTTCCGTGACTTGGCAGAGACTATTGACACGGCGGCCGTGCCGATAATAGCAACAAAACAGCCAATAACGCCAAGTATTCCAATTGCAAGGGGTTGAATCTCGAGACTTACGACGTCAGCCTACAAAATCTGCGATCGCCGCCTTTTTGAATTTTGTCTCACTTCGAATTTTATTTCTATCCGTTCTCTGTCTATTTACAAGCTAAGCATGATTCGATTTGTGCATAAGTACACTTTGATGTAGGTTTTTAGATAACATATAGACTTTACGCTCTTTTCGCGTGATAACCTTAAAAAAACTTCGACACAGGTAAGCGAACGTTGTCGTTGTACCTGTCATCGGCATACACTAGTTTTCTGTATTCGGAAAGCATGGCCCCGCCCATCGGGGCCCGCGAAATAGATAGGCTGCCTAAAGCCTCCATGGCAGAGCTGCTAGTAACTAAGCAGGATCCGAATTCATGTGATCGGGTCGGGTAAAAGTCCCACAAATTTGGAGGCAATGTCTTTGAACTACTGAAATATTGCTGACGGACGATTTATCGCAATTCATGCAGTGCATTAGAAGTCAAGCATGGTCTGAAGTAAAATTCATTTAGATCTGGCTAACCCACATATGAAGCATGTGATAATAATTTGGACGCACATATATAGGTAGCACCTATTAAATTCATATTAATGATAATACTAATAATAAAAATTAGATAACTGACACACGTGTGAAAGGGTTGTCTCAATATTCGTGTATGTGCTCTTCACAAGGTTTCGTATTTGTTCTCACCATTGTACATTTGTATCGCGAAACTACTGGTAAACGTTTTGCTGTTTGTGTTGAGGTTTTACGGCCCACTCAACCCAATGGGGCCAGGTCGAGCGTGATCAGTTCGCCTAACCACACTTTTTCTGGGTCCTCAAAGCGGTTAATTAACCAGTACTAGTGCACATTCTTTCGCAAGAAATGTTGGTAAAGGTAGTTTGTTGAAAAGAATTACTAACGGACGGACGGACGAAAAGTCCCCCCCCCCACCCCCGCCTCTAAAGCCCCGTTTATATGCATTAAGTTTACCCCTAGGGGTAAATTTACCCCTATGGGTAAATATTTGCCCCACCTTGTTAAATACCCCTATGGGTAAATGGTTGCGTTTATATGTGTTTTAGGAAGAAGGGGCAAATGATAGTTTTCTTTTTATTAAAAGCTTATCTATAATAGCAGCACTGTTTCTTCCACCTGAGAATATTTAGCAGATGACAAACTGATGTTATTTTTCTTATTTTTCCAGAGATCTTGATTTGACATTTCATGCAAATTGTCTCCATTGATGACAATCTGCATAAGATATCAAATCCTGTATCCTGAGAAAAATAACAAAAATATTTCAAAATGTCATCTGGTGAACATTTTACCCAGGTACTTAGCGTTAATCTGCATTATCAAGCTTCAGATACAAGAAGTAGGGAAAGAAAGTTTTTGGTGAAAGTATTATTTGGTGATCAGTAATACATGTATAATGTTCCCGATTTTACTGCTGTATTCCAAAATGTTTAGCTAATATGCCACAGGAGCAAGACAGTATAGCCCCACCAAAGTTTGGGCAGGATCTGTAATATTCTGCTGTAAACAAAGCAATTATGCCACCATACTGACATGCATTGATGGGGGGAGGGGGGCGGGGGTGGTTTCGGTGAGGCGAAGGTGTCCTGTAGCTTTTGTCACAGTATAGACCCTGATTATGACCAGATGTGTCAGCAGATGGTACTTATTTTTTTTTCCACGCATCAGCTATGTGACCCAGACATGAAACAAGCATTAATCAACGGAATTAACTGGTAATAATCAAGAAAAGTGATAATAATAATACATAAAAATTAATTATTTGACATCGCTTTTTATAATTCAGGTTAGGCTGTATGAAAATGTTGAATGTTGGCATAGGACCTGAAACTGGGAATACCAGGGAACTCAATTCTGGTGACATAGATCTGCACAGTCTGGTCAGGGTATTTCCTATTTACCGATGGGATTCTACATATAAAGATTAAACTAATTGTTCATCGGCAATGACTGTCCATGATCACTGCAAACCCCTTTGCTGGTATTTAGTGTGTTTGCAGATGGCTGTACTCAAGTGATTGTCACATATTAAACTGTTGAAATGTCATGTGTGTGAGTATCTTAGACCAAAATCAGACTGTGCGGAGATTGTTGAACAGATAAACAGTCTGATCTGGTACCATTTTTATATCCCTTGGTAATTTTTGTTTAGTCATCAACCTTTACCTCTCTGGTTCTCTGGGCGAAATTAACAGATGCCAAATTGGTAGTATTTCTGTGTTTTTTTTTGTTTTTTTTTTTTTTCTTTTTTCCTCAGAAAATAAAGGGATGGCACCATTTTCTTGAAATGTCAAAGCCTATTTTCTGGGAATAATAAGGAAATATTTCAAGTTGTTGTCTGCTAAAAATTTTACCCTCAGCGATAAGCGTTAAGAAATGGGAATGATAAGCGTTAAGAAATGAGAATTAATTTTAGTCATCAAATTGATTAAAAATACTGCGAAAACTTTCTTGATGACATTAACTATTTAATTATAGATCAGCACAAAAGTGTGCTACTTGATCAGCACCATAATAACTATAAATCATATTTGCCTTGAATCAGTATCCTAACTGCTACTAGCATAATAGTATTCTTGTCAAATAACTCACTTCTGACCACAACTTGCAAACACAAATTTGTGACTGAGAAGGTACAAGTATATTTGCAGACATCAAGTAAATAAACAAATAAAATTTATGCAAAATAAACATTGAAAACATGTTTTTTGAGGCATTCCAAACATATTTACAAAATTTACCCCTATGGGTAAACTAAACATTGCGTTTACATGACGAAATATACCCCTAGGGGTAAAATACCCCTAGGGGCAAATATAATTGCCCCTACCCTTGAGCTGGGGCAATTTACCCACGTGGGTAAATTTTGCCCCTAGGGGCAAATGCGTTCACATGACAAGTTTACCCCTAGGGGTATATTTGCCCCTAGGGGTAAATTTGCCCCTAGGGGCAAACTTATGCACATAAACGGGGCATAAGTTTTCAGCTAATGGGGCATGCTGACATGAAGAAGATAACCGAGATTCCCCAGTACTCGTCAGTGTCTTATCTTCCTAATGAGACACTATTTACATACCAGTTTGACATATGAACACATTATATGGGCCGACAGCCAACCAAAAGGTACCTTTATCAGAGAGCCAAAAGGTATCTTACATCAGAGAGCCAGAAGATTAAGTAAAAAGGCCCTTATATCACACGGGCGCAATGTCAGAAAACGTACCTTCCGACATGTGCGCCCAGCGAAGATTCAGATCAGACTGCGCATTCGCGCAGTCTGATCTGAATCTTCCCTGTGTGCATTTTGGATGTAAGGATGTAAAGTTTCTTCATGTGGACAACGATGGCTCTAATTAGACTGCACGGATGCGCAGTCCGATTTGAGTCTACGTTGGGTGCACATGACAGAGGGTACATTTTCGAACGTTGCGGCTCCTATGCGAACAGCCAAGACCCAAATCGGCCTTAAAATACGCAGTACCCACCGGAGCCTCAGCTCGAAAATAAATAAATAAATAAATAAATAAAATAAACTTCGGATAAGTGCGGCCAAGGGATGCACAGATCTGTTTATACATTCGCGCAGTGTGATAAGATTTCTTGTTAACGACACATCAACATTAATCGGTCATTTTGTGTCATCTCACAGAGAAAGGAGAAAAGGGATATATGAAAAGGGATATATGAGGAGTAATAGAGAAATAGAGGAGGATGAAGAAAAAGGCGAATTTGAGTTGAGAAACAGAAGAAACACGAATATGTCCCCACCCCACCCCTTTCCGCAACTGCTACAAGTATAGCAGGGCCTTACCTCTACCCTACCATCCACAGTCTGATCAGATTCCGATGGGCGCTTTTTGGATAAAGATCAGTGATGTTTTCAAGCGGACAGCGAAGACGCCTGCGCAGTCTGATCAGTCTTCGCTATGCGCATATGTTCAGAAAGCAGATTTTCTAATGTTGCGTATCAATGACTGTACTGCAAACGGGCAACGAAAGCTACGACCAAACAGCGCAAATACTAATCTGGGCTGTTATTGCCTGCATATGCATGGCATCAAGGCCATTCTCTACCGCTTTACATCATATACCGACAGTAAAGCTTCAGATAAAACTGTCTGTGCATCCCCACAGGCTGATCAAGACCTAGACACTTTACATCACGAAAACACGCCTATATAATTTTAACCCCCTAAAACCCCACTTTTATATAGTAAAACTGGGGTTTACAGGGGTATACACTATTTCTCTTCTTTCTGCCCAAAACATAGATTGTGGGTACTCGTTAGAACCGCCTCGCCGATGCGGTTCTAACGAGTATCCACGATCTATGTTTTGAGCAGAAATGTGAAAAATGTCATAGTTATTTGTCTGAAAATTTTCATTTTTTGGAGGTGAAATTTTCTGTACATTTGAATAGGTGTGTTTTGGTAATGATCGATGCATTTTATAGCATTCGGGTGTCTTGCATGTAGACAGCGTATGCTTCGTTTATACTGCAGGTATATTTTAAAATCTTGTACCATTACGAAAACTCGCCTATACAAATATATAGAAAATTTCACCTCCAAAAATCTGAAAATTTTCAGATAAAAAACTCTGATATTTTTCATATTTCTGCTCAAAACATAGATTGTGGGTACTCGTTAGAACCGCCTCACCGAGGCGGTTCTAACGAGTACCCACAATCTATGTTTTTGAGCAGAAATAAGAAAAATAATGTATACCCTGTAAACCCCAGTTTTACTATATAAAAGTGGGGTTTAAGGGGGTCAAAATTATATAGGCGTGTTTTCATGATGTTTGTAGGCTGTATCAAAATTATTATATCTTTTTATTATTATTATTTTTTCTTTCAATCAAGTTAGTGTACGGATTAGTTTAAGGTTAATATCCGGGCTACTTTTGATATAACCTAAGATTTTATTGTCTGAAAGTACGATTTTAAATTAATATTAGACGATCTTTATCGATGTATTATAGGAGAAAATAGTGTTTAGTAACGTAGCTGAGTTAGGTCAATGGGATAATTACATTATCGATGAAGTAAAAGATTTAAAAAAAAAAGTTTTCTGGTGTATTTATATTTTCATATCGTTTCATTATAAAATATATTATTTGTTTCAGAGTGAGGTTTCAGATTCTTGTTCCATGATAAAATATAACACTATTTCAGAGTGAGGTTACAGATTCTTGTTCCATGATAAAATATAACATTATTTCAGTGAGGTTACCTATTCTTCAGAATGTCATTGAGAATTTATTATTCATGGAATTATTTTCCGCATCCGAGTACACATTTTTTTATTAATTTTAACGAATAATATGATTATTAAAAAAGGACAAAAAAAGTTCGCTTTGGAATGAATTGCTGGAAATAAATTCTAGCATTTCTGCTATACAAGTATTAGCTTTCATAAAAGCCTGGACTAAGCTTTTTGTGAAAGCTAATACTTGTTCATAATAGCATTTGGCATGGAAAATTGCATTGGCCCAGTCCATGACATTTCATAAGATGCTTTCAGAACCGTGGCAAAGTCAAAGATTGTCTACGCCCTTAAATAATCAAAGTAGCTCAGGTATTGACCTTTAGATTAACCCATTGTAGACTGAATAGACTTTCCCACACTATATATTGGAAGAGTCCAATTTCAATTTTAGGTAAGCCCAGTTAGGAGATTTACATATTCCTAGAGAAAAATGGCTAAACTATTTGCAAACAGTGGAGACCCTGATCAGACGCCGCGTTCTGCGGCGTCTGATCTGGGTCTGCACTGGTTGCCAGTTACCCTTTTACGGGTCTTCCGACTACAATGGGTAAAGGTTTGATTAGGTTCGGTTCGGATTCGGCTATGGCCAAGGTGTAATTATCAGGTTAGTGAGATATGTTTCGGGTTAGGTTTAGATTAAGTATAGGCTTAGGAGTAAAACAGAATCTAAAAGGTTGCCTTTTGAAACAAAGAAAACACAAAAGAATGAAAATCGGAGGCTCTGTTTTATCAAGTCCCTTCATATTGCAAAGCTACATACGCCTCCTATCATCGGTAAGTGGCATTCGATGCTCATCACGACAACACGCCTATATAATTTTGACCCCCCCCCTTAAACCCCACTTTTATATAGTAAAACTGGGGTTTACCGGGGTATACATTATTTTTCTTATTTCTGCTCCAAACATAGATTGTGGTACTCGTTAGAACCGCCTCGTCGAGGCGGTTCTAACGAGTACCCACAATCTATATTTTGAACAGAAATAAGAAAAATGTCAGATTTTTTTTATCTGAAAATTCTCATTTTTGTGGGGGGGGGGGGGGGGGGGGGGGGAATTTTCTATATATTTGAATAGGCGTGTTTTCGTAACGCAAAGTAACCAGAATGGGCTCAATGAGCCCAAAGTAAGTATAAATATAATCTGCACTATGGTGAAGTGCGGGGAGACTTTAACGGCCGCCACACGGCACATAACACCAGCTACAGTGAAGTAAAATAACATTTAAAAGAATGCCTTTGGAAAGAAGGAACACACAAAAGAATGAAAATCAGTTTTACTAAGTAAACCATAGCTACAGATAAGAGGGGGTATCCACATAATATTTTTTCTTATTTCTTGACGAGTACATATGTTGTGGGTACTCATTAGAAGCGCCTCGCCAAGGCGCTTCTAATGAGTACCCACAACATATGTACTCGTCGAGAAATAAGAAAGATATCAGCATTTTTCGGATGAAAAAAGCGCCTTATCTGTTGCTATGGTAAACCAATGTATAGTTTTAGTGGGGATAAACTGAAAAATCGGATGTAATTGTGACGAGAAAGAAACTTTTATTGTTAGAAATTCAAATTCAAGCTAGAAAGAAATACAAGACCGTGAATATTGACTGTCAGTGCAAACTTTAAAACTGGTTTGTTTGGGGGTTTTTTTATATAAAAATCAAAAATAATATTTTGGTGATGAAAAATATACTCATTTACCCCTATCCCTTTTATATTTAAATCTAAACAGCCGGTACACCACACTAAAATTACCGTATTTTCCCTATATGTTAGGATTCAATGACCCCTTGTCATGCTTGATCTAAAATGCGAATACGTCCATGTTACTGCCTGTAAATATGTCTAAATTGCCGAATCAGTGGTAAACATTGTAGACCAAGATCACGGCGGTAGTTTCACGGCGTCTGATCTGGGTTTACACTGTTTGCTCAGACCGGTCTGTCCTATATTTAGAATTAATATGGTATGACAGGATCTCCCTGAACCCTAAACAATTACGATTAAGTACCAGTTGACCCGTCATAAAATGAAAAAAATGGACAATGTGAAAGTTTATGGCATAAATGATCTGTATAAAAATCATTTAAATTCATTTAATCTATTCAAAAGATTTGCGGTCGAAACCTTTAGATGCGCGCGCGCCTGAGAAAAACTTCCGCCATATATTTGCGAATAGAACTCCGTAACCTCTCGATCATTCTCGTGTTGAAGAAGCAGTGCGCTCACCATTATTAATCACATGGCTGTTTATTCCTTCTGTCCGCCGGGCTCCATAGCGCAGTTGACAGCGCTTCTTACTGCACTCCCAGGGGTGCGTTCGAATCCCAGTCCAGCCACTTTCTTGGAGACTAATAATAAAATAATTTCTGCGGGCATCAACCTCCCCACCCGCCCCTCCCACCCCCTAATTAAGTTAAGATATATTGAAAATATTGTGGAAAAGAGGAGAAATTGCTCCTGAGGAGCAATTTCTCCTCTTTTCCACAATATTTTTTTACCTGTTGTTAGATTTTCTTGTTAAGACAGGTACCAGATTTTCACTTCGAGATAAGCGGTTATTCGAGATAAGCGAGTTCGAGATATCGAGAATCGACTGTACTTCTGCAGGTACAAGATTTTCACTTCGAGATAAGCGGTTATTCGAGATAAGCGAGATATCGAGAATCGACTGTACTTTTTCACTCGAAGTGAAAATCTGGTACCTGTCTTAACAAGAAAATCTACATGAACCCGTAGAAAATAAGGCGGATGCACTGGCACCAGTTGCCAGTGACTTTACCGTAAAGCCTATGGTGACATCACGAAAACATGCCTATATAATTTTGACCCCCTTAAACCCCACTTTTATATAGTAAAACTGGTGTTTACAGGGGCATTCATTATTTTTTCTTATTTCTGTTCAAAAACATACTCAACCGAGGCGGTTCTAACAAGTACCCTCAATCTATGTTTTGAGTAGAAATATGAAAAATATTAGATTTTTTTTATCTGAAATTTTCTTTTTTTGGTGGTAAAATTTTCAGTATATTTGAATGGGCAGGTTTTCGTAATGATAAAAGTTCTTTAAAATGACTGAATACGACCGCCAGATTTTCTGTCATTTTCATTATGGGAGCCAACTTTTTGCGACTTCCTGTTTGCTCTAGTACACCAAGACTTCCATACCCTTCTGGAAAGGGTCCGTCCTAAAACCAAAATAATTTGCTCCCACGGGAAGCAAATTCTTCTGGTTTTAGGACAGACCCATTTTCAAACGTGTACCAATTCCCCTTAAAATTTATTATATGCCGTGGAAAAAAAAGGCCCTTATGCCATATGCGAACAAGAAAGTCCCAGATGAGCATGCGCAACCGTGCAGTCTTGGGGCATTCTCTGTTTGTCTATATACTACAGTACCCTTTGATTCTGTAAGAGGGCAAAGAAAGCCCAGGTCAGCCTGTGCAAATGCGCAGGCTGATCTGGGCCTGTGTTGTCCGCAAATGGGATAAGGACCCTTTTTGTGCATTGTGCATCATTAGCTAAAAAGTATAATCTATGGGCCGCGCCAAGAGAAGAAGTGCTTCGAGCATGCGCAAAATGTGCGGGTTATCATAATCTCATCCGGGCCTTTGCTCTCCAGCGAAACATTAGAATCCAATGATTCCGTTTGCGGACAGGGAAGGCCCTGATCAGACTGTGCGGATGCGCAGGCTGATCTGGGCCTTCACTGTTCGCATATGCCCGAAGACACGGTTTTTTTTTTGTTTTTTTTTTTGTTTTGTTTTGTTTTTTGCATACAGCACGACGGCCCATGTAAGTTCATCACCATCCACCATAACAGTGGGTAATATGTTAATAGTTCCGTACGTTGTCCGACGTTAAGACCCATACATAGTCTCCGTCCGCCGAAAACTATCACAAACGGGAAGTTTGCATATGTTCTCTCTCTCAGCGTACACATCATGGGACTTTAAGCAAACACAGATCCTGTCTACTTTGTGTGAATCACGGTGCATTCGGGTCTTCGCTGTTGTCAAATGTTATTTTGTACGTTTTCCCATGAAAAGTTGACGTTATTATTTTTCATTATTATAGCAATGTTTATGATAGGTCGTAAATTCCACGTTTGCGAATGCACCGTTAAAGCAGAAAGATGCTTTAGCGCGTATGTGAACAGTTAAGGCATCTGCACAGCCTGATCAGGCCTATAGGAAGCCCAGGTACATAAAATGCAACGCATTATCTGCAGACTTCTGAGGATAAGCAAAGGTTGTGGTTCGGCTATGATGTGCAGGTTTCAACAGAGCAGACCTTGGTTGTTCGCTTATGCTGCATGGACCCTTTCTGCGTAGTGCTGCCCAACAATAAATGTGCCGTAAATTAGAAAATGTACTTTCTGACATGTGCGCCCAACGAAGACTCAAATCAGCCTGCGCATTCGCGCTGTCTGATCAGAGTCTTCGTTGTCCGAGTGAAGGAACTTTGCACCCTTAGCTATCCAAAAAATCAGCCCAGTGAAGATTCTGATCAGACCGCGCGAATGCGCAGGCTGATCTGAATCTTCGTTGGGCGCACATTTCTGAGGGTACGTTGCGGCTCAAATATGAATTTGCCTACTGAAGCAAAATTTACTTGAAGACAGACAGGAATGGCGCGGGGAAGCAGTAAAGATCGAGGTTATTCCTTTCGCTTATCAGTATGGTGCGAGTAGAAATCACCCAGAATCGAAAGGTACCCAAAGAGGTCTAAGTCCTAGTTTCTCACACTTGCTCCGCTTCTCTCAAACAATTATGTGACATACCGTATTAATCCTAAAAGTAGCTCTAGGTGCTATGCATTTTCTAAATTTGGGTTTACTATTAGACTGCAAATACAGTTAATTCTCGTTATCTCAAGCACTGATAACTCAAACTAACATATGCCAAACTTAATAATAAGCTTTCAGCTCCTTATGTCTCAAACTACTGTTATCTCAAACAAAGCCTCTGATGGTCCCTTGGAGTGCTGACTGTATATATGGTTATATTTATATAATGAGTAACACTGAAAAAGCGCCGCGCAAAATTAAACATGTAGTAGACAACTGTCAATTTATTATTATTATTATTATTATTATTATTATTATTATTATTATTGTTGTTGTTGTTGTTGTTGTTATTATTATTATTCAGAGAAAATAAGACTTGTTATTTCATATAAACCGTCTGCTAAGCAGACGATTCGCATGAAATGCCGAGCCTTATTTATAATAATAATAATCAAAATGTCGTCTGCTACGCTTGTAATTAGTGCTTACAAGGGTTTCATGAATAGTTATTGCATGTTCACAGTATTAAATTATCTGGCATTTTTTTTTTTTTTTTTTTTTCACTGGATATGTAACTGAATAAATGTAGTTTGCACAATTTGACTGAAAAAACGAAAATACTGACCAGAAATACCAAATAAAAAATTATAAATGACAGGGCTAAAATTAGTGAAACGGCTAGTATTAGATTTAATACGGTATGCGTATCCAACTAATATATAGGATATTTATGGGCCTAACTAAGTGTACTTAATATGTCAGGTTGATTAAGTTACTGAGATTCAATTAACATAATTTAGAAATAACTATCATGCACCCGCTGATCTGCCGGCTAAGGTATGAGCCACTTTAAGGCAAAACCTACCTTCCAGTCATACGCATGCCTAGGAACATGATACACCTCCAGTGGAAACAACTCTGACTTGGATACATTTGCCCCTCTCTTTCTAACTGGATCACGAAAACATGCCTATATAATTTTGTCCCTCTTAAACCCAACTTTTATATAGTAAAACTGGGGTTTACAGGGGTATACATTATTTGGTATTTCTGCTCAAAAACATAGATTGTGGGTACTCGTTAAAACCGCCTCGGTTTTTGAGCAGAAATATGAAAAATATCTGATTTTTTTTTATCTGAAAAGTGCCATTTTTGGTGGTAAATTTTTTAGTATATTTGAATAGGCATGTTTTCGTAATGAGGAAAGCTTGACGCTTATCTTTTACTCTTTAATGAAAGAATTTCTTTCCTTCTTTAAGAGTAGTACCCCCTCCACCCCCCCCCCCTCCCCTCACACACACACACACACACACACACACACACACACACACACACACACACACACACACACACACACACACCTCCCCCTCCCGCTCACGCCCCCACAATAATGATAGAAAGGCAACTTCCTGTCCGTAAAAGTTGATTCCATTTGCCAAATTTCAGTTTATCGTTTCGCCTTAAAAATACAGGGTCAAAATCTAGTCTGAGCCAAAGCGAAATGCGCGTGCGCCGAAGAGACTCGTCTGAGCATGCGCAGGTCGCACGTGCATGAAAGATTTTCTCATGAAGTGGCTCCAATATTCCTTAAGTGGAGTTTTAATGGCTTTTTAATGACATTTCTGGTATTCTCATCAAAACTTTGTATTTTAGCATGGAACGTGCGTGGAATGATAATATCAAGAAGATAGCAAAAATGCCGAGGAAAAAAATGTTTGTGTTTGGTGCTTTACGCCCTTTTTGTAACAATATCTCAGTCAAGCTACATTATAAACAAACCAGTCATTCGAACTTAAGTTTCATAAGATAGTTCCAAGTAATTCCCCTCTTCTGTGCTTTATCTCTTCCAAGAAATCACTCCAAGTAAACATAATAAGAAATGTCCCAGATAAAACCATAATTTGTTGCAAGTATGCTATTCTAATTTTTCTAACAGAATTATTTAGTTCGGGTCTTTGCGACCGGATACACTTATAATTTTCTCCACCATTATTCACAACTTTTGTGACTTCCTGTTTGCTTTCCTGCATACCAATCCCCTTCTGAAAAGGGGTCTACTCTTAAAGGAAAGAATTTGCTCCCTTAGGGAGCAAATTCTTTCTTTAAGAGTAGACCCCTTTCAGAAGGGACCTGATGTGCTGGAACATTTGCATTGCATTTACAGTTCTTTATTATATATATATTTTTTTTTTCAATCGCTAATTTGGTCCGCAATAAAGAAAACAGGAAGTCATAAAAGTGTGTTTTCCCCTTTCAGACGGGGACAATATCTGTTTTAACAGGGTTTTCGCCTTTGAAAGAGTATAAGATTCCCCTTTAAGGCATTTCCAACCTACCCAAAGGAGTTTACAGGAGAATTATCTTGCTATATCTATTTTTCCTCAGTCGGGTCAACGACTGATTTTCACAAGAGTTCAGAAAAGGGGAACAAGGAAAAACCCCATGCTGTACTGAAGTATGTATGTACCCGTAGTATGTCTGTATGTTATCAAAGTCACAATGGCAGGATGTGATTGATGGATATTATTTTAATATATTCAAATGAAGGCAAATGCGAACTGGAATTTCTTTTATAGTGAAATTACGAACTAATGTAAAGATTTGTATCTTCGCCCCGACAGGAGCGGAGCCAGAAATTCGGAATAGAGCGAAATGATGGTCGTCTTTTAGCTAACACTTCCTAGCTACCGATTATTGTGATTTGCACTATTAACCTGTTTATGCCTAGCGTCCCATTAAAGGGACATTGGCAAACAGTGTAGACCCAGATCAGACGCTTAACGCGGCGTCTGATCAGGGTCTACACGGTTTGCAATAACATTAAAAAGTTTCAATAATAAAAGCAACTATCACGATTTCTGTATAACACCCCTTTGACTCTACAATGGACCATTCCAAAGTTTATGATGGGAGAGTTTATTGAAAATATTCAAGCGTGAAGGGGGTTGAAGATTATCATGCAGAAAATAACTTTAAATTCTACATTTTAACATTGCTTGGTTTAAAAATATTTATTCAGAGATGGCATTACATAATATACATTGTAAATAACTAAAGAAAGGACCAGAACGGAAGCTTGCAAGCTTATATAGTTTCTCTCACTGCTTGTACTAATCCAGCAGAAAGAAAAAGCCGCACATTATGTCATCAAATCTATGTTACGTGTACCCACATATTCTCCATAATATATAGTGAAAATAGAAGTTTGCAGGGGTTACATTGTTAGGGAGATATTTTTTAGCACTTTATAGTTTTTAACCAGTCCTTCAATTTGTTGGCTGCTTCTAGCAATCTTTTTACTGCATAAAGCTGTAACTTACATCCCCGCATTTTACTGTATAATCTGGGAAATAAGGGAGACTGATTACCAAGCACATGGAAGCAGATTTATGCAGTAAATAGAAGTAGGAAACATATTAAAATGTCTGATTTTCCTTCATGTTAACACCTATGCGAAAATGATTATATGTTATTTTCTCTAGAAAGGACTATAAGAATCCATCACGAGTGTCTATGCAGGATAGGGAAATCTCACCCGAGGTTTATGAATTTCATCAAGAGACGAGACTTGCCGAGTCCCTGCATTAAAATTCCTACCCCGACGGTGAGATTTCCCTATCCTGCATGGAATGACTCATGATGGATTCTTTTTCTCCCACCTTTAAGGGGATTGTTCCTAGGACCAGCGTGGTCATGTGAGATAGAAGTTTCTCACAGGGGCCAAAAACGCCTATCTCATATAGGCAAAGATGAGAGAAACTCTTTTCAACAATAATGTATCATTAGAGGTACACACAAGATAAAGTTTCTAGGAGAAATAAGAAGAAAACAAACAAACAAAACCATTTATCTCTGTACTCCTCTCAACGTCCGACTATTCTAAACCCAGTCTGAATCCGCCACCGTCCCTACGATGACTTTCAAAAATGATTTGGATTCCTTGAGTTTTAAAATAGTTAATCGTCAGTAGTCATTAAGCTGCAATATCTGGTGAAAATTCGTATTTATGTGATTATACGAACCGCAACGTCGGAAAACGTACCTTCTAAAAATGTGCGCCCATCGAAGACTCAAATCAGCCTGCGCAACCGCGTAGTCTGAGTAGGGTCTTCATTGTCCGCATGAAGAGACTTCGCATCCTTGGCTATCCAAAACGCGCCCAGTGAAGATTCTGATCAGCCTGCGCGAATGCGCAGGCTGATCTGAATCTTCGCTGGGCGCACGTCTCCGTAAGTACGTTTCCGGAAGTTGCGGCTCAATTACCGTTCATACCCCATCGTGTCCGCATTTTACACCTGTCAAATTGTAAAATGCGCCCTGCTGGTCAGGAGTATGCAGATCTTTTCAGAGATCTCCCTTTAAACTTTATATTATGCAAGTTTTCGGGTTTGAAGTACTGGATCATGACTGGGCTACGTTTGCTTATTACACTAATGTACCCCCTGACCGCAGATAGTTTGGAGATAAAAACAGACTGGTACCCGCCTAACATATTTTAACACTCATTTTAATGCTGCGAAATAATCAGCAGACGAGATTTCGAAATGCTTTTTTTTTCTTTTTTTTTTTTTTTTTTTTTTTTATTTTACCCATAAAACTGATTTGAAACTCCAGACAAATTATCGCCTAAGGAGAATTGACAACGCCTGTTTACTTGGAAAAATATATATATATAAAAAAAAAATCACCAGTTTGTCGTCTGTTGAATTTGCCTAGACTCGGAGAATGGTAAAAGTGCCAAAGTCTGTTCCCATAAAACAGGCAATAACATTCCATGCAAACTGTCTTCCTGTCAGGACACAGTTTGCATGAAATGTCAAAGCCTATATCTGAGAATAATAAAGGAAATATTTCAAAATGGCGTCTGCTAAATTGGGCTAGAGAGTTCTAAAGGTTAATCGTCGCGTGTTTTGTGCTCTCAACTTCTTTGAAGGGCTAGTATATATTGCTTTGTTCATGTCCGTCCATCCGTCTGTCCGTAAAACTCTTGGTTTATTTTACATTTTATGCGAGTTCTTTAAAATTCATATATATATGGGCAAAACATGAAAACATAACTGAACCATTTATTTTCTTGTTCGGTACATAAGAACCTGTAATAGTTTTGTCAGGATTACGAGAATAAAAAGAAAACAAACAAAAAAAAAAAAAAAAAAAAAAAAAAAAAAACGCTACATAAGATTAAGGTATGGGATGGCCTGTATAACTTTCATAATCTTTTGAGAGAGTTATGCTCTTTTTCATGTATGACAAGTTTTGAAACACCAAGAAAACTGACCAGTACACTTTGACCATTTTAGCAGGTACACATCATTTGCTACAAATTTGCATGTCCGCCAAGCAATTACACATTTGCGCAGGCTGATCGGAGCCACTGATTCGCGTTCTTTGGGTAGCCAAACATCTGAGTTTTCTTTAGAGTGACGGCAGGGGGTCTCTTTAGAATCTGTGAATGAGTAGGCTGATCAAAGTCTTCGCTTAGCGCGCGAGCAATCTTGTAGGAAACGCTGGCCCCCGGCTCATTACATATGTCAACGGTTTGGTACGGTATGGTCATGCTTCACTTCTTTCTGAAAGAGTTATTCCCCTTTATTGTGCATCGAAATTCACACGTACAGTAACTACAAAACCATTAACGCTTTCGCTTCCAAATTTCAGACGACATTTGTCGTCTGCTTTCTTTATTTTAACAAACTATCGTTTGGAAAGACGTTTATATGTAAATTTGAAAGACTGAATGTCAAACAGCATAGATCCAGATGAGACGGCTCATTGAGCCGTCTCATCTGGATCTATGCTGTTTGCAAAAGCCTATTATTATCGCCTGTGGCAGTGAAAGAGTTAATGTTAATTAAAACCGTGCATAAACAGACCTGTATTTTTTTCGAAAAGCGTTAAGGTGTCTGAATAAATATGGTGCTACATATGTAAACAATTCCAAATGGCAACCTTCTTTGGAGTCCACAAATCTGAAATTGTCATATAACAAATATTTAAATGTTAAACTGCCACAATGTAAAATAGCAGACAATAATAGTAATTTTAGGTCGATTGTGTACAATCGATATAAAGTATATATACACCAAAAATTTCCTTTAGGTTGTTGTCCACGCCATTGTCACTGACCAATGAAATAAAACGCCGCGTTAGACGCAATCCAGGTAACCGTAAAGCATAGCCGCGCTAATTTTGTCGCTGTGACGTAAGTGCTGTGTAAAGAACCTAAATTAGGCTTAGTGCTGGGACATTTGCCCGAGACACTGGCAAACAGTACAGACATAGATCAGACGCCGCAGAACGTGGCGTCTGATCAGGGTCTGCACTGTTTGCTTAAATTAAGGAAGTCCCCGTTCAAGACCATTTTCCCAGCCAACACTAAGAGACAATCGACCCACCAGTGATGTCAGTGCTTTGATTCTATATGATCTATACATTTTAGTTTTAATAAGCTCTTTTATCATTACGTCAGATTTACCTTTGTAGAGTTTGTGACTTTTTTTTTCAAAAATTAAACTGCATTCTTGTTAGCCCAGTTTCGTAAAACCGTAAAGAAACTTGAGTTTTGATATTTGCTGCACTGTGTACTGTTTTATTGTTCTGTTTATTGTGAAGATGAAATGATTATTTTTAACAAATAACATTACTATTTGACAGATTTAACTGAATTTTCTTTTCTTTTTTTTTCTTTTTTTTTTTTTTTTTTTGTTTTGATTTTGGCATTTTACCATTTCGAACCAGTTGATCTAGCTTCGTAAAGCCGATGCTTTCATCCCTTCGCATTACGAAAACACGCCTATTCAAATATATTTAAAATTTACAACCAAAAAAAGGAAATTTTTCAGATAAAAAATTCTGATATTTTTCATATTTTTGCTCAAAACATAGATTGTGAGTACTCGTTAGAACCGCCTCGGCGTGGCGGTTCTAACGAGTCACCATAATCTATGTTTTTAAGCAAAATAAGAAAAATAATGTATACCCATGTAAACCCCAATTTTACTACATAAAAGTGGGGTTTAAGGGGGTCAAAATTATATAGGCATGTTTTCGTGATGGATTGACAAGCATATAGTTGGGGACATTCAGGTTCCCAAAACAGTCACCGTTTCTATTGTTTTCTTTCATTCTTTTTTCTTTTTTTTTTTCAGTTTTTCTCTTCTTTTTTTTTTTTTTTTTTTTTTTTTTTTTTTTTTTTTTCATTTTCTAATTAAAAATGTATACGCCTAAGGCTGTATTTTTCTGGGCCCATCTGTTCAAAGCTAACGATGTCGTTATTTAACGATTCGTTAAAATATACATCGAGTGATACGCAAATATTCTGAATTTTTTTGCTGAAAAAATGTGAGTAGCTTTTGCAGTGCAAAAGCTACTCACATTTTTTCAGCAAAAAATATCAGAATATTGTTTATTGAATCCGCTAAAACAGTTAACGAAATTACCCTTAACGAGCACGTTAAGCTAACGACGCTTTGAACAACTGGGCCCAGATTTTCTTGATAAACTGAGTTTCTCATGCGATGAAAAGATGATATTATTAGATAAACTTAAAAGGTGTATTTTACTGTTTTTAAAGAGAAAAAATAACCTCACAGCCAGAGGCCAAGTTAGCCGAGAAAAAAAAAGTTAATTCTATGAAAATAAAATGATAATGAACGTAAGAAAAATGACCCTTATCGTGCGCGTGTGCGCACGCGCAAGCACACACACACATACACACACACAATGGCTCAGTTGGTAGAGCGTCCGCTTTGTGACCGGAAGGTTGGGGGTTCGATCCCCGGCCAGACGAAAAAAGGTATAAGCTGCTCTTTCGCTTTGGGCTGAGTATAGTCGACTCTCGTTATCTCGAATTCCAAGGGACTCTCTGAAATACTTCGAGATATCCGTACTTCGACATATCAGATTTGCAGAATTGAGGAAAAACTAATTCGATTAACGACATTTAACTAATATATGTGTAAGTGGACTCGTGAAGTTAGAGATACATTGAAAATATTGTGGAAAAGAGATTGCTCCTTAGGAGCAATTTCTCCTCTTTTCCACTATATTTTTTACATGTTGTTAGAGTTTCATGTTTGTGCAGGGACCAGATTTTTACTTCGAGATAAGCGGTTATTCGAGATATGCGAGGTCGAGATAGCGAGAGTCAACTGTATAAAGAAAGTAGAGCTAGGACTCAGAACTGGTCAGCTCAGTGTCAGTATAATGTGACTGAATGGAATATTATGTCAAGTGTCTGGGGCATGAAATTTCAGTGAGGCAGCACTCTAAAAGTGAAAACTGAGTTCCTTGCCACACCCAGACGACTGAAAGATTGTTGAAAGCGACGTAAAGCCCGATATGGATCAGAGAATACTGATTTCACTGCAACGTTCGCTATCAACCTATTTATGGCGAATGAACTCTTCCACCCACCTCTTTGGACCGGTATATCTATAAGTCTGGTTTATTGTGGAAGAATTGACAAAAAAACAAACAAAAAAAAAAAAACGACTTTGGTACTTAACGAAAGCACAGAAGACCCTGAACAGACGTCAGACCACTGTAGCGTTCGATCTGGTTCTACACTGGGTATTGGACGCTTTCATTTTCATTAACTATTTCGGCATCAAATTTCAGACTACATTTGTCGTCTGATTTTTTTTTTTTTTTTTTAAACTATCGATTGGGAAGAAATTTATACGCCAAGCTGAAAGACTGAATGTCGGCACTCAGCGTAGTTCCTGATGAGATGGCTCATTATGATCTACGCTGTTTGCAAAAGTTTATTATTATCGCGTATATCAGTGAAAGAGTTATTATGTTTAATAAAGGGTCTCTGAATACCGACGAAAATTAAACTTTAATAGACTGCGCACAATCGTAGGCTGGACTAGATCTTCACATATTGCATATGTCTAATATAAAGGGACATTTTTCCATGACACGCGACTAAATATCGTGGGGGTCATATATACTAGTATCAAGCGTATAAAATTATGAACCTTTTCTTTCGAAAAAGGGGTTTCGGGGTATGCGCGGAAAGCGAAGGCCCAGGTCAGATTGCGCATCTGCGCAATCTGATCTAAGCATTCGATTTCCGCTTAAAATGCATCGCTGCACAGCTCTTGGATGTCCGAATCACTGAAACATCAACTTTGGATGTACAAATTGCGCTGGGCGTTTGTTGTTGGTAAAATTACTCAAGGTCCTTTTTCGAAAGGCGCCGTTCAATTATTTTATACCTATAATCATTTCAAGGTTTTTGGACTTTAAACACTCAATTATCAAACAAATTTAGAGCGCAGAGTAGTCAGTTAAGTAAATATTTATCCCCAATATAGATAAAATTGATAAAGGTCGTCACTCAGATGAAAGTTCTGAACTTAATAACCGCAAGTAAACCACAGTATCAAGTGCCAGTATGCTTTTCTCACATCTAGACGAGAAAAAAATGTAAATCAAAAACTTTTCGTTTTACTTTCGCCCAGAAACGTATTCCTGATAGAATCTTCGATCACATACGAATTGCGCATGCGCAGAACAGATTTCGCACACGGCGTAGTTCTGAGAATGCGCAGATAACTACACTGAGTGATATGAACATAATATATGTAGAAGATATGTGTGCGGAGTCTTGGCTGTCCATGTGCAATGGATTCATGTCCGACGACAGGTCTCGTCGGGAAACGACTTATGTTGAAATATTTGCCCTACATATGACATGTTCGGACTTGACTCCTTACCAGACTTGTACTAAAATTTGACCATTTGACAAACTGTTGATGTGTCTAAAATTGCTAGACGTGTGACAAGCAGTGTATATCCTGATCAGACGCCGCGTTCTGTGGCGTCTGATTAGGATCTACACTGTTTGCTCAGATCAGTTTGTCCGAACACTGTGGATAAAGGCGACAGATTCTTAACTGTCTACCGGCTGTCTTCAGTTCCAAATCATGGGTTCTAATGCCACACGAAGCCTTTCATGTTACCATTTATTCTGTTTTCTTGACAATACATGGAAATATGCGACTCGACAAGCAAATCTAGAAACGGCATATGGGAATGAGTGGAAACTGACACATAAATTATTACGACAAAACAGAATCTAAAAGTAGAATATTGAAAATTCAGACAACCCCCACAATTCACCACTTTACACATAGAATACTTTTTGTCCCAATCTATTTCTACGTCATGGGCGTAGACAACATTTGGTTTGGTTGGGACACGGAAGTGAATGAATTGTTGATCCACAGTGCACCATTGACCTTCTGCGCGTGGTTTACAAGTAAAAGCCGGGTCTAGATATAACACTGAATAGAATAGAATTGAACAATATGAATTTAATAGGTGCTACCTATATCCGTGCATCCAAATTATCATCACATGCTTCATAGGTGGGTTGGCTAACTGAATTTGATTTCAGATCACGCTTGACTTCTAATCCACTGCATGAATTGCGATATAACGTCCAAAACAATATTTCAGTAGTTCAGAGACATTGCCTCCAACGTCGTGGGACTTTTACCCGACCCGATCACATGAATTCGGGTCCTGCTTAGTTACTAGCAGCTCTGCCATGGAGGCTTTAGGCAGCCCATCTATTTCGCGGGCCCCGATGGGCGGGGGCCATGCTTTCCGAATACCGAAAACAAGTGTAAGCCGATGACAGGTACAACGACAATATACTATCGTTCGCTTACCTGTGTCGAAGTTTTTTAAGATTATCACGTAAAAAGAGCATAAAGTCTATGTTTTATCTAAAATTCTACATCAAATTCGAAGTGAAGACAAATTTCAAAATGGCGACGATCGCAAATTTTGTAGGCTGACGTCATAAGTCTCGTGATTCAACCCCTTGCAATTGGACTAAATTCGCGTTATTGGCTGTTTTGTTGCTATTATTGGCACGGTCGCCGTGTCAATAGTCTCTACCAAATCACGGAACGCTTATTGTTTTTCAGGATAAGCACCGAACCACCCAAGCGTTTGTTGGACCATCACATTTTTGGTCACACACACCACTGGTCACATCGGTAGTCTATAGTAGTACATCGGTAGTCTATAGCAGTGCGTCTGCACGCCGAACCGCTCCGCGGTTCGGGGAACTCGCAGTTCCGGTTAGACGCACTTATAATGATATTTATAGGACTACCTGCATATGCAGAAGGTGTTCTTCATTCGAGTGCACGTGTTCGGCACACTACACTTATAGAAATATTCTAAAATGTTATCATTGCAGTACTTGATCAAAGGTTATGGGATATATATTAGTTTTGACAATGTCACTTTTAAAGTGGGACTGGATACAGTGGTACTGCTAAGCGCAATTTAGCATTTCAGGACAGCGTGACAAAAATTTGATATTCTTATAAATAACTACTTATTTTAGTTTTGATGAGGTATAGTTAAAAGCGATGTGAAATTAGCTGTAATTATTTTTTTAATGTGAGCTAGGACAAGTGGCATATAAGATCTGATATGCCACTTGGCTAGGGTCATCTCATTTAAACGAGATCTCATTTGGACCTCTCCAATTTACCCTTTGCATATTGGAATTTAGCCGATATAACTACGATTTGCATGTGAAGAACACAAGAGTATTAAAATCAGCTTTAACAGTTATTGTGTGCGAAGCGTAGACCAAGCTTTTTGCGAAAGTTTATACTTGTATGAAATATTAGTTTTTTTTCTTATTAACCTTTTTGTACTGACAAAGTATGATAGCGCTAGATCACATTTTTCATGTCCACGTCAGTGGTTGACATGCGTTTTAATAAGTGAACACTGGCAGTATGTGCGCGACTCGACAGAATAATTGTAACAATTCACCCAATCAAAGTTTTCAGACTCTCCATTACGAAAACACGCCTATTCAAATATATCGAAAAATTCATCACCAAAAACTGAAAGCTTTCAGATAAAAATTCCGATATCTTTTATATTTCTGCTCAAGACATAGATGGTGGGTATTCGTTAGAACCGCCTCGCCGAGGCGGTTCTAACGATTACCCACCTCTATTTTTGAGCAGAAATAAGGAAAAAAATTATCTATACCCCTGTAAACCCCAGTTTTACTATATGGGACAAAATTATATAGGTATGTTTTCGTGATGAAATAAATATTTCTATTACACATATGAATAACCCAATTACATGTATGTCTGGCGTCCCATAAAAGGGACATTAGCAAACAGCGTAGACCCAGATCAGACGCCGCATAATGTGGCGTCTGATCAGGGTCTACACTGTTTGCATCAAATACAGACATCTCTACAAAACATGTTAATAACAAAAACTAACCACACACCCTTATATAGGTAATGGGCCTGTCCAAAGAGTTGCGGTAGAAGAGTCCACTTGGCATAAATGGGTTAATAATGATACTGCTCTTAAACTGTTAATAGCTTTTGCAGTCTGATCCGGAAGCCGGATCATTTGAGTCTCGATTTTTCCTGAGCCATATCAGACCCTCTTAACGCTCAGCGTTCAGAAGATTACGTTTTGAATATTTTTTCTTATTTCCTTAGAAATACACTTTGACACCTAAAGAGACAATCTGCATGAAATGGCAAATTTATTTTTAGGGAAATTCATCAACTTGTCGATTGCTGCATTAGCCTAGAGAGTGGTAAAGATAAAACGAGGCTTGGTAACATTGACGTCATGACGTCGTAATGTTACTTCGTCCTAAACAGCACCATGCGGTTATCATTTTTTCAACAAAATAATATAGTGCTCATCAAAATGTTAGAGGACGACATTCATTTTTCATTTAAAGAGAAAATAAGACATTTCCTCATAAATAAGCACTCGGTCAACAATAAGAATTAACCCATTTACGCCTGGCGTCCCATAAAAGGGACATTCGCAAATAGTGTAGACCCAGATCAGACGCCGCAGAACGCGGCGTCTGATCATGGTCTACACTGTTTGCATTTAAACAGGAATTTATATAAAACATGGTGATAATAAAAAAAATCAGTCACCCTTTAATAAGAAATGGACTGGTCCAAAGAGTTAAGGTAGATGAGTCCACTCGGCATAAATGAAGTAATGACTGAATTGTTGAGTTATATGTACAACAAACAGTTTGTAGATTCTCACTTTGCTCTCAGTTGTAATGAAAAAAAATACGCATGCTAACATTTTTTTTTTTTTTTTTTTTTTGCAGTTACCGCATATTTCCTAAGTAAGGACACCATTACTCCTTACCACTTCTCCCCTAAATTTTTAACAAGTCAATTTTACTACCCGTTGTTGTGTCTAAAAAATGCTGAATGGCTGGCAAACAGTGTGGACCTTGATCAAACGCCGCATTCTGATTTGGGTCTATACTGTTTGCTCAGGTACGTCCGTCTGTCCGAAAACTTTGAGTAAGTACGGTAACGTGCTTTGTACACCTGTAGCAACGTTCAGTTAGTTTGTGCATGAATTAATAAGTTGACATCTGTTGAGAAAAGACATCTCCTCTTACGCCGGTGATACAAAAAAAAAAGCCACGGCCCTTGCCTGTCACCATGCGACCAGCGAAGATCCAGACCAGCGGGTTCATCCGCACCAACCTACCTAGATCTACGCCCATCGCGATATCCTTTCTCCAAGGCCCGAAACTCGTGTCAGCAAACTGTGTGGATAGACAGGCTCCTGGTCGCAAGAGTCCAGTGAACGGTACCTTTTGAAACGTCAATTCCGTTTAGCAAAACTAATTCACGAAACCCGATTCTAACCACAATAATATACGCTAGATATATCATACGGCTGGTTTAAGCACTCAACGGACCTTTTAATATGGCAGCAACCACAATAAATGGGCCTAATAAATTGTTTTAAATTGCGGTTCACGCGCCCTGCCGAGCGTGCAGTTTTGACATTATCACCCGTCACTTCTATAATAAATTATATTACCTCCCAAAAAGTAGTAAATTTGAAATAAATGAGAAATAAACAAACTTTTATAACTTTAAAAGAAATGAAGTGAACGTATAAAAGCAATGAGAATCAATGAAACTTGAATATTTATACACTGGGTAATTTTGGAAGAGATAAAAGATTATAGTAATAATAAAGAATTTGCATTATTAAGCTTAGCTTTCTAGGACGAATATTCTCAACTCATTGTTTAACCTTTACCACTCTAAGCAAATCCAGCAGGTGAAAATTCATGATATTTTCCTGTTTTTGTTGGGGGTTTTTTTGTTTGTTTTTTTTTTTGTTTTTTGTTTTTTTGTGTTTTTTTTTTTGTGTGTGTTTTTTTGTTTGTTTGTTTGTTGTGTTTTTTGTTGTTGTTTTTTTTTTTGTTTCTTGTTTTTTTGTTTTTTTGTTGTTGTTTTTTTTTTTTTGTTGTTTTTTTTTTTTTTTTTTTTCAGAAAACAGGATATGACATCTCATGCAAATTATCTCCATTGGAGACAATTTGCATGAAATGTCAAATCCCGTTTCCTTGGAAAAATATGAAACATATTTCAAAATGTCGTCTGCTGAAAAATGTACCATAGTGCTAAGCAATAAAATGTACATTATCAATATTGAGCAAGTCATCTAAATATTTAGAGGTTAAATTGAATGCCTCAAAGAACAATTTAAACCCATTTAGATTGAAAAACAAATGACATTGTATCTTAAAAGATTATCCACATGACCTTTTCCCAAGAGATTAGTGTACAATAATCAAAGGGACTGAATACACATGGTATTTTTCTGCTATTTTACAAGGGAGACAACTTTTGAGACTCCTTGTTTGCTTTCCTGCATGTTACACGGCTTTTCTGAAAAGGGTTTACTCTAAATTGATAGACTTTGCTCCCAAGATAGCAAATTCTTTCCCAGTAGAGAAAAACCATTTCCCGTAGGAATGCAAACATAATTTTGACATAGTTGCCTCCCCTGAAAGTGTATAATATTTCCCTTAAACTGTTAAAAAATCCAGGACATGTCACTTCAGTTAATATGTCATTGATTATTTGATTGTTTGTTTAAAAGAAATATGTTTTATTAATGAGGTCAATTACGCCGCGTTGTGCTAAATGGGCTTGAACACACTCAGCAGAATTTTTGCCATTTCGCCAAAAGAAACAAATTTTGTGATTTGCTGTTTGGTTTACAAGCCCCTTCTGAAAGGAGTCTACTCTATAAGGAAAGAATTTGCTCCCTCGGGGAGCAAATTCTTTCCTTGTAGAGTAGACCCTTTTCAGTCGGGGAAAAAACAAGTTTGATACAATGCATCAATTCCCCTTAACGTTTATGTGGACAGCGAAGGAACAGATCAGCCTGTGCAGTCTAGGAGGTTTCATTGCGTGCTTGCGTGCGTGCGTACGTATGTGTGTGTGTGTGCGCGCGCGTGTGTGTGTCATATTAAAGCGGTTTCAGCGAATGCCTCTAGTACGAAACAAAAGCTTACTGGATTACCCTGGCTGATATAAGAACAAAACAAAATAATAAAATCATTATGATATTCAGAACGAATTTCATTACCTTGCCTTATTTCACTAAATAACCTCTAGTAAAGTGTACAGAAAATCAATCAAAACAGCCTCAATCAACAAATGCATTCTAGTACGAGGAAGCTACTTCTTAACAATGCGAATTTTTTGGCCACTTTTCAATGCTTTATTTACAGTGCATTTTGCATAATTCTGCAACTGACATATTTTCAGGGCAAGAAGCTGTCAAAATTTAAAAGAAAACATGCCCATATAATTTTGACCCTTTTAAACCCCACTTTTATATAGTAAAACTGGGGTTTACAGGGTATATATTATTTTTCTTATTTCTGCTCAAAAACACAGATTGTGGGTACTCGTTGGAACCGCCTCGGCGAGGCGGTTCTAACGAGTACCCACAATCTATGTTTTTCAGCAGAAATAAGAAAAATAATTTATACCCCTGTAAACCCCAGTTTTACCACATAAAAGTGGGGTTTAAGGGGGTCAAAATTATATAGGCATGTTTTCGTGATGTCAGTTCAGTTCATCTCCTTTAGGCCATCGAAATTCGCAGATGTAGCAAAATAATTTCGTTTACAGATTTTTTAAAAGATTTTAGTAAAATGAATTCTTACCTCTGTTGTACTGTGAGGGTTTCACTCAGAAGAAAATGAATAAATACAGAAATAATGCGGTATTGATTTTAGATTATATAATATGTATGTATATATAATCGATTTTTTGTGCTTATAGTAAAGTCAGCTGTTCAGGTTTTAAAGTATAGAAACTGGTAATACTAACAAAAGGTCATCATTATAGCAGCAGCAACTTGAAACCAACATTTTTAGTTCAATGTATTTCAAAGGAATAGAAAATGTTTCCTCTTTCATTACGTTAACACGTTTAGGTAAGTACTACCACGTTTTCCCATAATATATAGTGAAAATAAAGAAGGGGAAGATTTGCAGAGCTATGCAATTTTTAAACCAGCTTTTCTAATTGTTTGTTACCGTGTTTACCCTAAGCATTCGGACACCTCAACTCCTTACCACATAAATTATTTCTAAAATTTGAACAAGTACAATTTATTGCCCGATGTTGTGTTAAAAAGTTTCTGAAGGAGTATCAAATAGCGTAGACCCTGATTAGATGCCGCTTTCTGCGGCGTCTCATCTGGATCTACATTGTTTTCTCAGGCCTGTCTGTCCGAATACATACGGTAAATACGGTACTTCTAGCAGTCTTTCTAGACTCATCAACAGGTCATAACATGAATTTGTTTAAAATTTTATGACAAGTATAAGATGTCCCAGCATTTAGGATTAACACGGTATTTGTTAGCTGCAAGCAAAGTGAAGGTGCATATATTGTTTGCTTTTTATAACCCATTTATGCTCAATATCCCATAAAAGGGATAATGGCAAACAGTGTAGACCCAGCTCAGACGCCACTTCATGCGGCGTCTGATCAGGATCTGAACTGTGGTAATAAAAAACTATACAGACACCCTTTTATTAGAAAAGGACTTGTCCAAATAGGTAAGGTAGAAGAGTCCACTCGGCATAAATGGGTTAAAAAACAAACCAAAGATCTAAAAGTAGTATAGGCGTCACTTTGGACGCCCTATACTACTTCTAAAGCCAGTAGTAGTATTAAGAGAAATAGAAACAAAATCCCAAGTTATCTTTAAAGGTGGTTTAAAAAATGGATTATCAATAATATGAGATTCATTAGACTAAAGATGAATGATGGTAAAGTATTATAATAACTGACACAGTATGCCCAGTGACATAAATATTGGAATGATAGTAAATACAGACCGATCTGTTTCTATGGCAATTTCGCCAGCCAGTATCAATTTATTTACCGTTTGAAATAAAATTTCATTTATTATTATTATCATTATTATTAGCATCATTTATTTATTTATTTTTATTTTTTTTTTATCTTTTATTTTATTTATTTATTTATTTATTTTTATTTATTTTTATTTTCTTTTGCTTGCCGTGTCAGCCAAGATGTGAATTCTGATCATTAACCATGATATCACTCAATTCGTTTATGTATTTTATTTTTTATTTATTTATCTATTTATTTTATTTTATTTTTTTTCTAAATTTAGACGTCGTATTTACGCTCAGCATGTTGGGAAAAAATCAGCAGACGAAATTTTATTATTTTTTTTTATTTCCCAGCAAGTAAGCTTTGGCATTTCATGCAAATTGTTGAAGACAATTTGCGTGAAATGACAAGGCCTATCATGTTTCTAACAAAAATACAAAAACTATAATCCAGTATGTCGTCTGCAGAATTTGCCCAGGTAGTCGTAAAGAAAAAGAGGTGTCCGCAATATTTTTATTGGAATGATAAAAAAAAAAAAAAAAAAAAAATACACATACACAGACAAACACGCTAATTATTTGCATAAAAATAATAATAGTAAATTATTCAATAACTTGGAAAGGTATTGAATAATAAAATGAAATATAAATAAATAAATATTCACATCATAATACGGGCATTAAAATAATTAAAACACTGAATTAAAATTTTTATATAACTTACGTTGTTTTAATGTATTGTACCATTCTTCCTCGCTGTCAATTCGTCTGTCTTCAAAATCTACATCCGCTGCATGAAATAACAACCTCGGGATCTCACCCCGACCCCTCAAGTCAAAATATATAAGTTTATATTTCTCCAAATTCCCATTCAAACTTCGGTTATTCATTGTTAATTTTCTCGCTCTGATCCACCATAGAACTTAGAATGTTTTTTATTCAAACGAAACTACACTAATGATTTTCTTGAAGAAGTGCGCATCCTTATATAGCCATGTTGAAAATCCGTCCGATTTTGTCTTGGGTTCAATTAATCGAGTACGGTTTGCCTACCGAGTTTCAAGTTGAAAGGTCATCAAGTTGAGTTCGTTTGCCCCTCACAACATTAACCATTATCACTCTCTGGGCTAATTCAGAAGACGACACATTGATAACATGTTCTTATTTTTTCCCCAAAACTAGGATCTAACATTTCATTCAAATTGTCTGCAGACAATTTGCATGAAATGTCAAATCCTGTTTTATGAGAAAAATATGAAAAAAATGCAATATGTCGTCTTCTGTAAAGTTTACCCAGAGTGCTAGGAGTTAAAGAATCAACTGGTATCCCGCTTATACTGATTCGTTGCTGGCTTTCTGTGCAAATCGTTAGCAAGCGAAGATGCAGGCAACCTGAATCCATTAAGAACAGAATTGCAGGACCACAGTCACCAGACGACAGGCATGCGCAAATCGGGAATACCGTGACCAGTCTGCGCATGTGCAACATATAATCACAGTCATTACTGTTCGTACGATCAAGCCAAGATTGATCTACCGACAGAACAGTGAAGACAGACAGATGCGCAGGCTGGCCCAAATAATCTTTTCGCACACGTCACAGTGTTGGTTGTGGTGTGGCCCGGCTAAGATATTCCATCTAAACATACCCGGAGCTAAGTTATAACAAGAAGTAATTCGTTTTCTTGCTTCGCTGACTGTTTATTATGGAAAGATACATTGTACTTAACCTTTACTAGTATATGGGCAAATTCAGCAGACGACAAACTGATGACATTTTTTCTTATTTTTTCCAGAAAATAGGCTACGACATTTCATGCAAATTGTCTCCCGCGAAGACAATTTGGATGAAAAGTCAAAGTTTATTTTCTGGGAAAGAATAAGAAAAATATTTCAAATTTTCGTCTGCTGAAATTTTACCCAGCATGTATAGCGTTCAGTAAGTGTCATCGTGTCAGTTAAGTGCAAAACTATGTTCCAGATTTTTTTTTCACCTTAACCGTATTTATGTCATTTCGGGGAGGCAGCTGACCGCGGTCAGGTGAATTCTACGCATTGTGCACCATACAAACTTTGATTCATTAACCTGAAGCAGTCTCTGGGCAAATTCAGTAGACAATAAATTGACGATATTGTTTATTTATTTTCCTAGAATAAAAGAAGGTTTTACGCAAACTAAAATGTCAAACACCATTTTTTTTTTCTGAAGAAATAAAATAAGGAAAACATTTTAAAATGTCGTCTGCTGATTTTTTTTACCGGCGTGCTAAGGTCCCATTAACCTTTAGCATGCGGGATAAAAAAATCAACAGAATACATTTTATAACGTGTTTTCTTATTTTTCGCAGAAAAATAGGTTTTTACATAGGCAAATCGCCTCCTAAGTAGACAATTGCATGAAATGTCAATGCATATTTTGAGAGAAGTAAGAAAAATATCATCGGTTTGTCGTCTGCTGAACTGGCCTACAGAGTGGATAAAGGTTAATTCGAAAAAGGGACTTTAGTGAACGTCCAAACTGCAATTACCCAACATATTCGACAGATATGCTGTAAACCTAAATTAGATGCCATAAACTGACGGCGCGACGTCTGATATGGGTCTGTTCTGTTTGCCATTCGTGCAGTAGTTTGTAGATACCACAACTTGAGGTCAAGTATGGTGTCCGAATTAACAGTACAGATAAGCATTCTGGCACATTCACAAACTGGTAATAATTTTTTATCAATGTTTGGCAAGACGAGGGTCATCTAATAAAAAAGATAGAATTGGTTTGCTGCCATATGACCGCTTCACTGTGGCTGGGATTTGCCACTTTAATAGACAAAATTAAATATCTCGTGCATACACAAACTGGTAATATTTTTTATCAGTGAGATGCATACGAGGCTCATCCAATAAATAGCGTCAGTTTGATGTTATATGACTACTACATTGTGACTGGGATTTGCCACGCAGAGGTATAGTTTTAACTGACAAAACATAAATATCTCGTACATATATAAACTAGTGACAACGTTTTATCAAGTCTTGGCAAGCAGCGCGATGTCTTAGAGCGCCAGCCAATAAACAGAGAGAATTCATTTGCTGTGAAAATGACCATTAGATTGTGACTGGGATTTGCCACGCAGAGCAGTGACCTTGAGATACTGCGCAGAGGTTATGTTTTAATAGACAAAATTAAATACTTTGTACATAAACAAACTGATATCAACTCTTGGCAAGCAACGAGATATTTACGAGGGTCATCCAATAGATAGAGAGAATTGTTTGCTGTCATATGACCACTACATTGTAACTGGGATTTAATTTACCATGCAGAGATTATGTTTGGTTCCCAGTCAATTCGCATTTAATAAGTCAACTCGTACTCTAATAGGCCAGTTCGTTCTTAATTTGGTCAGTTCGTACTCATCGTTCTAGTCATTTCGTCCTAATTTGGTCAATTCGTACCCATTGTTTGGTCAACTCGTACTAATTTTGGTAAACTCGTACTCAGTCTGTTCAACCCGTACTCAAGGTTCTGGTCCATTCGTCCTCGCTTTGGGACCTCTCTTTGAGAAAGGATATACTGAACACAAAAAGAAACGCAAATAAAGAGCTCATTTACTGGCTTTCAGTAGCAGACTATGCGGAGATCTGCCTAGAATGTCCGCGAGTGCGTGTGGCAGTAGTAATAGATAGATAGATAAGATAGATAGATAGATAGATAGATAGATAGATAGATAGATAGATAGATAGATAGGTAGGTAGGTAGGTAGGTAGGTAGGTAGGTAGGCAGGCAGGCAGGCAGGCTGGCAGGCAGGCAGGCAGGTAGGTAGGTTGGTAGGTAGGTAGGTGCACACACAGGCAAATAGACAAGCAGATAGATAGATAGATAGATAGATAGATAGATAGATAGATAGATAGATAGATAGGCAGGCAGGCAGGCAGGCAGGCAGGCAGACAGACAGACAGGTAGATAGATCGATCGATCGATCGATCGATCGATCGATCGATAGATAGATAGATAGATAGATAGATAGATAGATAGATAGATAGATAGATAGATAGATAGATAGATAGATAGATAGCGTTTTCTATGTTGCATGCTCTGTGCATTTTACAATAACACATCGCATGCCAGACGATGCTGCTATAGGCGAAATTCCTCACGACACTCTAAACTGCAATACACCTATTGCAGGATTTTTTTTATTTGTCTAAATTGTACAAAAACAGTTGTCTCGGATAACAAAAAGGTATCTGTTTGACAGCAAACACTCCTTTGAAATAAGGCTCATTTTGCACACTTGTATATAAAAAAAAAAAGATTCATTACTAAAAAATACTCGAGAAAAGGTCTACATTAAAATAGAAAGAAAAATATTTGTTAGAAATAAATAAAGAAGAAAAAATATTAGCCTTTGTTTTAGAAATGAAATGAAATTAAAAAATAAAGAAAATTAAAAAATTAAAAAAATATTAAAAAATATTATAGTATACATTATTTTTCTCATTTCTGCTTAAAAACATAGATTGTGGGTACTCGTTAGAACCGCCTCGCCGAGGCGGTTCTAACGAGTACCCACAATCTATGTTTTGAGCAGAAATATGAAAAAAAATATTAGAATTTTTATCTGAAAACTTTCAGTTTTTGGTGGTGAAATTTTCAGTATATTTGAATAGGCGTGTTTTCATAATGATGATGGAGAAGTGATCTTTTTAACTATTCCTTAATCACGTGGTATTTTTCCCGATACCTGGAAGCTAGCTAATGTATCCCCGCTTTATAAGAAAGATGACCCTTCAGTAGTTTCTAATTACAGACCAATATATCTCTTTTAAGTACGGTAGAGAAGACCATGGAAAAAATGTACATAAGCTTATTTTCAATTACTTTAAGGACAATAATATTATAACGTGTTTACAGTCTGGATTTGTACCAGGCGATTCGACTGTTAACCAGTTGGTAGATATTTATAATACTTTTTGCAAAGGTTTAGATGACGGCCTAGAAGTAAGGGTAATTTTTTGTAACATTAGTAAAGCTTTCGATCGAGTTCGGCATAAGGGACTTTTATTCAGATTGAAAAGAGCAGGTATTAATGGGTTATGACTGGCTGACTGACTATCTTTCTAACAGAAAACAAAGAGTCGTTATACCCGGAGGATCCTCAAGCTGGGAATATATAAAAGCCGGTGTACACCAGGGTTCTATTCTAGGTCCACTTTTAGTTTTATTATATATTAATGATGTTGTTCAAGACATACACATATGCGTTAGACTATTCGTAGATGACACTAGTTTATATATAACTGCTGACAATCCCAACAACGCAGCAATGTTACTAAATTCAGATTTGGAAACTATCCATAAATGGATTGAAACTTGGTTGGTAAAATTCAATCCGTCAAAATCTGGATCTCTTTTAGTATCTCGAAAAAACCAACAGAAATAGACACCCTCCATTAATTATGAATAATGAGTACATAAATGAAGTTACGCACCATAAGCATTTGGGAATATTTTCCTATCAAACGACGGTACCTGGCACGAACATATAAATTATATAACCTCTAAAGCTTGGGAAAGAATATATATTATTCGAAAATTGAAGTTTTTACTTGATAGGAAATCACTGAGCAGAGCCTATATTTCATTTATTCGACCCGTTTTAGAATATGTTTTTCAGCAGAAATAAGAAAAATAATGTATACCCCTGTAAGCCCCAGTTTTACTATAAGTGGGGTTTTAGGGGGTCAAAATTATATAGGTATGTTTTCGTGATGATTTCAAAGAGTCCTAACACCAGATGCGAACGGCGAAGAATACCCTTCTGATCAGGACTTTTTTGCTCGTATCCAATGATTCTGTACATGTGCAACGAAAATCCTGATAAGCTTGTGTGAATGCGCAGGCTGATCTGGGCCTTCGTTACCGCCATATGATATAAGGACTCTTTTTTGCGTTGAATGTTATGGCCGCAGGGACTAGCAAGGATACAGCAAACTTCTCTGATCAATGTGTTTGGATGAGCATAGACTGATCAAGGTCTGAAAACATAAACAAACTGATCTGTTTCTGGCACACCTTCAAGATGTTATATTCAAGCGTGCGCAGCAAAAAAAAAAAAAAAAAAAAAAAAAAAAAAAAAAAAACTCGGATTTTTCCTTGCCCACATATCGCCTATCCAAGCGGCTGATTAGACAGCGCGCATTTATACATCACGAAAACATACCTATATAATTTTGACCCCCCTTAACCCACTTGTATATAGTAAAACTGAGGTTTACAGAGGTATACATTTTTTCTTATTTCTGCTCAAAAACAGAGATCGTGGGTACTTGTTAGAACCGCCTCGGTGAGGCGGTTCTAACGAGTACCCACAATCTATATTTAGATCAGAAATATGAAAAAAAAATATCAGATTTTTTATCTGAAAATTTTCGTTTTTGGTGGTAAAATTTTCAGTATATCTGAAAAGGCATGTTTTTGTAATGCATACAACCAGTGTGGAGATTAGCAAGCAGATCCACACGCCTGATCAGGGGTTTGTTGGGCGGATATATAAAAGAATATATATTTTTTGGACCAGGAGCCAGGAGCCTAATTACTTCTCCATAGTCTTCCATTATAGCATTTGGATAAATTCTGACCCTCTCAATATTCATTAACTTCAAAATATGTTTTCAGATTAATGGTGTGTCTTAGACTGACAAAATACATCACAAAAAGAAGGGATTTGTCAGCACGTTTTGGTACTTTTCTGCCCTTGAACCTTTGTACCCTTATTTTGACAATAATAATAATAATAATAATAATTATTATTATTATTATTATTATTATTATCATTATTATTATTATTATTATTACAAATAGACCAAGTAACAATTTGCAAGAGGATCCGGTTATATAGTATTACGTATTACCAAAATAACATTTCTTCAACTCAATGTACTCAGATGAATTAACGATTTAACAAATTATGCGGAAGAAGATCTTCGCATTAATCCGTTGTGTTCGTTTAAATACATCATTTACATTTCTATGTACATAATAAGTATGTTACAAGTCAAGTCAAGTCAAATTTATTCACTCAAACCATTTAAACAATGGCAACATGAGGAACAGAGTAGTTCAATCATATGATACGAGGCAGAGAATACCAGCTAACTGATCAAAGTATACCATGTCTACCCAAAGTATTCGGACACCTTAACTCCCGACCGTGTACTACAATCCAAACAAGTCCATCCCACTACCCGCCGATGCGTGTTGGAAAACCCAAACAAGTCAATCCCACTACCCGCCGATGCGTGTTGGAAAACCCAAACAAGTCCATCCCACTACCCGCCGATGCGTGTTGGAAAACCCAAACAAGTCCATCCCACTACCCGCCGATGCGTGCTGGAAAACCCAAACAAGTCCATCCCACTACCCGCCGATGCGTGTTGGAAAACCCAAACAAGTCCATCCCACTACCCGCCGATGCGTGTTGGAAAACCCAAACAAGTCCATCCCACTACCCGCCGATGCGTGCTGGAAAACCCAAACAAGTCCATCCCACTACCCGCCGATGCGTGCTGGAAAACCCGCCAGACGAAATCAACGATAACAAATCTAATTGGTAATTAATGAAAATAACTGGGCCCAGTTGTTCAAAGCGTCGTTAGCTTAACGAGCTCGTTAAGGGTCATTTCGTTAACTGTTTTAGCAGATTGAATATACAATATTCTGAGATTTTTTGCTGAAAAAATGTGAGTAGCTTTTGCATTGCAAAAGCTACTCATATTTTTTCAGCAAAAAATTTCAGCATATTTGCGTATCACTCGATTAAAATTTTAACGAATCGTTAACTAACGACATCGTTAGCTTTGAACAACTGGGCCCTGCTTGCTTAATCTCAGTTAATTTAATGTGTATGCATTTTCTTTTTTTTTTTTTTTTTTTTTTTTTTTTTTCCTGTTATATGTTGAAATTTTCTTTCTATCTATCTTTCTTTCTTGGACTAAAATCTATAAGAAATGAAATCTATTCGGATTTCTCATTTAATGTTTCTTTTCTGTTATATTTGCAAGTTTTTTTTCTTTCTTCCCTTCCTTGTTCTCTTTCGAAATTAATCGAATTTAGCTTGAGAACGAATTGACCAAATGAAAACGACTTACCCAAGATGAGTACGAATTAACCAAATGAGGACGAATTGACCAAAGAAAATATTGATGAGAACGAGTTGACCGAAAAATAAGTATGAGTTGACCACTGAAAATGAGAGCGAGTTGATTTAAGTACGAATTGACTTCATACCTTATGTTTTAATAGACAAAATTATTGGCCAACAAGACTTATATGAAAATTCTCGCTATTTATTGGATAACCCACGCATTACACATGTATGTATGGCGTGCCCAGGCTTTTTTCCGGGCGAAAGCGATTTGATGGCAGATTTATAAGAAATTGTGCATTTTCTGTTTTGTTTTGTATTATTATTTATTTCAACAAACAAACAGTTCTTGGATTTCGATTCAATATTGCAGCCTAGAAATGAGCGGCAACGTCAGAAAACGTACCTTCGGACATGTGCGCCCAGCGATGATTTAGATCAGCCTGCGCATCCGCACAGTCTGATCAGAATCTTCACTGGGCGCATTTTGTATAGCCAAAGATGCGCTCTCTCTCTCTCTCTCTCTCTCTCTCTCTCTCTCTCTCTGTATGTGAGCGAAATCTTTCCTTATAGAGAAGACTCCTTTTCAAAAGGGGACAAAAATAGTTATCTCCCTGAAAATGTACCTTCAAACTTCCCATGACCTTTTAAGTCGTTCTAACGACAAGATGCAACGTAAGTACACATTTTTCGATTCCTCCAATGTTTATTCATAAAATAAACTCAAATAATGTAAACTCGATCCTTTTGAATCATCTCAATTTCACACCGTAAACGAGCTTTCTGACCCTAGAAAAGGGACCATAACATAATGAAGAGCGGGAATCAAGACTGATTCAGGCCTGCAAAATTCAAACGTATACACAGTGTACTGCAAACTTCAACCTTCCTTCAGGCGAACAGCGAAGGCTCAGATCACAGGCTGATCTGGGCTTTCGCTGTTCGCATATGCGATAAAGCCTTTTTTTGCGGATGGCTCAGATATAGAAATCGAAAGTTTTGTACTGCTATGACATGTAGTACGTCTTCATTTCACAAAAACTGATCAAATTAACCCTATCATATAGCAAGAACTGTATATGCTAACAGTGACGATTCAGACCAACCTGTGCATTGGCTCGGTAGTGGAGATCCCGACCAACCTGTGCATCCTCGCCTTCACTACCTTTTACCTTTTCCTTCTTAAGGCGAAGTGAACCCCTTTCAAGAGAAACAACACTCTCAAAATTGTGCTTGCTCCTTTCTAAAAAGGGGTCTACTCTAAAAGGAAACATTACAAAAACAAGCCTCACATACTGAAAATTTTACCACCAAAAAAATGAAAATTTTCAGATAAAAACTCTGATATTTTTCATATTTCTGCTCAAAACATAAATTGTGGGTACTTGTTAGAATCGACTCGGCGAGGCGATTCTAACAAGTACCAACAATCTATGTTTTTGAGCAGAAATAAGAAAAATAATGTATACCCCCTCCCTGTAAACCCGTAAACCCCAGTTTTACTTTATAAAAGTTGGGTTTAAGGGGGTCAAAATTATATAGGCATATTTTCGTGATGTAGGTGTTTTTTGTTTTTTTTTACATGTTTTAATATAGGGATCAAACATGGTTTTTCATGCATTAACATTCGCCAGGTCCCGAGGGAGGTGTTGAAAACCGAGGCCTCTGGCTACATTTTGCGTTATTTCTTGCACTAATTTGTGTCGCCTTTTCACCGATGTTTCGCGAAAGCAATTTCCGCGGACTATGCTAGTTCCAGCGCCGGGGAATAAATATCTCGTAACGGCAGCAAATCTGTGGCCCCGGTATGATCATATTGAAAGATGCGTAGCCGTGCATTAACAGCGCGTGAATTACCTTAGTAATACATGGCTTTTCGCCGGTTAATGCACGGCTGTTAATAACGTGCAACACTGCTTTTGATGCAATAATTGTCATTGTTTGTTCCTCATCTCCTCTTCTTTCGAAGCATCGCGGAAGTAGTGGTCTTTGTGCTACATGTACGTTAGGCAGTGCATTCTATTACCTGACAGCTGAATCTAGAACGGATACCCATTCTAGACGCATCATATACTTAAAGCCATTAGAAACGCAACTGGTATATTTGTTGTTCTTTTCTCGTTTATTGCAGTGTTTCAAGAATTTTAGTTTTGCTTGAATCAACTTGTCTCGTATAAGACAAAATTAAACGAAACTTGCCCTCGGATGCTCACTCATGCATAAACATTTGAAGAAAATTGCAAAATCGTCGATTTTTTTTTTTTTTTTTTTTTTTTTTTTAGATTTTTAGAACGAAAAAACTCCATAAAATTTTCAAGCGATGATATCCATAATGTCCCCAACAATAAAAATACGCTATAAAAGTTAAAATTCCCTTATGGGGCTACGACTTGAGGTCGCATCTAAAATTTCACATTTTATGAAATTTTGAAAATCGTCATGAATGTCATATAAAACGCAAACATCTCGTTGTTGGGGAACTTAAATCAATCACTTCTGTCAATTTGTCGGTCAAAAATACCACATTAAGGGTAACCCGGTTTTTATGCATACTCTAAGTCGGTCATTTAATAGCTCAAAAATCAATTAAAGCAGCTTCCCGTCATATATCCACAGACTTTGGACCAATATTCAGAATAAAAAAACTTTCAACACAAAATAACCAGCCATAACGTCGTTGCGAAATTTTGAATAACATTACGAAAACAAGCCTTTTCAAATATACTGAAATTTTTCGAGGGTTTCTTTTTGTCGAGTGTCAAGTATCGAGTTGTAAAAGTTGAGTATCAAGTTAAAACTGTCGAGTATCGAGTTGAATTGGTCGAGTATCAAGTTAAAATTGTCGAGTATTGAGTTAAAATTGTCGAGTATCGAGTTAAAATTGTCGAGTATCAAGTTGAATTGGTCGAGTATCGAGTTAAAATTGTCGAGTATCGAGTTGAATTGGTCGAGTATCAAGTTAAAATTGTCGAGTATCGAGTTAAGTTGGTCGAGTATCGAGTTAAAATTGTCGAGTATCGAGTTGAATTGGTCGAGTATCGAGTTAAAATTGTCGAGTATCGAGTTAAAATTGTCGAGTATCAAGTTGAATTGGTCGTGTATCGAGTTAAAATTGTCGAGTATCAAGTTGAATTAGTCGAGTATCAAGTTAAAGTGAAGTTTTCAAAAGTAAAACAGATTTGGAATCAGCGGATGTAACACCCTGCCCTATTTTTGGCTGTTTTTATTTTTTGTTTTTTTTTGTTTGTTTTTTTTTAGAATGGGTAAGATACCTTTTTTGGTGTTAGTATTTAATGAACACCAGCACAAATTTCTGGGAGAGCAACAAGGAAAATTGTACTTTATAACCTGTGCAAAATACTGATGACCAAGACCAGCCTGCACGTTAAATATTTGTGAAGGCACTCTGTTTCTAGGTCCTGCAAACTCTGTCAAGTAAACTGCGTAAGTCCTGATCGGAATAAGTGGATGTGACACCTACCGGTATTTTTTTTTTTTTTTTTTTTTTTTTTAGAATCGGTAAGTTACCTTTTTTTTTTATTTTTGGTTGAAGTACCACCTGTAGAATTTTACGGGATAGCAACAAGGCAAACTGTACCTTATAACCTGTGTGAAAAACAGACCTTGATCAGTCTGCACTTAAAAAACAGAATTCTGATTTGTTTTTGGGCTCTTTGGAATCAGTTTTAAAAATTACATAATTTCTCAATTGACTGCAAGGATTGCGTCAGCCCGGATGTGTTGTTCACTGTTTTTGTCAGTGCCATAAGCAGCTAGAAAGGTACTTTTGTTGGTGAAGAATTGGTGTCCTCTCAGTGAGGCTGTTACATAAAAAAAAAAAAAAAAAAAAAAAAAAAGTAATAATAAAAAAAAATAAAAAAAAAAAGGTGCAGCAAAGACAGGAGCTGCAAAAAGTATACCAATATGAAAGGGTGAATATGATTTATAGCCTTTCAACAGTATTTCAATCATACATTAACAAATGAACAAAACGATGAAAAGATGAATATGGCTCACAATAGGGTGAATATTATTTGTGGTTAAAGCCTTTCAACAGTATTTCAGTCATATGTGGACAATTGAAGGATGAACATGTTATACAAAGAAACTAACATTATTCAGTGATCAAAGTCACCAATGATTTTGATACTAAAGTGAATATTTTGGGACGCAAAAAAATCTCCCTCTTTTAGACCAGGATCTCCCTCCTAAAAACTGCAGATCTCCCACTTTGTGTCCCAGAAAATATCACATGTATGATGGTTGGTTGGTCATCGGATGCCCGGTGACCAGTGACCATTAGCCAGTGGTAGGTGGACTTATAGTCCCTTGGGTACAAGTACCCAGGGAGTTGCCACCAATATGGGTCTTACCCCGGGCAGCAAGGCTATAAGGGGCAGTGTTCCCATGTTTCTTTCATTTCGTCTGATGAAACATGCCACCAATATGGGTCTTACCCCGGGCAGCAAGGCTATAAGGGGCAGTGTTCCCATATTTCTTTCCTTTCATCTGATGAAACATGCCACCAATATGGGTCTTACCCCGGGCAGCAGGGCCATAAGGGGCAGTGTTCCCATATTTCTTTCCTTTCGTCTGATGAAACAGACACATCTAGAGACTGCTTCTGTTGGACATGACTCTCTATCTGGAAGAGTAAGTTCTTCTCTTTTGCAAGTTCCATGCAGATGGAATTAGACCATCTGCTACACGTGGAGCAAGTAGATTCTCTGGAACAATGAGAACAATTGATACATTTTATGATTATCCAAATGCTATTTTATATGACCACAATTACCGCGATGAATAGTCATGGAAGTCGCGAAAACTCATTACGACGAATGAGTGAAGAATAATTTCAAGAAATCGAACGGTTAGATTCAAACAAATTTAGCAGGAACAGTGAAAGGTATGATAAAGGATCATAAGAAAGAACAAAGAATTAAATTTCAACCAGAGGAAAAGCAAGAAAATACAAGTTTTTTCACCCAGATAAAAAATCCCTGTTTACTTTCTTTGTTCTACAGAAAAGAAACTGACATGTGAATAAAAGATCGGGAGTGACGTCACACAGGTGACTGCCTGAGGGACTTTTGGATTTAAGACTGTATGGGATAACGTTCCTGTCATTTTCTCTGAGGAAGGTATGGGCAGAATAGAATATAGCACATTATCTATAGGTTAATGTATTGTGCAGTTAAAAATGTCGAGTATCAAGTTAAAATTGTCGAGTATCAAGTTAAAATAGTCGAGTATCGAGTTAAAATTGTCGAGTATCGAGTTAAAATAGTCGAGTATCGAGTTAAGCCAGATGTTTGACGAATTGCTCTCTGACACATATGCACAACTCCACTGAGGGCAATTTATTACTCTGGAAGGGAGCAATTATGCAATGTTTAGGTTGGAATTTGTCAGCTAGTATTTGAAAATTTTCAGAAAACATGCTCAAGTTTGGCTCATAAAACTATGCTCAGTTTTTGACCAGCCTGTGCATATCTCACTCCAGGATCTAGCTGTTACATATATATCTTCTGATAGCATGCACAATACATATCACTCAAACTAGGTACAGTGAAACCTGTCATATTGGTCACCTCTATTAAGCAAGCAACCTGTATTAAGCAAGCACACTTTCAGTTCCATAAAAAAAGCAATTACATTAAACTGCACCTGTATTAAGTAAGCATCTGTCTTAAATAAAGCAAGCACTTGCTTGTTCCTAAGTGCTTGCTTAATACAGGTTGGACTGTACATCATCTCTGAGCAACCCCGCACACCCCCCCACCCCCCCACCCCACCACCACCACCACCACCACATACCTTTCATATACCAGGACAAAACTGGTGCTCATAACTTCATATTATCCCAGGCCTGTTTTTCACACTAGGTCAAGGTATGTACCATGTTTGATCAGCCGAAACATTGAGCACTAGGACCAATGATTTGGATCTGCCTGTGCATCATTTATAGGAAGCTATAATATCACTACCACTTTGAGCTGTTCATATAAAAGAGCATGTTCTCTGTATTTTCACACCACACTGACTTTATTATGGGAGTACCTTCTCACAGGAGATGAACAGTCCAGAAAAGGAAGTATAATATTCAGGAGGGGTGAAGGTAGGCTTTGTCGCTTTAGCCCCACCACATGGGGCTCTGTTTCAAATAATACAGGAAACATAATAGGGATTATCTATTATCTGATGATAATATGAGCTAGTTTTTCATGCAGCTAGACTGAAATATATGCTATGACATTGCATTAGAATCGCCTAACCAAGGCAGTTCTAATGCCATGACACAATCTGTAATTCAATAGAACTATGGCATTCTGGCAGAGTATCAGTGAAATATTTTGATGGGGTGGGGGGGGGGGGGTGGGGGGCTGGGTGGGTGGGGGAGGGAGGGGCTATCGCTTTGCTTGCCATTGCAGAATGGTGGCTTTTACAGAACTTTGTATAGACTTATATTGGCTTATATGGAAAATTAGCCCCACCAATGGCTGCCATGTTCTTATGCTAGTCAAGCTTGTTTTAGTTCTTTTTGTTAAGGTCCAATTACTGACTATTTTAGATTCTGGCCATATGTTGCATAGGAACAGACTTTTGAAGTTCCTTACACAGGCTTATATGGAAAATTTGCCCCGCCCATGGCGACCATGCAAGAAACATTTCTGCCAAATTATTTCAAAATCAGGCAGGGGTTTCTGACACAAAGATTTTCTAAGATTTTGCCATGTGGTTGCCACGGCAACTAAAGTTCTGCTTGGATTCCATATCTTTGAAGTATTTTCAATCATTACCTCCTAAGAAACATTCCTTTGAAGTGTGGTAAAAATTGGCCCAGTGGTTTAGGAGATGTCGAATGTTGACAGACAGACGGATGACAGATAACATAAGATGGATGCCGGATCATCTGCCTGTCAGAATAGCTCACATGAGCACTCTGTGCTCAAGTGAGCTACAAAGTGACCCAGGTCATACTATTTTTATTATCGGTATATGACCCCTCTTTGCAAAGTTAAATGACGATGCGAAGAAGAAAATAAAGCCTACCCCATCCAAAAAAAAAATATATAATAATAATAATAATAATGATAAAAAATAAATAAATAAAAAATAGTAATACTAGTAACCTGAAGTAAATGTTCATATTTCATGAATTTCAGCTTGACACTTATTAAAATAGTGAACAAAGTTAGCTTAAAACACACACACACACACACACACACACACACACACACACACACACACAAAGATAGAAAGCAGCTTGGATGGTGTTTGAGAAGAGATAGCCCTGATGGCATCAACCCTTCATAATTCTATGTCGCACCACTATGGCTGTAGAATTGATAAAAGACCGATTCGCTCTTTTAACTTTGTTATTTGGGCATGAAGACACTGCTTCAAATAAAGTATGCAGTATGATTAAACTGTCTAAGAAGCACCAGTACTCAGAAATTTTGAATGAAAATGCAAATAATCCAGCAAGTGTATGGAAATTATTTAAGGAAATAGGGGCAAGTAAACGGAAAGGGAGTGCAGACATATTTTCTCTTAAAACCAGTGACAATGTCACTGAAAATCCAAAAGATATTGCTAATGAATTCAATAAATTTTTTGTGACAGTAGCATCAAAAATCAAGGAACCTGTTGAGACTTCCAATTTTGATAAGCTGCAGAAGTTTTGTAATGAAAACATTCCTGCAGACACCTATTTTTCAATACCAGATATCTCCTGTGAAAAAGTAGAAAAATATCTAAAAATTATCGACCTCACAAAATTTACTGGTTTGGATAACATTGGGCCAAGATTATTAAAGCTAGCGGCACCATTTATTTCAGATAGCTTAACATACATTTGTAACCAAAGCATAATTAACTCTACATTCCCAAACAAATGGAAAGAAGGCAAAGTAAGACCTTTGCACAAAAATGGCCCTAGGGATGATACAAACAATTATAGGCCTATTTCAGTCCTTCCTGTCTTATCCAAGTTATTGAAGAAGCATGTTCATGACACTTTAATGTCATTTTTGATCTCACATAATGCACTTCATTCAACACAATCTGGTTTCAGACCCAATCATTCCTGTGAAACTGCCCTTCTTCAGATGATCAATAACTTCCATGAAGCTATAAATAATGGCCAAATTATTGGTATGGTCATGGTGGATTTTAGGAAGGCTTTTGATTTAGTGGATCATACACTCTTGCTTAAAAAACTCAGGCATTATAAAATCTCAGATGAAACACTTCTCTGGTTTTCCTCTTATTTGTTAAACTGAAAACAAAAAGTTGTCATTAATAATATTGAATCAACAACTGAAAATATTGTTTGTGGTGTACCTCAAGGCACAATTTTGGGATCTTTGTTATTTTTAATGTTCATAAATGATTTACCACTTTACACAGATAATGTTTTCACGGATCTTTATGCGGATGACACCACAATATATCAGATCAGCAACTCGCAGCATTTCATTGAACAAGATCTACAGATGGCCTTACAAAAACTTTCTGTTTGGTGTAAACTTAATGGAATGCTTTTAAATACTGAAAAAAACCAAAGTAATGTTAATCACCACTTCACAGAAACGCCTTCATTTACATAATAGTATTTTGAATTTAACATTTGATAATGATAGTTTAAAAAAATATTGATAATGACAAAGTCCTTGGAATCTATATAGATAATAATCTAACATGGTCAATCCATATACAGTTCATTGCTAAGAAAATTTATTCAAACTTGTGGCTTTTATCAAGATTGAAAGATTATTTACATGTATCCCTTGAACACAGATTACAATTTTATAAGACATATATTCAACCCCACATTGATTACTGTTCCACAGTATGGGGAGGAACAGCCCATTCTAACCTTGACAGAATCCACAGGTTACAAAAGCGTGCCGTAAAGATCATTTTAGATTATGAGTATTCTGACATTGTATGCAGTATGAATGACCTTAAAATTCTGAACATTTATGAAAGAATATTTCTAAGAAAAGCAAAGTTTATGTATAAAATTTCAAAATCTATCACACCATCTTATATCAATGCAATGTTCACTTTCAGACCTATAAATGAGACTCTTCTGTCTCTTAGATCAGTAAATACATCAAATTTTCACACTCCAAGGCCACAGAAAGAAATTTTCAAGCAAAGTTTAATCTACTCTGGGCTAGTCATATGGAATAATCTACCAAACTGGTTAAAAAATTCTGGCTCTGTAGATTCTTTCCATAAACAGTGCATAAAATGGATGAAATGTTCATCATCGAGTCAGCCTTGAAAATAAGCACTATATATTTTCCATGTAAAATATATTTGTAAAAATACCTAAGTTTTTTTGTTTTTTTGTTTTTTTCCCCATCACAATCACATTTGTTTGTCATATGTTTACAGTGTGAGAGATGGTGTATGTATAAATTGGTACATGTATATCTTTTTTTCTCTCAATTACATTTGTTTGTCTTATGTTTGTAGTATGTGAGATCATGTATGAAAGACTGGTACATGTTTTTTTGTTGTTTTTTTTTCAGTAGTTTAAGGTTTAAATGCATGTACTTGTGAATTTCTGTATATGTACATATCTGTAGTTGTGAGGGCCTCATGGAAGATTAGTTGTTGCTAAATGTGTCACCCTCTTGAAATAAAGTCTATTATTATTATTATTATTATTAAACAAGAGTAATCCTGCAACAAGTTTCGGGGCGAATTTTCCAGGTAAACAAGATCTTGTAAGAGTAATCCTGCAACAAGAACTCGAAATCTGGACGATGCATTTGAGAAATTCTGTTGGTTAGACATACATTGGTATGTTTTCTACTATTTTTGTACCTTTGTACATTTTGTTAAGGTTTCCAAAATACCTCGTCTTACAAGACTGTTTTTATTTTGAAGACTTATCTATATGCTGTGAAAAAAATAGTTAAAACCAAAAAAGAAAAAGAAAAAATTTTGTCCTATGACTGAGACAAATGGTGTAAACAGACAGATTCTGATGCCTGATTAGGTGGGGGCAAGGAGCTTATGACAGCTTATGTGATGAGGTCTTGTTAGTGGGCAATATTTGACAAATCTCATCGAGAGGGTTATTATAATGGGAGTCATTATTTTATACAGAAGGAGTTATTCTATGGTCCTGGTGGTTATTCTATGGGATATCATCAAGGGGGTCATTAGTTTTGTAAGGGCAGTCAGTATTTTTTAGAAAAGGGGTCCTTTTTTCTATAGAATAATGACCTTGGGGTTGTTATTCTGTGGGGGGTTACTTTACTTTGTTACACCAGCACACAACAAAACCAACAAATGTCCTGTGCGCCTGGTCTAATCAGAGTCTTCACACCAACTCTCTGGATAGCTTAGGATCCAAAGCCTCTTTATGCCTAGGCTGATCTTTGTCTTCTCAAGCCGTACAGGCCATTTTTGTCATGAGCTTGCTCAAAAAATAAAATTCACCTGCTCTTCCTATTTTTTTTTTCTGTGGAATATTTACCGTGTTCTCACCACATTCCAACAATGATCAGCTGATCAGTGAATCTTTCATATAAAATAGCCATAACTGATAAGCCCCAAGGTGATCAGTGTAAAAACCTATTAATAAGCCTCCTGCTGCAGCAGACAAATATTTGCCATGTAACAGGCAATAAATTAGAAATAATGGAATCCCACTGTAGGTTTGACTGCAAGCATAAATATTTGGTTTGAGAGGCTTAGACCACTTTCATCTGCCCTAGATCAGCAAAATTAGCTGGTTGAAAAATTGATGACATATTTTAGGACAATACAAACACAAAATAGGTTCAGGTGACTGAATTATAGATATTGCTGATTAAATATTCAAATAAGACTGCTCACACAGCTGCATTGTCATGCTGCTGAAATATGTTAAACCATGTAAATTCATGCTCATTAGGTACCTAAACTTGATGTATTACATCTGTGACTCAAGGCTCCACAATCTAAACTTAACTCGATACTCGACAATTTTAACTCGATACTCGACCAATTCAACTCGATACTCGACAATTTTAACTCGATACTCGACCAATTCAACTCGATACTCGACAATTTTAACTTGATACACGACCAATTCAACTTGATACTCGACAATTTTAACTCGATACTCGACAATTTTAACTCGATACTCGACCAATTCAACTCGATACTCGACAATTTTAACTCGATACTCGACCAACTTAACTCGATACTCAACAATTTCAACTCGATACTCGACAATTTTAACTTGATATTCGACAATTTTAACTTGATACTCGACCAATTCAACTCGATACTCGACCAATTTAACTTGATACTCGACAATTTTAACTTGATACGTGCAACTTTACAAATCGTGACACTCAAATTTTTCCATCAAACAATGAAAATTTTCAGATAAAAGTTCTGATATTTTTCATATTTCTGTTCAAAATATAGATTGTGGATACTCGTTAGAACCGCCTCGGTGAGGCTGTTCTTACGAGTACCCACAATCTATGTTTTTTAGCAGAAATAAGAAGAATAATGTATACCCCTGTAAACCCCAGTTTTACTATATAAAAATGGGGTTTAAGGGTCAACATTATATAGGCATGTTTTCGTGATGAAAGGGACATTTGCGCATTTTTTTGAGTTGTGTCCCTGTATCAAAATTGCAACTCGACCAATCCGAACTGCAGTTCATTTGATATTACGACTGTGTGAATCGTTGTCTTGAAATCAGCACATTTGATTGCTATTATTTTCTGTGTTAAACACGTGTTAACTTTGAGTAAGGTCAAATATAGACAGTTGCGTTTTACTAGCCTTAAGTATATTTGGTTCAAACAGTGCATTTGTATAATTTTTTGCAATGTCTGTACACATTAGTCATTTTGACTATCTAAATTGACATTCTAATAACTATAATATCTTATCTGGAATCAGACTTTCGTGAAGTTTCCATTAAATTTTTTTTAAAATTTCTTTAAACGAGGAATATCACGTTATATCGGATGTATGTTTTCTTGTGCTTAACGCTCTGCATGTTCGATACAAATATTTCAGCCGACGACATTTGAAATAGTATTTTTCCTTTTTTTTTTTTTTTTTTTTTTTTCAGAAAAACAGGATCTGGCATTGCTTGGAGACAGTTTGTATGCAATGTCAAACACTATTTCTGGTAATAAACAGGAAAAATATCATAAGAAAATCGTAGGCTTAATTTGCCCAGAGAGAAATAAAGGTTCAGTAGCAAAAACTTCTTATTACTTCGGTTTACTTGTCGTTGTTCGTGATTTGATGAAAAGTTTAGTTGTTTTATAGTACAAATACATTCTACTGAAAAATGTGTGATATGTTTGAAGTTGTTTAAGATATCAATGCTTTTGATACGAAAGATTATTCAGGATCTGTTTTATGGAAATTAGATTGAAAGTAACTAGAGCGTTAGTTAACTATTAACATGCTGATAATGACAACTGAGAAATATGATATATCCTCTCTCTCTCTCTCCTCTCTCTCTCTCTCTCTCTCTCTCTCTCTCTCTCACGAAAACATACCTATATATATTATTTTGACCCCCCTTTAACCCCATTTTCATATCGTAAAACTGGGGTTTACAGGGGTATACATTATTTTTCTCATTTCTGCTCAAAAAGATAGATTGTGGGTACTCGTTAGAACCGCCTTGGCGAGGCGGTTCTAACGAGTACCCACAATCTATGTTTTGAGCAGAATATGAAAAATATCAGAATTTCTGAAAACTTTCATGTTTTGGTGGTGAAATTTTCAATATATTTGAATAGGCGTGTTTTCGTAATCTCTCTCTCTCTCTCTCTCTCTCTCTCTCTCTCTCTCTCTCTCTCTCTCTCTCTCTCTCATATACACAAACACACACACGCACACACACACACAAGAAAGGTCCGTCTAATACATTTCAAGCTTCAGCATGCTGTATGTAAATCATCAGATAAAAATTAAAGATATTTGTTTATTGTTTTACAGTATAATAGACTTGACATTTCCTTTAAATTGTCTCCCTCAATTTGAATGAAATGTCAAAGCTAATTTTCTGCGAAAAATAAGAAAATATGCTTAAACTGTTTGGTTTTATTTAAAAACAGCCTATAAAAATTTTAGCTTTCAGTTTCGAAACCTTTCTAATGTGCTTCCGCAAAGCTAGGCTCCATCCTTTTTCAGTGGTTGGTTTAAGAAAGTAAAATATTTCATAATTATTTATGATGTGTTAAACACAACTATAAAAAATGCTTCATTTATTCAGAATTCAAGCAACCCCTTAAAAAGTGGAATTGTGGGGGCGCGGGGTTGGGGGAGGGGGTGGCCGGGGCGGGGCAGGGCAGGGCATGGCAGCGAGTGTGTGTGTGTGTGTGTGTGTGTGTGTGTGTGTGTGTGTGTGTGTGTGTGTGTGTGTGTGTGTGTGTGTTGTGGGGTCGGGGTAGTGTAAGAAATTATGAAGAAGTTCACATGGTGATTTGCAAGCAAAGTCATCACTTATTTTAGCCAGCTCAACATGATATGGGTGAATGTGTCATATGTAAATAGAGATGACCGAAACCAGCATGTACACCCTGTCTGATCAAGTCCGTATCTATTCGCCGATATATTCTGTAGTATCAAGTGATTCCGCAAATGGATAACAAAAGCCCTGTCATTACGAAAACATGCCTATTCAAATATATTGAAAATTTTACAACCAAAACGATGAAAATCTTCAGATAAAAATTCTGATATTTTTCATATTTCTGTTCAAAACATAGATTGTGGGTACTCGTTAGAACCGCCTCGCCGAGGCGGTTCTAATGAGTACCATAATCTATGTTTCTGAGCAGAAATAAGAAAAATAATGTATACCCCTGTAAACCCCAGTTTAACTGTATAAAAGTGGGGTTGAAGGGGGTCAAAATTATATAGGCGTGTTTTCGTAATGGCAATGGACATTCTGCTCAGGGTTTGTGGAAAGCATATGCGATAATAACCTTTTTCTCGTATTGCAAGCCATATTAATCCATTGTAGACTAAATAGACTCCCCCACGCTATATATTGGAAGATTCTAATTTCGAATTTAGGTTTGCCAGGATATATGATGACTGAATGAACTCTCCCGCACTATATATTGGAAGATTCTACTTTCGATTTTAGGTATGTCAGGCTATGTGATTAAGATGTTCCTACAGAAAAATGGTTGAACTACTTGCAAATAGTGGAGACCCTGATCAGACGCCGCGTTCTACGGCCTCTGATCTGGGTCTGCATTGTTTGCTAGTTACCCTTTTAGGGGTCTCCAGCCTACAATGGATTAAAGGGGACTGGATATACTTGATAGATTCCCACTTTTAAGGAAGGGAGGCAACATTTGTGATTTCCTATTTGTATTCCTGCCCACCGACCCCTTCTGAAAAGGGGTCCATACTGAAAGTTAAGGATCTGCTGAGCAAGTAAGAATTTGCTCACAGGGGGAATACAATTCTTTCCTTTCAGAATGGACCTATTTTATGAAGGAAGACAAACCCTCTTTTCAGAATCACTTCCACTGAATATGTATCCATTGTGCTCAAACTATTTTAAAACTGTGAATCGTTTATGTACGTATTTAAATGCAGCAGGTTAAAATGAACTAAAATATGTCAAAAGGTAATAAGTATACACTGTAATAAATGCTATATCAGGTGCCAGTGTTGTTGTTTTTTTCAACATATCACAGCTTAGATTTCTCCTAAATTTAAATAAATTCGCCCCAACGAGAGAAATTGTACCTTCGGACATGTGCGCCAAACGAGGACCCAATTCAGCCTGCGCATCCGCACAGTCTGATCAGAGTCTTGTTGGCCGAAGAAACTTTTCATCCTTGGCTATCCAAAATGCGCCCAGCGAAGAGTCTGATGAAACTGCGCGAATGCGCAAGCAGATCGGAATCTTCGCTGGGCGCACATGTCCAAAAGTACGTTTTACAGATGTTGCGACTCAGATAAATTCTTGTATAGTGTCAGCTGGTAAAAACTTAAATTTCAGAAAAGAATTGCTTTAAATTCGAGCTATAAAATAAACACGTAAGGTCAGAAAAAAAAAGACAAAAACTTATTATTTCTGAGAGAAAAGAATGTTGTTTTCAAGCAAAATCAATAACTGTCCAGAGATAAAGCTATATGCAGACAAATACAGAGGTTGATTTATGTTGAATATATTACATATTTAGGTATTGTATATCTAAATAAGGCTTTATGACGTCATAAAGTATCACTAGCCCATTATAGTCTGGAGACCCCTAAAATGGTAATTGGCAAACAGTGCAGACCCAGATCAGACGCCGCAGAACGTGGCGTCTAATCAGGGTCTCCACTGTTTGCAAATAGGTCAAGCATTTTTCTCTCGGAATATCTAAATCAAATAGCCTGACATACCTAAAATCGAAAGTAGATTCTTCCAATATATAGTTTGGGAGAGTCCATTCAGTCTACAATGGGTTAAAGATTCAAAATGTGGTACCCTTAACCGCAGTTTTGATCTGATCAAACCTTGATAGCTTACTTATTTTTCATCCGATGTTAATAAAATTTGCATCAAAATGCACGGTTTGCCTCACAGATGCATTCTTCACCAACACTGTGTTTTCCTTTAACTGGGTTTTCGACGTCCGTTGGAAAGATGGTTTTTGCATGGCTTTTTATTCTAAATACAAAAAAAACTCAATGTCTCGAACACCAATGACTCGTTTACCATAGCTAATTCGAACTCGTTTTTTTAGTCCCAAGGAAATTTTCTTGATAGCCCAAGAAAACAAATATTTATGGATATTTTTTGGAAATTTTTCGTATTTTATCATGAAATGTAAGTTTTGTGTTCTCATTAGAATTGCCTCGAGGTGATTCTAATGAATACATGCAACATACATCGAAATTGAAGATATCTCTAAATAATATCCAATCGCCACCCAAACCGCCCCCCCGCCCCCCCCTCCCCCCCCCCACCACAACCTGGCGTAATAATTAACCCTCAAGGGCTAGAACTACCCATATTTAGAACAAATTTACATGGTCCCAAAGATGTTCGAATTATTGAGGTTGGACTTTATCAAATTGATTTTATGATTGATAATAACTTATCGGAAACCATTTTCTGTGTCTGTGCTTTGTTTTCATATATTTACTATACAATCAATTTACGGCCAAAAATGGGTCCGACATGTGCAACCCTATGATCGTAAACTGAAGTTTTATTAACTGTTTTCTTAGAAAATATGTTTTGCTATTCACCACAGATTTTTAAATTAATGATGTTCCATAACAATAAACTGTAAAACAATCAGATTTTTTTATAAGTGAATCTTGGAGAAAACCTGCAACTAAACTACAACACTCAGTCGTAACATTGAATGAAATTACATAGTCGTAACATCAAATAAAATCACACAGTCGTAACATGAAATGAAATTACACAGTCGTAACATCAAATAAAATCACACAGTCGTAACAGCAAATGAAATCACACAGTCATAACATCAAATAAAATCACACAGTCGTAACATCAAATGAAATCACACAGTCGTAATATCAAATGAAATCACACAGTCGTAACAGCAAATGAAATCACACAGTCGTAATATTAAATAAGCTCACACAGTCGTTACATAAATGAAATCACACAGTCGTAATATCAAATGAAATCACACAGGCGTAACATCAAATGAAATTACACAGTCCTAACAACAAATAAAATACCACAGTCGTAACATCAAATGGAATCACACAGTCGTTACATCAAATGAAAGTACACAGTCGTAATATCAAATGAGCTCACACAGTCGTAACATCAAACGAAGCCACACAGTCGTAATATCAGATGAACTTACACAGTCGTAACATCTAATGATATCACACAGCCGTAATAACAAATGAAGTCAGACAGTTGTAATATCAAATAAAATCACACATTCGTAACATCAAATGAAATCATACAGACGTAATATCAAATGAACTCACACAGTCGTAATATCAAACGAAATCACACAGTCATAATATCAGATGAACTCACACAGTCGTAACATCAAATGAAATCACACAGCCGTAACATCAAATGAAGTCAGACAGTTGTAATATCAAATGACATCACACAGTTGTAATATCAAATGAAATCACGCAGTTGTAACACCAATGAAAGTCGTAATATCAAATGAAATCACACAGTCGTAACATCGAATGAAATCACAGAGTCGTAATATCAAATGAACTCAAACAGTCATACGAGGGCAAGTCAATAAGTAACCAGCCTATCCCATTTCCAACTGACCGAGACACCCAAGATTTTCATGCCTTGTTTAAATACATGTTTTAGGCCTGAGGGCAAAATTGCACCCTTATTGTGTCATTCACTCATAAGATATTGAATGTCAAACATGGCTAGCGATGCAAAAGTAAGCTTTTCGTCAAAAGTTGAGTACCGTGCTGTAATTCGGTACTTGTATTTGAAAGGGAAAACAGGTCAGGAAATACATTGCATGTTGACCAATGTTTCTGGGTCTTCTGCACCCACGTATGCACAATTTAAATTATGGGTTGGGGAATCCAAACGCAGTAGAACGTCTTTAGAAGATGAAACCAGGTCTGGACGCCCATCAGATGCCACCGATGAAGAAATGTGTAACAAAGTACGGGATCTGGTGTACTCTAATAGGCGAATTAAGGTGGAAGAAATAGCAAATGCATTACACATTTCACATGGTAGCGTTTCAACAACTTTACATGATCGCTTGGGTATGCACAAGCTAACAGCCCATTGGGTCCCAAAATCTCTTAGCGACGAGCAAATGGCAACCAGAGCATCAGTATACAGCGCATTGTTGAAGCGGTTTAGGTCAAAGGAAGATGATTTCCTTTCACGTCTGGTGACTGTAGATGAGACCTGGGTCCATTATTATGAGCCAGAGAATAAAGCTCAAAGTCGCCAGAGTGTAGGGCCGGGGTCTCCGAGGCCAAAGAAGTTCAAAACGCAACCCTCTGCTGGCAACGTGATTGCAACTGTATTTTGGGATGCACAAGGCGTTATTATGTTGGACTTTCTAGCAAAGAAAAGTACAATAACAGGTGTGTATTATGCGAATTTGCTCGACTAACTGAGAATTGTGATCCGTGAAAAACGCCGAGGTAAACTCTCCAAAGGGATTCTGCTTCAACAGGACAATGCGAGAGTCCACACTTGCAAAATTGCAATGGATGTTGTTGAGCGGAATGGGTACAAGCTAATACCGCACCCCGCCTATTCTCCGGAGTTAGCTACTAGTGACTATTTCCTATTCCCAAACTTGAAAAAAGATATCCGCGGACGTCATTCCGGTCCAAGGAAGAAGTCCTGGCGGCAGCTGAGGAGTGGGTCAGAGACAAGGACCCTGGCTTCTTCAGTTCTGGGCTGATGGCACTGGAACACTGTTGGTCCAAGTGCATCATTCTAGAGGGCAATTACATCGAAAAAGAAGAGATCGATCTCACCCAGAAATAAGTTAGGCTGGATTTTTTTTGACTCGCCCTCGTAATATCAAATGAAATCACACAGTATTAACATCAAACGAAATCACAGTCATAATATCAGATGAACTCACACAGTCGTAACATCAAATGAAATCACACAGCCGTAACATCAAATGAAGTCAGGCAGTTGTAATATCAAATGACATCACATAGTTGTAATATCAAATGAAATCACGCAGTCGTAACACCAAATGAAAGTACACAGTCGTAACATCTAATGAACTCACACAGTCGTAACATCAAATGAAATCACACATTCGTAGTTTAAAATGAAATCACACAGTACGTAATATCAAATATATGGTTAAGGGATGTGGTTCTGAACGGTTTGTGATATTATTCCTTATGTGAACTGTAATGGGTAAAGCATACCCCCGAGGGACCCATGGTCGGGTTCACTTAACGCGTCTTATCATACGGAACAACAATAAATATGGTTTAGGGGTGAAGTTCTGAACAGTTTCTGTCACATTTAGCCTTATATGAACTGGAGTGGATAGGGCATACCCAAGAGGGACCCCCGGTTTGTGTCACTGAATGCGTCTTATCATAAGGAACAACAACAAATATGGTTTAAGGGTTTTCTGAACGGCTTCTGAATCACTTTAAGCATATGTGCTAGAGGGATGGGGCTACCCCCGATGGACCCCCGGTCGGTGTCATTGGATGCGTCCTATCATAAGGAAGAAGAATATATATGGTCTAGGGGTGGGGATCTGACCGGTTTCTGAGATATTAGGTCTTTTATGAAGTGAAGTGAAGGGGGTGGGGCGTGTCCCCGGGGAGCCCTGGTCAGTGTCACTGAATGCGTCTCATCACAAGGAACAACAATATATATAGTTTAGGCGTGGGGTTCCGAACTGTTTCTAAGATATTAAGCCTTATACGAGCTGGAGAGGGTGAGGGTATACTCCGGGACCCTCCTCCCAACCCCCCGCGCCCCCTCGATGTCATTGGATGTGTCTTATTGCTGTAGGCCTATGTTATCTATTCTTAAGGAACAAGAATAGATATGGTTTATGAGTGTGGATCTGAACAGAGTCTGAGATATTAGACCTTTATGAAGTAAAGGAGATGGGGGCCTGCCCGGGGGAACCCCGGTCGGTGTCATTGGATGTGTCTTATCGTAAAGAACAAAAATACGTATGGTTAAGGGGTGGAGATCTGAACGGTTTCTGAGATATTAGGCCTTGTATGAAGTTTATGATGCCCCGGGGGAACTCATGGAAACCCTCTTGCAAAATTTCATATCCATTTCTATCATTCCCTAAATTTCAGAACAATCCGTCAGGTTGTTACTGAGAACTCGTCTAGACAAAATTTGGGCAGAAAGAAAAAGAAGAAGTATAATAATAATAATTGTTATAATAATAATAATAATGATAATAATCATAAAAAAGGAGAAGAAGAAGAAGAGCAACAATCTCCGCGCTTCGTTTGGGAGACTTAACTATTTTCTTAGCTTTATTCTTTCGAATGTGAAAGAGATTATCGGCAAATTTGTCGTACCTCTACCGCAGCAAGTAGTTCCCGATCAGATCTTTTTGTTTCATCGGGGAATTGATGATTTTTTTCCACCAATCAGAAAGCAGGAAAAGACATAAATGTAAATAAAACTTAATGTATAACCAAACTACAACAATAATTATGTGAAATTATCGCTTTCCTCACTGTATTTGTCATGATCACATACATTTTGTATATGCCATATTTTTCGTGAATATGTTCCTTATACCTTGGTTACGACAGGCCTTGGTTACAATATCGGCGGGTGCCTATAACCCCGATGATAACCGGAAACAATGTGGTTCGAGAAGAAATCAGATCATCAAGTATCACAGAAACTTGTTTTTCTCTTTCTTTCTTTCTTTCTTTCTTTCTTTCTTTCGAAGGACAGAATCTTCACAAACATAAATTAAACAAGTTTAGGATGATGTCATGACAAGTAAGCGGTATGCATATAAGCTGCAACGTGAGAAAACGTACCTTCTGACAAACGCGCGCAGCGAAGTCTCAAATCAGCCTGCGCATCCGCGCAGTCTGATCGGTATTTGCTGTCCGTATGAAGAAACGTTGCATCCTTGGCTATCCGAAATTCACCCAGTAAAGATTCTGCAAATGTTCGACGCATCATGAAAACATACCTATACAATTTTGACCCCCTTATACCCCACTTTTATATAGTAAAACTGGGGTTTACAGGGGTATACATTATTATTCATATTTCTGCTCAAAAACATTGATTGTGGGTACTCGTTAGAACCTCCTCGCCGAGGCGGTTCTAATGAGTACCCACAATCTATGTTTTGTACCTTCTGACAGACGCGCGCAGCGAAGTCTCAAATCAGCCTGCGCATCCGCGCAGTCTGATCGGTATTTGCTGTCCGTATGAAGAAACGTTGCATCCTTGGCTATCCGAAATTCACCCAGTAAAGATTCTGCAAATGTTCGAAGCATCATGAAACATACCTATACAATTTTGACCCCCTTATACCCCACTTTTATATAGTAAAACTGGGGTTTACAGGGGTATACATTATTTTTCATATTTCTGCTCAAAAACATTGATTGTGGGTACTCGTTAGAAGCGCCTCACCAAGGCGGTTCTAACGAGTACCCACAATCTATGTTTTGAAAAATATCAGAATATTTTATCTGAAAATTTTTATTTTTTGGTGGTAAAATTTTCAATATATTTGAATAGGCTTGTTTTCGTAATGAAGGTACGTCTTCTGACGCTGTAACTCATGTCAATTTACACTCTTCTTTGTACGAGCTGGACTGCTGATTCCCCTCCCCACATTACATTTGACATCTGTTTTATATACTACAACATATCGGTTTAAAACATCAAACAATCCGATGCGCAGACTGCTCTTGAGTCTTCACTGGTCGCACATGATATCTTGTAAGATTTAATGTGCCTAGTTCAATTGTTATTTGCGTAGGAACGGGAAACCCTTGTATATTATAAAGACTTGCTGTGTACAAAGTGTATAGCCCCCACACGAACAAGTCCTCACATTATGTGTAAGCCAATCAGGTCCTTCGTTTTTAGCTCGCTAAGATATTAAACATTATAATTAATACTTTAAGGTATGAAATTTGTATTGCAAGACCTTCACTCCAGATGAGGTTCCGTTTTCAAAATAATGTATTGACTCCGGGAGAGCCCTCTTATCGAGAGCTGTATATATGCCATGCCATTTCCATAGGCGTAACGCTTCATTACGCACATTACGCATGTACGTAACATACGTAAGAAAATATTTATTATAAAGTGGCATTTACATAAAATATTTTGCTTCTTTAGGGACTACTCTTAAAGGAACGAATTTGCTCCCATTTTGCCCCTATTTTGAAAGCGATTCTAGTTTTCAAGCACAGTTTTCAAGCTTTTTACTGGGTGAGCGTAAAATGATTCCGTTCTGGATAAGCAACTGATTTCCACTACATCACGATAGCATGCCTATATATTTTGACCCCACTTTAACCCCATTTTATACAGTAAAACTCGCTGAGGCGGTTCTAACAAGTACCCACAATCTATGTTTTGAGCAGAAATATGAAAAAAATCAGAGTTTTTTATCTGAAAATTTTCAGTTTTCGGAGGTGAAATTTTGTATATATTTGAATAGGCGTGTTTTCGTAATGATATAGCAGAGAGCAATAAGAAAATTTGGTTATAAGTACACTACGACAGATTTTGACAAGAGGTTGACAGAAATAAAACTACAGAATGAAGGCTGTTTTAAAACCCAAAAATGCGGAAAATCCCCTAATAATCCCCTAATAATGTATACCCCTGCATACCCCCGTTTTCACTATATATTATATTGGGAACATGAAAATAGATAACAGAGACTTTTTAACGCACTGTAAACAAGAGATGATGTTTATAAAACACTATGCCCCCAACTAACTCATGATTTTTTTTTTTTTTTTTTTTTTTTTTTTTTTCAGAATTTATCTAAAAGTTAATCAGGATATCTACTCATCACTACCAATGTATTCATCGGGTTTCAAGGCTCTACCTTGAATGATTTTTGAGATATTTTGCTGACAAGATTTCATCCATATTTTTTCAAAGGGCCATAACTCAGGAAAGGGGCATAATCCTGATGAGAAAAAAATATGTATAAGCTATTTATTCATGCGAAACCCATATATCAAATTTCAAAACCCTAGCATGCACGGTTCCAAAGTTATGCTATGCATCAAAAAGCATGTAATGTAAAAATGCCTAAAGTTACAGCCATAACTCATGAAGTATTTTTCAGAATTTATTCAAGAGTTAAAGAAGTCATCTTCTGATCACTACCAATCTATTAACTAGGTTTTATGGATCTAGCTTTTATAGTTTTTGAGATATTTTTCTGACAAGATTTCATCCATATTTTTTCAAAGGGCCATAACTCAGAAAAGGGACATAATCCTGATGAGAAATATAATGCGTTCCACCTATTTTTTTGCATAAGGAATCTATACATGAAATTTTAAAACCCTAGTATGCACGATTCAAAAGTTATGCTATGCATAAAAAAGCATGCAATGTAAAAATGTCCAAAATTAAAAAGAGCCATAACTCATGAAGTCTTTTTCAGAATTTATTCAGGTTAATCAGGTCATCTACTTATCAATACCAATCTATTTATCAGGTTTGAAGTTACTACCTTGAATGAGTATTGAGATATTTTGCTGACAAGATTTCATCCATATTTTTTTCAAATTGCCATAACTCAGAAAAGGGTGCATAATCTGGATGAGAAAAAAAATGGGTCAGCTATTTTTTCATGAGAAATCCATACATGAAATTTCAAAACCCTAGCATGCACGGTTCAAACGTTATGCTATGCATCAAAAAGCATGCCATGTAAAAATGCCCAGTTACAAAAGTCCATAACTCATGAAGTAATTTTCAGAATTTATTCAAAAGTTAATCAGGTCATCTACTCATCAATACCAATCTATTCACCATGTTTCAAGGCTCTAGCTTCAATAGTTTTGGAGATATTTTGCTGACAAGATTTCATCCATTTTTTTTTCAAAGGGCCATAACTCAGGGCAGGGGCATAATCCTGATCGGGGAAAATTACGTATCATTTATTTTTTCATGAGGAATCCATATATGAAATTTCAAAACCCTAGCATGCACAGTTTAGAAGTTATGCTATGCATCAAAAAGCGTAATGGACGGCCGCACGGACAGACGGACGGACGCATGCACGCACAAACATCCCAGAATCAATATGACCCTCTAACTTCTTCGTAGTTGGGGGCATAATTAAAATGACTAACAGGGAAGATCCTGATCAGATAAGCTGAACCGGGCCTTCGTTGTTTGTATATACGATAAGGACTCCTGTTTCATGACTGGGCTCACTTCATGTCACTTGTCCACTCGTATTAGGACAATTTAACTGACACGAGGAGGGACCGGGTGTATCGCTCCGCCCAAAATGTCCAATCCGATATCGTACCGAAATTACCGATGTGGAAACATACGCCCTGTCAAAAGTAAATCACCGTTTTCATGTAAATTGCATGTATTTTCAATGTTCAACTTAAGGACACCACAAAATCAACAGAATGCATTTTTTGTGATAACAGGTAATAATTGCTGCCAAAGTATAGGCCACGACCCCCTTAAACCCCACAATTATATAGTAGAACAGGGTTTACAGGGGTATTCATTAGTTTTTCGTATCTCTGCTCCAAGAAACAGATTGTGGGTACTCGTTAGAACCGCCTCGCTGAGGCGGTTCTAACGAGTACCCACAATCTATGTTTTGAGCAGTAATAGGAAAAATATCGGAAATTTTATCTGAAAATGTTCATTTTTTGGCGGTAAATTGTTCAGTATATTTGAATAGGTTTGTTTTCGTAATGACATATAGTATATACTCCTATTTTCAATTTTATTCAGGTCACATAAGTGTGTGTGTGTGTATATATGTTTAAAGTTAAACATTCATTGCAAACCATTGACTGTAATAT